>JBCFXI010000073.1:0-368322 GCA_038496175.1 Ampulex compressa | reverse complement strand
GAGCAGCGGCCGGACGTGCCTTATCTCCGCCGCATTCCAGCACGTAGCCGCCGGACTAGCGCGAGGCGACCGAGCGTGCCCTTTTCTTCAATTTAGTCTAGAAAGAATTTTTCTTCAGTCTCATGAAACTCGAAAGTGAATATATGTATGTATGTATGTATGTATGTATGTATGTATATATGTATTCATTTATTAATTTCAGCTAAATAGTTTTAGGCTGAATAACTTTAGTGGTTGATGCTAAATCTATAGCAAATGCATAAACATTTGTCACATTCTCGTCACCAGTGCCGTATATTTATTGTAATTGTATAAAAGAAAATAAAGATAAATTAAAAATGTATAATCCTAAAGATTGCATTTATATCTTTTATTCCTGCTTCATACTTTATTATGTCTTATATGAATCATAAACATTGTATTATTCCATTATCTACAGAATAAAATAATTCAGCATGGCGGATATTCTTGTCGGAGAATTTTGCAGTAAAAGTTTGAACCTTACATGTATTATACTTAGTAATTCATCTATAAAATACAAAATAGATTGCATTTTAGTTTTTATTAGAAATTGTTATTTTAAATGCGAGCGCGCAATACGTAACAGCCATAGAATTCCTTTCACATAAATTTTACGAACATAATAAATGATTATGGAAATGACTGCATTAAATATTACAAAATGTCCCATGACGAAATAGAACAATACAGAATGCATGATTTGATACTTCTAATTACACTCTTATAAATTTTTCGAACTTATTTCGAATTATATACAGAAATCATCCAATAGCTTTTCATGTAAACGTGGTATAATGCGAGTTGCAACTCTATACGGTTTATACTCTTTGTGTACTTCCTATTGAAAATCAGTTTCTATAATTTGAATTTTCGTAGTACACTGTGCGAGAATATAGATCCAATTTTTGTATTGTTTTTATACGCAATATACATTATATATATGAGAGATTCAGGCGCAAGATGCACATAAAGTCTATGGTATTAGAAGGATTTAAGTCGTACGGAAAGAGAATAGAAATAACTGGTTTTGATAAAGAATTCAATGCCATCACCGGGTTCAATGGTAGCGGTAAATCAAATGTATTGGATGCGATATGCTTCGTTTTGGGCATCACGAATCTTACTCAGGTAAACTCACGTTCTTTTCTCTTTTATCTGCCTGTTGCCACAGAGCTATTAATAGTAAATCTTATTTCTACGCAACATAGCCTCTTTTCGTAAAATAGTGAAATAGTTTAAAGTTTTAATTAAAACGAACATCAATGATACCATAAAAAAATGTTATTATAATTTATTAATTGAATAATAAATTGCTTGAATATACATCTTCGTTGGTATTCATTGTCATGCTATAAAAAAGAATGTAAAAGCATATAAACCTGTGTAATGCTTAATCAAACTATCCACGATACTGCAAACGGTCTTCTTTTTATTACAGGTGAGGGCGACTTCGTTGCAAGATTTGGTTTACAAATCTGGCCAAGCTGGCATAAAGAAGGCGAGCGTGACGATAACGTTCGATAATCAAGATCGGGAATCATCTCCTATGGGATATGAACACCATGAGGAAATTACGATTACCAGACAGGTTGTTATTGGTGGGAAAAATAAGTACATGATCAATGGCTCAAATGTACCAAACAAGCGTGTCCAAGATATGTTTTGCTCTGTTCAGCTGAATGTTAATAATCCACACTTTTTGATAATGCAAGGGCGCATCACTAAGGTATTAAACATGAAACCCATGGAAATTTTATCTATGATTGAAGAGGCAGCAGGTACAAGAATGTACGAAACCAAAAAGCAAGCTGCTCTAAAAACCATAGAGAAAAAAGACAGCAAATTAAGTGAAATAAATAATGTGAGTTTTTCATAGATTGTTTCATTTCCCGAGGTCTGTTTGGCATTCAATCATATTTCAATCTGCACAGGTTCTAAAAGAAGAAATAGGACCAAAGTTAGCCAGGTTGAAAGAGGAGAGAACGCAATATATGGAATTTCAGAGAATAGAAAGAGAACTGGAGCATTCTAGAAGGATTTACCTGGCTTGGAAATATGTTACGGCTTTGGAAAATAGTCAGAGGGCAGAACAAGATGTGAATGTTGTAACAGATAAGATAGATGTGAAAACAAAGAGCATTGCTGCCGGTCAAGAAGAGATACGTATGATAGAAGAAAAAATTATTGAAATAAGTAAAACAATAGATGATGTAAGTAATGTACAATTAGAATTGCTTAAGATGTATACACATACTCATTAATTGATAGTAAAGAGTTATAAACATTTCTAGCAACGAGGACAAAGATTGTGTTCATTGGAGGAAGAATTGAAGAGTGCAGAGAAAAAGCAATATAAATTGTCAGCAGAGATCAATAGTAATAAAGAGAGCATTAAAGCTGAAGAAAAGACAGTAAATCAATTAAAAACCAACATAACTGACGATGAAAATGCTTTAACTGTAAAGGAGAAAGAACTTGACAGGACAAAGGGCCTTTTTCAAAAATTGAAAGAATCTGATAAAAAAGATTCTGATGCTGTATTGGCAGCACAAGAAAAGTATCAGAAAATAAGTTCGGGCCTGTTACAAAGCGACGATGGGGAAAATGCAACATTGGAGCAGCAGCTTATACATGCCAAACAAAATGTCACACAGGCACAAACAGAGCTTAAACAATGCGAAATGACATTAACCCATAGTAGAGAACAACTGTCTAAAAAGCAGCAAGACTTGAAGCACACGGAAAATGAATATAAAAAGTACAGTATGGATTTGAATGGTAAAGAAAAAGAATTACACAATTTAGAGAATGAATTGAAAAATTTAAACTACAATGAACAAGATGTGCAAAATCTTAAAGCAGAAAGAAATGCCCTTCTGAAAGACATAAACGTATTGCAGGATAAGGTAGATCAGTTTGAGTCTCGATATCCTCAAATAAGGTTTGAATATCAAAAGCCAGAACCCACGTTTGATAGCCGATCGGTAAAGGGATTAGTATGCAAATTAATCACAGTGAAGGACAAGAAGACTGCATATGCGTTGGATATTGCAGCAGGAGGAAAGGTATGTAATACGTATTCTAAACAAACTTTCTATTCTTTGTTGTTCTTACTGTACATTCTATTCCAGCTCTATAATGTCATTGTGGATACGGAGAACACAAGTAAAAAATTACTTCAATTTGGGCAATTGCAGCAACGTGTTACTGTAATTCCCCTTAATAGGGTGAATGGAAGGATGATGGATAATCAAACTGTCAGTTTTGCACAAAAATTGGTGGGTTCAGAGAACGTACAACCTGCTTTGTCTTTGATCGACTTTCCACAAGAAGTTAGATCTGCTATGACTTGGATATTTGGTCAGATATTTATTTGTAAGGACATGGAAACTGCTAAAAAAATAGCGTTTCATCCCAGCATCATGAAGAAATGTGTTACACTGGAAGGTGATACGTTCGATCCTGCCGGAACATTGTCCGGCGGTGCACCATTAAAGTCAGGCTCTATACTTTTGAAACTGGAAGATTTAAAATCGACGCAGGACGAGTTACATCGTAAAGAACGTGCCCTGGTAAACATTGATACTACGCTAGGAAATGTCAGCAAAACAACGGAGAAGTATATGTCCCTTAAACAGCGATTCGACTTAAGGAATTACGAGATCGGTATAGTAAAGCAAAGTTTGCAGCAGACGACACATCATAAAATAAAGGAAGAGGTATACTTAATACAAATATGTAGATAGCGTAGAAAAGCTTGAATAACGTGTCCTTCCTTGATATTTTTCATCAAAGAAAAATGTTATTTTCACCAAACACGGTACAGCCAGCTGGATTATAGGAGGGAAAAAGTAATCAACAACCTTGCACTGCTTCCAGGTCGATACTCTGAAGAGCACCATCGAGCAAATGACGGAAAAAATGAATGCGGCCAAGAAATCAGAGAAGGAGAATGCTAAACGTGCAAAGGAATTGGAAGCACAGCTGAAAGATGCCACGAATATTCGTGACAAGCAACTGAGACAGGCGGAAAACGAACTTAAGGCGCTGAAAGCGAAGGCCGAAAACAGTCGCAAGGAGTGGCAGAAGCGCGAACAGGAATCAGAGACTCTGGAATTAGAGGCAACTGAGATGAGGAAGGCAATTGAGACTGGCAAGGAACAATTGGCTAAAGCGGAAGAAAAGCTTGCAATGTTTGAGGAAGATGCCCGCGTGCTCAAAAAGGAGCTGGAAGATGCAAAGAATGTGGTGAGCAATTTGCAGGCCAGTGTGAAGGAACAAAAGGATGCGATCAATCAGCAAAACAGGGACATACAGAAACTCATGTCGAGAAAGGAGGAGATTCTGAAGCAGAGCAAAGAGATGGAACTGGATATAAAGAAGCTGAATCACGAGATCAATTCGATCAAGAGCAGCGCCATGGAATGCAAACGTAAAGTTTTGGAACTCATCCAGAAATACGAATGGATAGAGCAAGATAAAACTTATTTTGGAAAAGTGGGTAGGTATCCAATCTTACCTTTTCTTTTTCCTATTCTTGCAATAGGATAAAAAATCTTTTACGTGTACCTGTCAAGTATTTTCGATGATGTGTGAATTACTCGATCAGGTGGGATGTACGACTTTTCTGTAAATAAGCCGGAGGATATGGAGCGAAAAGTCCATCAGTTACAGACATTGAGGGAGAAATTAAGTCGTAATATTAATACAAGGGCAATTAATCTTTTGGACAAGGAAGAGGAGCAGTATAATGACATGTTAAAGAAAAAAAAGATAGTCGAGAACGATAAAAAAAAGATCTTGGAAACAATCCAACATTTGGACGAGAAGAAAAAGGAGACGTTACTTAAAGCTTGGAAACAGGTAATAAGGATATATGTATGTGTACACAAGGCATATGCTTTTACAACCTATCACGTACTTTGTAGGTGAACAAAGACTTTGGATCCATATTTAGTACTTTGCTTCCGGGAGCAGACGCAAAGTTACAACCAGTGGAACACCAAGCGGTGACAGAAGGTTTGGAGGTGAAAATTGGATTTTCCGGCATTTGGAAAGAGTCTTTGGGGGAATTATCTGGAGGACAGAGATCCTTAGTGGCATTATCTTTGATATTGGCCATGCTTCTGTTCAAGCCTGCGCCCCTGTATATCTTGGATGAAGTGGACGCAGCATTAGATTTGTCTCACACAGAAAATATAGGTACAATGCTAAAGAGACATTTTAAACATTCTCAGTTTATTATAGTATCATTAAAGGATGGTATGTTTAACAACGCTAATGTATTGTTCACAACTAAATTCGTTGACGGAATGTCCACAATATCGAGAACCGTGAGAGCGAGACATAAGTAGTAATAGTATATTACACATGCTACAATACCTGTGCATAAGCGATAAATTATTTTGGTAATGTCATTATAGTTTTATAAATAAATAATTGTTCTAATAATAACACTTATGCGTTTACTCAGTATACGAGCTCACAAATATAAACCGCTACATGAGCGATTGAAATAAAATATAATAAGTTCTGGATACTTCAAATTTGTTGATTTAACAAATTTGCCCAATTGATTTTACGGAAAAAGGAATGCTGCTTTACCTCGCTCATGATAAGACGTTCATTTGGCTGGTACTTCAGTATCTGAAAACGATATTAAAACTTCACCATATTGTTTGCCGTACAATATTTTGTTATGTGCACTGCAATATAATTGATTACATACCTTAAATTGATCATATTTTATTTATCAATTATTAATAAAACAAATTTGAAATTTTAAAATAATACTTACATCGAGAAGTAAGGATCTTGCATGTTCAGATAACTTACTAGGAATGCAGATTATGGAATGCGAATGAAATAGGCCTGGGTGTTTCATTTGAAATTTCTGCAGTATGAAATTTTATCATGTAGCTTAAATTTAAGAATAAAATGTAATTCCTATTGAAACATACGATGCCTGTTAGCAGCTCATACAGGATCACTCCGTAGCTCCACATATCCGTGGCAGATGTTAATGGCACCATAGGTTGAAACATACATAATTCTGGCGACGAATATGGCTCCTTAATAGTTGACAAATCTACATTACGATATGGCGTAATATAAGATAATTGCACATGTCCACTTTCGCTGATTAATATATTGTCCGGTTCTAGATCAAGCACCAATATGTTTTGCTCGTGGAGAGCCTCTAAGGCCAAAAGAATTTCTGCAGCCCAGATACATATCGTATCTTCTGGCACAGACCAAAGCTCTTCCTCTTCGTCTGCATTCTCATATTTACCATTTGAAAGTTTGTCCTGTGTATTGTGTATTGGCGAAACATCAATCACATTATCTTTTGAAATTGTATTATCATTTGAATAATTCTTTTCTGTGTTAATACTACCATCAATTTCACTGATCCCATTTGATACACTATTAATGTTAGTTAACACTACATCTTGTGAAATATGTGCTGGATTCTTTACAGTAGATATCATAGTATTATTTTTGTACCTTAATTCTTTAGGTTCGTTTAAATGACTGACTATTGAATCACTCTCTTCAAGAGTTGCATTAACTGACTGTAACAATAACTGGGCTTTTTTTAATAATAACTTAGTTGGTACGTCAGTGTCATTTACCTCTGACTCTTCTGAACAATTCTCTGGCCATGTTATAAAATTCGTATCTATAGAATTAAAATATACTCCAGTCTGTGTAATATACTTGGTTACATCTTGCTGTATATCAGATCCTTTTACATTTATCTTATCTTCAGGCACTTCTCTGAGACCGATTTGCACGTTGGTATTGATATTGGCAGAATATGAACACTGTTTTTTAAATACATTTTCTTTGCAAGATTTATATTGCGAAGAAATATAATCCCATAGCTTTCCACGACTGTAAGAAAATCAACATTTTTCGATGTATATATGTTTTTCGATTAAGCACATGGATATCGCTGATTTTAAAAACATTACCAATTACCTTACATGCTGTAGAATAAGAAATATCGTAGTGTCTGTTTCAATCCATGCATGTAATGTTACCATGTATGGTATCCGAGTGGTCAATATATACCTGTTTATACTGACTTTCTTATCTGCAGATTTTTCTATAGCCTGAAACGATACTATTTTTTTATATACCTATCAAGGCAGATAATACTATACACGTTCGTCGATATTTAAGTGCAAAGTTAAAGTAATAGAAAGTGAGATTAAAAAATATTGGTTAATTGAATATTATTGGACATTATCTATTTCATAAAAATTGGTTGAAATAAGAGAAACTTTAGGTAAATATTAATATAATGTTATACTGTAGGTTACATGAATCACAACCTAATAAAAAAAAATTGGAATTTTCTTTTTGATTGACTATCCATACTTTTACAATTCTGAAGCAGTTTTGATGAATATCCTTTACGAGCATGACAGATTTCATTATTTTAAGTACTTTATAATGCTCAAGATCCGATACAGGCTTAGCTAATACTGAAATTTTACAATGCAAGTGCCTCTTGTATAGCTTTTCAGTGCGTTCCAAATACTTATATATTTGTTCCTTCATTATCTTTGCTCTTAGGACATCCGAGTTGCTTTGGATGCCTGTCGATAGACTAGAGATTCCCATTTTGTACTGCAAGAGAGCCTCTTCATACTCTCCTATCGCCACATGCTTAGAAGCCGCGCTTACGTGAGCTGCTGCTAAGATGTACTGTGATGAATTGGGCAATGATAACAAAACCTCAGAATTTCCTTGCAACTCCATCGGAGATTTAGTACTTTGTGCAACAATTTGATTTTTGACTGCACAGCTAGATTCATTTTCGTTAATAGAATATTCTTCATTTGTTTCCTTTTCGACATTCTTACTGCAACTACGACATATTTGCTGACCATTGCATTTTGCAACAGTCGTGCTACAAGCACCATTTGTGTTGCTGTTTTCTTTATATATAGTTTTGCTACATCTATTAATATCGTCATTGGGTTTTATATTTGTACTTAAATTTCGTGATTCCTGGATTTTACACGGATTTCGTGACAGCACTGAATTTAATTTGTCTAAATAAAACAGTTATGGCAAAGTGAAAAAAAGTGGTAACATAGTCATGACAGCTTTTGTATAGATAAAATTTGATGTACCTGGAGAAGTAACGATGCCCTTACATGTACCATTTACGTTGGCGTGATAATCATCCTCAGATGTGTCCGAACTTAATGATTGAGAGCAATCATTTGAAAAGTGATCTACATAGCTGGGCTCAAAAAAATTTATGAAAATGTCGCTAGAATATAAGTATGAGTGTCTTGCTATAAATTCAAGAAACTTCTGTGCATGTATCCTTCTCTCCTCAATGACCTCAGGGTCAAATCTATCAAAGAATTTGGACTTCGGAAATTTTGGAAAAACCTCTTTAATTTGGGATTGTTTGTACAGATTATTGAGCTCCGAATGAAGCTTTCTGAAGTCATTATAACGTTTCCATACAGACACCTTTGAAATTTCTTCATGGGACAATTTCAGAAACACCTAATTGAAAACAAACTCTAATTTAATCTTTCCTTGCCAAAATTAATATATTGACTAATGAATCCACCCCATGTTATTACAAAAACCATTTAATTAGACATATTAAACAATAACATTTATTATCTCAAAAAAATATTACTCTCCTTGATTTTTATCATTAACAGACTATTTCTTTTTACTGATATTCTTAATGATAAAATTCTTTATACAGCTGTACATATGCACTTATTCAAAAGAATCTCAGACAATAAATATAAAAGAAGAAAGATAAACATTTTAATGAACATAATAATGCTACTATAAAACTAATATATTACGCACAAGCAATATACTGTCTACTGTATTGCTATGTGACAAGAATTAATAGGAAGGAATTAAAATAATCGTGTAAACATTACTGTCTACCTCAAACAAGTTGCATGCCAGAAAAACGGATGGCTTTAGGATTAATTTAGTTTAAATGGATGCAGAAGATATCATACCACGGATGTTACTTTATAGATGGTGAAACCTTTTTTATGACGTGTAGTCTCAGGAATAATAAAACGCCTAACGCATTTGTCTTTAGAATGTGACATTGTTTAATACCATATAGGTTTCGATGACTGTAACTGAGATAACCTTATCTTCCCTCCTATTGTAAATCTACATGTCTCTCGTTTCATATTTCTGAAACATCCAGCTCCCTCTCCACCAGCACAAGAAGATAATTATGATCCCATGCTCGTCCTTAAATTCACAAAATTCAGAGCCATTGATTCTGCCATATTGAACTATGACCAATTACTATGGTTTAACGTTATCATTCTACAGCGAGTACAGTACTCATTCATGAACCACTTTCGAATCGGTCTGCGCAGGTCGGTGCATCACGATAAGGCGGAAAGTTGAAATAGAATTTTGCGCGTCGTAAAAATTTTTGCAATTTTCTGTAAACGTGTATAGCTGCATCAAGCCAAAAAGTATCGCGTGCATGACGATGTGCCACCGAATTTTATAATCGCTAAACTCCTGTATCATGCTTCTCATTGCCTTCTCATACAGAAGTCGCAAACAAGAGTTCGTGGAATGCGTAAACGTATTTCACAATATTGAAGGAAGGAAAAAGTACAAAGGGATGATTGCGTCAGCAAATATATTTTTTATTGTAGCATTTATGGCGAATTATTATTTACGAATTGGTATTAGCATTAGGGCCTCGTCGGCGACCGAACGTTTGAACAACGTTGACGAACCTGCGGTTGTATTGAATACGCCTCTTGGCACGGCCAGTCTTCTTTTTGCTTTTTTCTTGTTTTTCAACCTATTAAAAAATATAAATGATAAAGCAATGCTGGAATAGTTCGTTATCTTCGATTATTCTTAAGCTTGTAATTGCGTGAAAGCAATCATAGATAAACAACAGATTAGAGACATTTACCTTGGGTGTTTGTGCCTTTACTTTACCGGCACGCGCAAGAGATCCATGGACTTTACCTGTAGAAGAAATATAGTGTTAAACTTGTATTAATGACTAATGCAGGTTTATTTTTATGGCAAAAAGTACTACAGTAAAAAAACAACTGAGATCAAAGTTTATTATAATTTCTTTATAAAGGTGGTTTGAGTTATGTACCCAAAATGCAAAAATCACACTTATCATGTTGTTTTTTTTACTATCATGTAATACTCCTATCAGTGAGTACGGCTCATATAACGCAACCGTCCAATGGTTCTGAGTATATTTAATCTTGCATACAATTATTTCATTCACACATTTACCCAAATAAAAAGTATACGTGTGTCTCTATATGCTCTACAGTACTTTCTATAATACTTGCAATAATTTTTACAAATAAAATATATCTGTATACTGTTAATTGCCTCTTTAAACGATCACAAACTTCTTTATCTTGTATTCTTGCTTTTGCTACATATTACATTGTACATGTTTTTACCTCCTGGCAATGGAACAGTCAACTCAAGTACGTCAGACGTAAGGTCACCAGTGCGAATATCATCTGCCAACAGAGCACCCTTGCAGTACAGGTTGAATTCTGCATTTTCAATACCTTCTAGATGTGCAAGTCGTTCCTGTTAATAAAAAAAATATATATATTTTCATAGAGCTAAAAGAAGTGTTATTTTCGTTCTCATATATAAATGTGCTATCGCAGTTTGCATTAAACACATATTCAAATTTATTCAACTTCAATGAATGATATTTTGTTGTAAAATTGCGAAAGATAGAAATAGAATGTATCCTCTACCTTTTCATAACTTTACATTTAGTTTAGCATTATTGCTCGTTCCATCACTGTACAATACACAACTGATGGGTTATCATTGTAATGCTCTTATGGGTAAAAAGTTTAAAATACGATGATCGATACGAAGATCGAACAATGTATAATAGAAACTCAAGAATAACTCTACGTTGTCCAAATAATTGCAAAAATAAGAAGAGTACTCATGCCTTAATTTGTTGAATGGTCTCATCCTGGTGAGACTCGATGACAGCGGTATGCTGTCCACGAATGTGCAACTGCATGGTGAACTCTGGCAAAAAATTGTAGAAAAAAATTAGTACATTAAATATAAAAGTACAAATTTCTGGAGAAAGGTCAGTACGATCGATAAATTTCTAAGATGTTTTAAACAGACAATTTGATAAATTAAAAAAACCGTTCATAATTAATCACTTATGTCCGATCAACCTATGTGATGCACGTGTACGTTAACCATTTTCAAACTAGAAAGCCGTTCATCGTGGTACGATTTTAATAAGAAAACCTAGCTAGTTCAAAAGCTCTAAATCGATCCTCGAATGATTTGTAAAGGTCGCTTATATGTATAGAACATAAGGATTCACGTATTTCAAATAGAATACAACCTTTCGACAACGCAGTTGATCGCGAGAAGAACTCGAAACAGGAAGTATGTTCTGGATGATATACTGACTATGAGTGTTTCGATTGTAGAGCGGTGCAAATAATTGCCTACGCATGTAATAAAATTCAAGAAAAAAATAAATTTAGATTTATAACAGCCTAAAAGATATATAAAATCTGCGTTATCTTAATATTTACAAAATTAGTAGAAAAAGGGATCGACTAGTTTGTTTCAAGGTAATCGTGGAAGACTATAGTGTCAGCAAAAGTCACTAGACATAAATAGCAATGGACAATCTTATAGTTGCACATTATTGGTTACATCTATATAAGAGGCTCGTATCATAGGATGGTATGCAATCTCGAGAACTTTACATTAAAGCCATTGCACAAACGAGTTATAAATTCTATATGATCGGCTGTAGCTTTTGAAAAATGAATTTATATTTTCAACAACCGACAATTAAACGTGTAATTCACAAATATAGCCAAGAGAAACATTGCAACTGTACTTTTGTACATAGTGAGAGAACTATAGTATTGTACACAGAACCTATAACTTCCACGCAGTAGATTTGATTTTAAATTCTGCTCATCACCTCCGTTTTTTTTATGTAATATGTTGTGCACTGTAACTCTGATAACCTGAAGTTTACAGTAGACCGTTGGCTAAATGATCTGAACAATTGATCTCAAAATTAATTAAAGAAAAAAAGAAGGAAGTGTAGTGTTAGTTAAATGTCAATATTTCACCATATCGCGAAATTAATGAAATTAATTTATGACTACTTGCATTTTATGAATTTTTAAAATTTGTTGTACACCAAAATTGACATACTTTATTTAGTACCTTTGGATTGTACTAAACTTCACTTTCATGCATTTAATACATGCAACATCTATGATAATGGTTTAATTAAATACATAACAGGATCTGCAGAACATGATTACATTAATCCATAAATACACAAATATAGCACACATTCAGATACACATGTTAGACATACTTCTCTTCTTCAAAAAGAGAATAAAAAAAATGTACACTGCATATAACTATTAACACACTTATAAATATAGGAAGTATATAATAATTTAATAGAACATGTACTTTGCTATTAAAATAAAACTTTTTTTTCTTATGCATAAGATATAGGTGTTTAACAAGTTATATCGCGATGCTTTTATTATCGTGATTTCCTGCAGTTTGAACAGCTTTAACACATTAATCAGGTACACATATTCATTAAATTTCTGTATATATGTCTGTTTGTAGTTATTGAATTAAGCTTAAGAATTAATGGACATTTAACGCCATTAGCTTAAATCAAAATGAAATACTACACATATTTTATGGTCAGATACACTGTCTCTACATTTTTGAGCAATGGTTTTTGAAATTGCAAACATGTTTCAAACGTTTTTTACTTTTAAAAAATTGATATAGTACATGACGTACTATGCTGCATATTGAAACAAAAATGCTGAAGGTGTCCTGATTGGTATTAACTTTTGTTCACCGTTGCGATCCACCACTACATAATAATTTTGTCCGTTGATGCTTTTTGTTAATTGCTTTTTTAAAGGCAGATTCGGCTGTATGTCCTGATAGATAGGAGGTGGACTTCTTATAGGCAATTTAGATGGATCCTCATGAGGATATTCGTTGATTTTGTAAACCGGCAGATTTGGTGTCGGAATGTGCCTTTCTGTAGGTTTTTTCCTTTGAGGACAGCAAAGTGGTGTATTGCTCTTATTACCATTGTTTCTCACGCGACTAGAAACGAGCTTAAAGATAAATTCCCCAATGAAGACAAGCAAAGCAGTTGCATAGCCACCTGCTACAACTTCATAAGTCAGGGACAAATCGCCATTTCTTAACTGTCTCTCTGTAGAGCGAAGATCCACTGGACATACCTCTGCCATAGGTAGATCTTTATCCTTTATGTGCTTTATAATACCTGCTTCCACCAGTCTGAGCAGCCTGCAATAGATTGGAACTATACAATGAAGTTTAGATATTTTCAATATCCTTCATGGTATATTTTGTATCTTTGCCATTAAATAAATTATTATGCTTCAGGAAAGTTTGAATTTATATCCGTAACCAAACAGTATTATCAGGTCTTGTAATTCAAATGAATACGGCCAGTTTTGTTGCTTGCCTTAATATATGATTAAGGGAGTTTTTTTTTATGTTATCTATTAAAGACTACTTACTCTTTGTTAATTGTTCCTTCGATGGGAGAGCCTAATGGAAAACCAAAGGCACTGTCTGTCAGCAGTATACCACCAGGCATAATTACATACGTGCAACGATGCCCATGGTCCATATCCTTAAGAGTCTTATTCATATAATCCTCGAATATCAGGGTTTGAAAATAATGAGAGTCTCCAAGAAAGAGTTTTCCTAAGATAAATGAATTAATATCAAATAAATCATCTGTTGATATTAAGTTGTGCAAATGTAAATAATATATATGTTTATCAAAATTTAGGTATTAACATACTTACTGTTGTCCACTTCCTTTAATATATCTTCTCCATTGTCTTCATAAACAGGAATAAATTTACCCTTCGATTTTGTTTTATTCAGCAAACTCAATTCGTTGTATCGATACTAAGAACATAAATACGACTTGTTCTCAAAGTATGTACATTTGGAAGTCTAAAAAAGTGTAGTGAAAATATTTACTTGTGACAATAGAAAGTCAACCGTACGTCCTTTATATGTAACCCACTTATAGTTACGGTGCACTATATCTTTCAAAGAATTTATGGGCAAGGTAAATTGCGGTTTGGTAAGAAATGCAGTAAGATTTGCGGTGTAAAAAGATGTCAATATCAGTATAAAAATCCACCAAGTGGCAAAAAGCATTCGAGTAGAATCTGCAAGACATATTTGCTATTCAATCTAATCCAAAAAAATCATTTGACATTTTCTGTCCCATGTTTGGTAACAGTACCTGTTACAGCTATAATATCTGTTCCTTGCTTCAATAGAGAACTATATGCAAACCACATACAAGACGGTAAACTATAATTTTCAGATTCTGGATCATTCCACAGTCTACCCCTATAAGTTATAAAATAAAATTTTAAAAATACACATAATTAATATTAACATTAAACACATTGCAAAAAGATTTAGTAGATAAATTGCACGTATTGTATTGGTGGTATTGAACATATAACAAACCTGATGAAAGCAAAGAAGTAAATGACCGGGCCCATCAAAATTAAAGCACCCAAAACCAAAAGCCAGACGGTTTGATCAAACGGTGCCAATAAGCCTGAGCCAGTGGCAGATTCCTGTGGTCTCTTCATGAGTGCCGTCAACTGTGTTTCATCCAGAGCCGTACTAAACGAACAATATTGTCGCATTTCTGGTAGAGCAGGTAGAAATGCAACAGCCATATCTACCTTCTGTTTAAATAATAATGGTAAAAAAAATACTTATTTAATAATTAATGATTTGAAAAAACATTTTATATTACGCAAAATACGCACATTAAGCAAAATTACAGTGAAATTTCTTACCTTTTCATACAGCAAGCCTAGGATACCTGTTTTAGTGTTGCCCAACACGTGCGCGTCCGGTGGCACGATGTTGTACGTAAAGTTTAATTTATTACTAATCAGGTCGAGTATATAGAAGGCATAGCCTTTGCCAATCCATTCTCCGTTTTCTTTTGCAATGCCCGAGAATGGCATGTCCTACACGTCGAGTTTATTGTAAGTTACAGAAACGTCCTTTCCCGAGTATGTTATGATTAAAAAGACAAGTTTCTTAATTCAAATATGCATTTATTTATCCATTGTAATTTGAGGTACTAAAATCAACAAAATCTGTATTGATTTTTTTTATTTAAAAATTTTCATTGTAGTAATACCACGAAGATATTATTTTTGTTTTTAGATTTGGAGAGATTTATGAACGACCTAATAATACCTCAATAATATTTATCATTATTGATATACAGATGTGATAAATAATGCGGCAATCCTTACGCGTTTAAAGTAAGACTGGATATTATTACGCTTATAACGGATTAGAAATGATATTTAACTTACGTTCCATGATGTTACGGTTATTTGTGAAGGTATGACACTCTTCTGACCAGTTGTGTAGTCTAAAATTTAACCAATCAATTTAAATCATCTTGGTTCATTATGATCTATACATCGGATTAACTCACTCATACATTCAGTTTAAAAACTTATCGCGATCGTAACTCAATATTGGTTATAATCAGAAAAGCTGTAGCACTTTTGTTTATTTTCATTTGTAATAATTATCGTGATCCTTTTACTATAAAAGTCATTCGTAAGAGTCCTTACGGGTAGGCGATTCGCTTTTCACTACGATACAACGATAACGCTCATTATCGATTATTTATTAACACAATAATCTCGATCAGCCTCATTTTTAGATCCACATTCAGAACATTTGTATTATATCGCGATTTACTTCTTAAATAACATGACTTTCGAGTATCGACACTTTCCAAAAATCGTTCACTTTATCTGCGTTTCCGAAGCGCGGGTTTACTTCACCATTTAAAAGAATCTTAGTACGCAATATTATTTCTTTTAGAGAATAAACACAAATAAATCTTTGAAAGGACGATTCCTTATACGAGCAGCGACCGTGAATCGAGCGTGATCTAAGTATTTTTTCCCGTACATGTATTGCACACTCACGATGTACCTTGGCCGTAGATGTAATTGGCGCGACAGTATAATACGAAAACGATCGCAGAAAACCGAATCGAGCCACATCTGCCCATCTTCCTCCAGCGTCGAGGACTACATTCTTCGGAATGCGCTGTCGTTCGATAAGGATAATCATAAATCTGCCTTCTGCCGGAAGTGCTGCGACACAACATTATCGGCGACCGTGCAAATCGATATCCGCACCTGTTCGGTCATCCTGTAACGAAGGGGGTGGACACAACGAGTTTCTCACCCTGCGTCGTCGGTGTCGAGGCGCACGCGACTGGTGGTAGTAAATACTGCGGGAGGGTAAACGCAGCCCTGTTAGGCGGGGGCGATAATTACCACCATTCCTTTCCAGCGGTTGAAATACACGGCCGTCGGACGACTCGATTAGACGTTCGATAAATACTTTCGGTATATATGCCAAGAGGACCTAGTAATAACGTTGTATTTGTAGCTATCTTCGATAATTGCGCTTGAACGAAAAATGAGTAGGTTGAGAATCCAAGGGGATACTAAAACCGTTTCACTCAGTACCGTTTATTACACATTGCTCGCATACTCGAAGAGGATCTAGTAAACATGTTGTATTTGAAGCTATCTTCCATAAATCCGTATACTAATCAAAAATGAATAGATTGAAGATCCAGAAGAGTATAAAAACCGTAACACTTACTACCGTTTGTTATGCACTGCTTGTAGAACATCGAGTAGACGACAATTGAAATTTTATTCTGAAAGTAATTTAAGTCGACATTATGACCGATAGTTCTTGTTAATTGGATTCTACTGTTCTCTCTTCAACGTTTGAAATACACGTCAACTCGATTGGCCGTTCGATAAGCTTTACTATGTTTAAAATTGTAGTTTGTTATGCCATTTATTATGTATTATTCATAGTGTTGTAAATATAATATTTGTTGGCTTAAATATTTTTTTATGACGTAAACTCATAGCTGCAGTAATGCAATACAGCAACAATTACTATTTAATATTAAGTACTACAATCTGTATTATTTTATTTCCTTATTTTATCCTCGTTTTGCGAGAATTTATGAGGCCAACGTACATTAAACGTCTCTACAATTTCTCACGCTGTTAGGGATACGCTCGCGATCGTGTTTCATCGGTAATCAAGCTCTACATCAAGGAGATAGTAGAAAAAATTCCGACTGTCTAGTAAAGTACATGAAGAAAAAACATTATTCTCGGACTATCGCGAGCAGACATCTTTCATGTATACATTTATTTACCTTATCTATCTATTACTCCGAAAAACAACTGTTTACTCTCACTATTTTAATCACCCTTCACGTCAAATTTGCATTCGTTTATCGTTCTCTTTCTTTTACAACGAAAACAGTGAATATGATATCAACTTTAATTTTAATATTACGAAGCTTTTGAACGTATCAAGAAAGACGGTCAGCGCCTCAATATATTTGTTATTTTAGAAAAGCTTATTGATCGTTAAATGCAGAATCATCATTTCAAATACAATATAATTCAATGTTTTCGAGTCGTTGTATATTTCTAACAAAAATAGAAATAGGACAGAATCAAAGCAATATTCCCGGGGTGTACGATCAATATAATGGACACTCGACTTTTTTTCTGGTAAGCCTCTATCGATTGATCCACACGGGCAAATTGTTTTCACCGCGTTTGTGCCCATTTTCCTCATTTACGGAGGGTTAACAAATTCGGAAACAAACAAAACGTGTTCTTGTTGTCATCATGGGCGACATGGAATTTTAATCGAATTCTTGAAAAGAACAGATTATGAGAAATAAATCAATTCTGCTAATGATAAACGGTTAAATATAATCACATTATTTATGGCATTATCGTTGAATAATAAAATCATCATGTTTTTTACGATTTAAATCTTCTTCCTTTATGCCACGTCCAAAAATAATTAAAAATTATTTTTGACGATAATTATTTAATCAAAAAGTAAATAAGAAGGGGTAATATAAATAAAACAACTCGATTGTAATTTTATATTTCGTAAAACAATATGGTCCAGAAAATATTATGATCGAAAGAATACACAGCTGTTTTATGACTTTATTTCATATTTTTAAATTGCACACTTATAGATATAACGTAGAATTAATTGGTAAAGCCGCTCTCCAGCCACTTTGCAGTAATAACTTCAAATATTTTTTTCTCTTGGATAATTCTGTAAATGCGGCTCTGTTCGTTGTTTCTGCCATGTCGAGGTCGTGGTCATATAATTCCTCGGCAATAATCTTTTTCCAATCTGGCTTTATCGATTTGTGCGAAAATGGAATCCAAGCCGTATAACGATATCGGTCGGTTTTCAACGTGTATCCCATTATGTTTATTTCGTGCAAGCGTGGCTCATCGCTATTGGGATGTAACGTGGGTTTTAAACCTGGCCTAGGGTACTGACTAAATGCAGCTTTCTTCCAAGGCAGAGGCTGTTGACGTTAAAGATCAATCGTAATTTTTTTTTAATGAAATAGATAATTTGATTTAATATTCAGTCGAGAACAATAGTGTCAAATTGAGTTATGCATTTTCCTTACTTTGCATTTTAATACAGCTCTTATGAGAGGCATCAACGATATTCCCTCACTGCAGGTGTTTGGCATTTTGTCTAAATCGTCATCTTTATAGAATTTATACTCTTTTTTGGCACCCTTTGGTATTGCAGGGCATAGTTTAATGGGGACATTAGTAAGATCCGCGATTGTGGGAAAGATATCTACCAGTTCTACAAGTGCATTCGTTTCTCTACAAATATTTTCCTGCTCAAATTTTTCGGGTGCGTTTACCGATAAATTACTTGCAGGTATAGACGTGGATACGCATTTATTAACTTTACAAATATTCCAATGTTTGTAGGAATCACATACAAGAGAATTCCTTTTCTTCAATTTAGTCTAGAAAGAATTTTTCTTCAGTCTCATGAAACTCGAAAGTGAATATATGTATGACTTACTCGGAATGTAAGATCAGGGATTGAAATTATAAGGGGTACACGAAGAGCAACATCAAAATTACTGTACTTAGCCCATTCTGCGTGTTCTCCAAGGGACCATCCTGTTATTGAATTTTATGTTGAAAGAGAACATAACACAAATTTTAAGAATATATATACTTAGAGAAAAATTCTACCATGGTCAGATGTTAAGATCACCACTGTATTGTCACGTATTTTGGAGACGTGTAGTTGGCGTATAAGCACACCAATGAGATCATCAATGTAAGATATGGATGCATAGTATGATTGTATAATGGTTTCGCTGAAATTCACTATTACAAGGTATCATTCAATGTAGTTTTTTTTCTATGCGCTAACATGAAAATTACACAGAAACAGTACCTGGTATTTTTTCCCATGGAAATTTGAGTTTTAGAGCAGCAATGTCTTCCCGTTCCCTAAGATCAGTCCATGGATTGTAGGCGACCCTACTCACATTTCTTGGCCACATATATGGTTCAGGAACTTTAAACTTCTTGAGAGGATGATATTCTAAAATATATATTTAAATTAATTACAATAAATATGTAGATAAATACAAAATCAAAATCAATATTGCTTTTATATAATGGAAAGCACTTAAGTATTTTCGTGGATATTTTAAAGGTATATGTGGCTTCTCAAAACCAACAGCTAAAAAGAAATTCTTAGTCTTGTTGCGATATTTTTGTATGAAATTCTGTGCCTCGTTTAGTATTTCAAGATCTGGTAGAGTTTTATTTGGCATGGACCAAATATGTACCGGACATACCTATAGGAAGTGTTCAGACTAAAATCATATACAAAACATATATGATATTAACTACAATTAGTTCAAAGTTATTCTATCTTACAAGATTCTGCGACAACTTTGAGTTGGAACCTGTTTGACAAACTGGAGCATTCTTGTATCTATTGGTATAAGGGTGAAAAGGTTCTTCCGTCCATGAGTAATAACTATCATCAGATCCGTTAGAGCTTTTACCTGTAAAGTAATATTGATATAAAGTATCCATAAACTTTAGGAAGGCACGTATTTGGGGTCACCTGGGTGAAACACCTTTCCTATAGACTTAGTGATGTATCCATTATTTTTTAAATGTTGTGGCAAAGTTGTATAGTTTCCTGCAACATTTCTCCAGTAGCTGTAAAAATCATAAAGCTGAAGGGTATCAGGCCTTCTGCTGGTTAGAAAGGAATTTCTACTTGGAGCACATAAAGCTTGCTGAAAAAAAAATATATCTTCCAATAGTAATGGTAGTGGTCTTGTAGTAATTTCATAGTTCTGATCAAATTTATGCTGACCTGTGCATATGCACGTTTAAAAATGATACTTTCCCTTACTAGTAAATCAATATTAGGCGTATAAGCCATAGCATCTCCATAAGAATTAAGTGCAGTTCTCAAATCATCAACTATTATTAACAGAATATTTTGCCTACCAAAAACATTCCATAATAAAAAAAACATAATATATAATGTAGCAAACATTTCGATCTTCCGCCAGTTTGCTATGCTTGAAATTTTCTTATGGAATAACCGATACTGAATAGGTTAAATTATGATATAACTAAATTAGTTGACGGTATAAAATAATAAATTATTTTGCGAAAAATATTTTAAACTATTTGAAAATAGTTTATCTTTTGTAATATAGTATTAAATTGTGATGCTGCATAAAACGAAATGTTATTCGATCTTTCCAACATCTATTGAATGGCATACTCGTTGACACGTTTATATGAATGTTATATATGTCTATTGGAAAGGATGGTTACTTCAAACCTCGGCAGGGAAAGCATATGGTATCTGAAAGTTGATATTTATTTAAAAAAATTATTACAATTGTACTCTTTGAATCTTTCCATTTCTGTTCCCACCTGCGAGACATTCAATACTTTACTATTGTACAGTAAAAAATAACATTATCTTTTTTATATTATCCTTATACTTTAGGGTAGCCTCTAGATCAAAGTCATGTGTCGGTTGTCAGTCAAGCTGTACAGGATTAGTACAGGCCGTAATTTCTCATTTCGTAATTCTCGCATCTCCTCGCAGATGTCTTTAATTCTCCTCTTGTGCCTCGGATGTCTTGAAAGTAAAATATATATTCCGTTATATCTTTTAATTCATAAAATGCTATAAGCCGTATTTAATAAACTATATTTCTATTAGAATTGAATAAATTAGACATAAACCTACTTGTCAATCATAATCTGAATACTTTTCTGGAACTGCTGCTCCTCCTCATCGATTTCCAAAAAACTTACTATCGTCCTTAGGACGGATGCCTCGAGGAAGACAGCAAATATTTCTATGGGTACCTTATGCGATATCCTCTGCAAGTATGATGACATCTGCGCTATCATCGTATTCTTGAGTGTCCTCCTCGAGCTACCCGAAAGTTTGTCCCTTTCGGATAGAATAAAGTTAATATTAATATTGACCGGATTATTCGAGGATATCGGTATGTCATTTGCGCTTGCTTTACTTTCAGATCTGTTCAAAACAGGCAGGGGATTGTCCCCCTGCCTCTGGACGTGATCAGCTATCTCCTGAATACTAATCTTTCTCTCTTGGAACCTGTCACGTTCCCAAGTGTGCACCCTCAGGCTTCCCTTCTCCTCCCCCCTGAGCAATATCACTTGATGTATGGAGTTCTCTCTGCAATATTCCAGTATCTCCTCCATTGTATTCAAGTCCAACGTCGTGACCTTCATTCCCAGAGACCACAATTCACGTAATACATCTGCCATTTCTTTTTCTCTCCTGGGATTGCCATTGCAGCATACAGCAATGTCGATGCCTGATCTTATTTCGCCGCAAGATTCTCCTTGCATTTCACAGACAGCACATACCAGTTTGTCCAACGATACACTGATACCTGCTCCATATTGCTTGGTCTCCTTGTTCGTCATTCCTGTACGCTCAAGGACCTTTCTGAAGGACATCAGCATTTTGTCGTATCGACCTCCAGCAGCTATGACGTCCTGACCACCTCTCCTTCGTCTATGCTTCAGCTCACAAGTTATTTGGTATATTACCCCACTATGCTGCTGCACGTTGTGCACCAATAAAGGAACAACAGTGATAGGCCACTACAGTAAATAGAAGATATATATATCGCTGATGCATGGTTTAATAAAATAATACAAGTCATTGAAGGTCAAACAAGTCAAAAAAAAAGTCCATTCCTTAGAGGACTATTTCAAAGAAGTTCTTTATAAAGTTTTATAACATTAATACAGATTTTATTCAATGAAACGACATGGATCAAGAAAATATATCGCGCAAAATTTTGCAAAATACCTTGACGCCTAAAGCTTCGATATTGGATATCACAATTTCTATATCACGAAGACCTTCCTTTGCTAATCCAGCTGCGTCTCCTTTTCTCTTTGTAATGGTCTTTAGAATACTGCTGATTTTGGCTACGGAACTTTCTGTCTCAAATAGATTAAATAAAGTCTCCATGGCTTGATCAGTTAGACAGAGACTGATCAGATGAGTTTGCACTTGAAATTTGGAGAACTTCCCATTGCGTGCATCGCACAGAATCGAGTATATATCGTGATACTTTTCCTGCTCTACGCCGCAGTACATTAACACAGCTTCTAATAAAGAAGTATGGTTCAAGCGAACCGTGAAATTGCGTTCACGCAATTGTGGGAGCTCATTAAATATCTCCCAAATTATAAATATTAATTCCGCTTCTGTCATTAAGTTATTTGCCATAGAACTTATTATGTCGAATGCGCATTCGTATAATTCCCTTGGATGAAAACCGCGCACCTGGAGATTTAAAAGATGTGCGACAATTGGAACGGTTTTAAAAAGAATTATTCTGAATAATGAATTTTTGAAATAATGGATAATGAAATAATCTTGGAAATCATTATATTAGGATAAAACACAAATGTACCTTCTTCTCCCTGAAGACACGCTCAATAGCGTACCGTCGTATATGAGAAATATTATTCCACACAACAAATCGAGCAAAAGGTGCTCTCAGATCGTGTGGTATGGAAACTATGTTACCAGTTCGTGTCATAAGTTTTACACTGGAATCTGTGAAGTTATAATACTGCCCACACTTTGGCATTAGTAATGGAGTTGACAAGTAGACCCCGCCATGCCTTTGAAATATTTCTATAACCTTCGCCTTTACTCTCTCCTGCAAAAATTGCTTTTTCGAAGAAACAAAGGTAGTAATGCCCCTCGCAGGTAAATTCATGTCATACGTAATATCCTCAGCTGGTGTCACATTTTGCATGAAGCAACATGTTATCAGATGTTTGTATGCCTTGCTTTGACTATTGGACAATGTGTGACGCACCATTTCTTGTAATTCTGTTTCTTCCAACTGAGGGGGTGGCAAGTATTCGGATGATAGCAATTCTTGAGCGGTTGGTCGTTGGCTTGGATCATGATTTAACAGCCAGCTGTTGGAAAACGTTTATTATGTGTAAGATTAAAAAGCTTGTGGAAACCTTCAATCCTACATCTTACTGTTTCTAATTCTCTGTATCTTACCGCAGTATATGGACCTGATGAGGTAGATGCGTCTCTTGCATTTCAGGTGGAAGAATAATTTCCTTCAATCTCAAATTCAGCAAAATCTTCACTCTTTCCATTCCGGTAGTGAGAGGTTTGTAACACATTTCAAAGAAGATCACACCTAAACTGTATATGTCCACTTTCTGATTGTAAATGGCCTTCGTTGTTTTCGCAGAGAGTTCAGGTGCTACGTACAAAGCTGTACCAACTTGTCCTGTGAGAGATCCTAACTCCTCTGTGTCGAAACTCGTTCCTGATACGAACATTGTGAAAGAGGATTATCATTATGTCCGTTTTTTTATTTTACCTCTGTCATAGATGTCTTAGATGTCATAGATCTGTCATGACCAACCGTGCGGATACCTTTCTCGATAAATTGCGACTCCTTTTCGGCATCGACGGTCTGCGCCAATGACGACAATATATTGGTCGTGGCGAGACCGAAGTCCCCGATTTTTACGTGATCATTACTATCGAGAAATATATTGACAGGCTTCAGGTCCCTATGTATCATTCCTTGTTGGTGTATATGAGCGAGGCCTTCTACGATTTCACGAAATAATCTCCATACGCGTTCCTTTTCCTCGTACAGGCCATTGTCAATTGCTGTTCTCAATGTACTTTTCTCGCAAAATTCCATCTGTATGTACATGAACTGTATTTCCTTGAGCATCGTACCCTCGGTGCTGACGGACGTGCTTCTTCTACGTTTCTCAGAAATACTGGGGAGAGACATGGACATCTGGGAGGACTCGTCCTTCTCGAATTCAATACTCTTGGAGGAGTCAGATCTTAGAAAAGTACGCATTCTGAAACAAAATGCGAAATTGGATGCCTGTTACTTTGTATTTCTCGCAATTCATTATCGTTGCATTAGTAGATATTAACAAATGTGCCAATTGTTTAAAGTCAACAGAAATCTTACAGGAAGGCACAATCGTCATCGCTATCCGTATCAATAGATGCATCTGTATTATCTTCGCTATCGCCAGACAGAGCAGCACTGGCACGAGACTCGTAGGATATATTCCACTCGACATCGCGTAAAGGTGGTGCAAGTCTTTCCACATCCTCGCTACCCAAATGCTAGAAGTTCAGGTTATACAATCTTTGATGCATGCTTGATAAGGCAACAAGAGTGGTTTTTAAAGTTATTGTATTGTAATATTCTTTAGACACTTGTTTTAAAATTATGGATGAGCATTGTTAGCAATATATTTACATTCACAGGTTCTATACTGGCTTGGCAATTCATTAGTTTAACAGGTGGTGTTGTTGATAATGTGGAACGACTTTGCCTCGACGAGATATCCAATGTGGCACTCTCAATCCAGGAATTGTAGTAACGTACCACATTTTCATGATTCATACGAGAGAGAAGTTTTACTTCACGTGTTATTTTCTTGTTCAGCTGCTTGTTCTTTGGATTTAACTCAATCCGCTTAATAGCATATATACCACCATCCAATTTATTTCTCACTTTCAGAACATCACCAAACGCTCCCTTTCCAAGCCATTTTAGTATCTCGAATTCATTTTGTATGCGCGATTGACCACCCAAAGAGGGCAAGTAAAGACGAACGTCCTGGTCTGGCTCTTCTGGTATGAGATCAATTTCCTCCTTGCTTTGTGCCAGTTTAGGTGGGGTCAAACCATAATCCAGCGGCATCCTAATGAAACTGTGTTGCTGCAGTTGTTCCGCAGACCAGCGCATCCTTTCGTCGCCAATCAAGCACTTTGATATAAAATCCCTTAAATCAGGCTGAAAAGATATTCGTCAGAATGTCATACCTCGCACAGATAATGTAATATGATTTAGACTAATATTAAGTACCTGTATTATTATGGTTAGATCAATTTCATTTCCAGATACAATAGTACCTTTTAACAGAGAAAGTAATAACACTCCAAATCTGTATATATCTGCTTTTTTACCTCCTCTTCCTTGGATTGTCGGATAATCATGTTCGGTTTTTGTTAACGGTGGTAACTGGTAAAGGTCTGACAATCTTTTATCCAAAGAATAATCCGATAGCCTCACCACTCCCGTGCGATCGATGTAAATACTAGTATCGCGTAAATCTTTGTGTACAACATTATTCTCATGCAGATATTGCAACGCAGATATGATACCAGATGCCAGAAATCTTAATATGTCTATGTCAACGGATATATTCTCCAGTAAGAAAAACGAGCATGTTGTTCCAACCTATTATTTTGCAAAGTTGCCTTAACTGATTTCTTGAAAATATTTTAAATTGCAAGGGCAAAATTTATGCTACATACCACAAATTCTTGAAGAATGTATATTGCTAAACCATTGCTGTCCTGTATATACTTCATGTTTAGGTAATGCACTAGATTTGGATGATGTAATTTATGTAAATGATTTAGTTCCTGTTCAAGACTGGCTATTTGTTTCATTGTATGCTGCATGTCCATAACGCCACGGGATGTGTGAGTTTCACTGATAGTTCCACATTTTAATGTCCACTCACTCACAGCTAATAACTCGCCAGTTGTTATATCTATACCAGCGTAGACCACAGAACCTTTTGCACTATGTCCCAAACACTTTCCACAGTGTACCTGTCGCTCCCCCTTACCATTATCAAAGTGGATGAGCTTGGTACCTTTGTGCTCGCAAAATGGTCCATCAGAACTCTCTGACGTACTAACACATCTGTGTCTAACCTTAGTTCTTTCATGGGGAGACGACGGTATAGAGTGAGAATTTACTTCTAACTCTGCAGACAACCTAGCTGCTTCCTTGCGATTTCGTATCTCCGCTTTTAAGGCCTCCTGACGTTTTTGAATTTCATCTTGCAGTAGCTAATAGATGTTTAAAAAAAACAAAGATTTATCACACAATGATACATTTTTAAATATTTATTCTCTAGATCTAGAAACACTAGTTTTATATTATAAAATTTGTTTGATATAACTTAATATACATTAAATTATTAAATACGATCGTACCTGCCTCTCCTTGTCTTCCTTAAGTTGCTTTTCCTGCATTTCACACTGAATCTTTTCTTGATGTCTAGATACCATTTCTTCGTAAAAGCTCCCATAGGCAGGCTTGTTATGTTTATGTAAATACTTCTGAACGTGTTGAGCAAGTTCAAAAATCATTACTTCTCCCCTCAACTGCTTTGCTAAATCCTCAAGTTCAGAATGTAACATTGCTACTTGCTGATGCGATAAACCTCTGCTGTTTTGCAACTGAATAATGGGAACTCTGAAATAGATATAAGCTTACCAATCCATTACAATTGTAAAAACTATCTAAATTCTGTATTATTGATAATCATGTTCAAAAGCTTACTCATCTGGGTACTTTTCTCCACACGAAACGTGTAAATCGATTTGGGCGTATACTTGCGCAGGACCAGACATACCCTTCTGTGGCGTTAAGGTGACAGATATGTCCAAAAACTGCCATTTCTTTTTATTCTTACTTTTCCTCAGATCATGTAGCTCTTCTCCAAAGATTGACTATAAATAATCATAAATAATTTGATGGTAAAATATAATAAAGGCTACTACCTTCTTTTAAAGAAAGAACGACAATTCAGGTTTCTAAGTATGATTTACTTTGAGAAAAATAGCATAGTTTCTGTATACAAAAAAAATATTTTCTGCAGAACTTATTAGCACATAAATTCAAAGATTGTACCTTCAAGGCCTCTATTTCATTTTTCTGGCGATCCTTGCAGGACTCAATTTGAGACATTGTGTTTAAATATCATTTATTCATGTTGTATCGCGAACAACTCCTCTTTCTCTTTACAGGGAAACATTAACTCGTAAATCAATGCTTAACACTTAACCTTAGAGTGAACGAATATCAAACATATTCTAAGAGACAAAATGGATTTTCAGAAAAATGAATTCCTATTATCGCTTTTGCCACTGATTAAAGTAATTCGGATTAAATCCCTTACAGAGAGATAGAAATGGAGGAATTAAACTGTTAAATCTTATATCGAAATGTCCCGGGTTACCTATATATCCTTCCTTGTTTAAAGAAGCAAGGAAAAAAACCTTACTGATGAAGCGGATAAATTACGTACACAGGGGCGGGGTATAAACTTTTATTTATTTAAGTCAATGGATTTGCCGTGAATAATGATATATGATAAGGTGAAAGTGTGTACCACAGCTTTTCATCTGTATGTTAATGATGTATAAACTTCTTTCAAACTTGGCGGGCGGAATTCGAACGTAAAAAGTCATAACAAAAAATGATATCCGTGGACGATACCTTTGGATTTTCGAGAATGTATATTTGCTTCAAAAAAGTGATTATTACAATAAGAATCGTAAGACACTTTCCGTTTCGATCCGATAAGGCTTGTACAGTTCGAAACTCGAAGACCGTGTGTACATAATATTGGGATTGCCTGTGATTATCCCGACATATCTAAATATACTCCGAATATTCATAAAAAGAAAATAGGGCGATAAGGAAAAGCAAATTGATCCATTTAATCGTATACTGCAAAGAAAACTCATGGATATTTTTCAAAAATGCAAACATAAACTTTGAGAATTTTCATAAGAAATTACAGACTGGTCATCTTGACCGTTTTGGCAGTCTAGTGTAAAAATTTTGTTGTGTTTTGTATTACAAAATATTAAATTTTTTTCTTAAATTAGAAAATTGGTAATTTGAACAAACAACAAAAGCAGATGGTAAATATTGCATCCATTCAAATTCTTAATTTTAAATATTTGTTTTTAATTTTTTTGTATTTTTAATTTGTAATTTAAAAACGAAAGTGAATATCTAATATATATATCTATACAATCACATAACATAAATCCAAATAATTATAAATAATAACAGAGTGAAATCAATTTTTATATATGTATATATATGTCATACTTAATCATAAGAAAAAAAAAGAAGGAACTTAATAAATAAATCTCACAAGAATTAGGAAAGTAATATTAAAGGCACAAATAGCGGAATATAATACATAAAAAGTTATTTTGCTATCTTCAAGCAAATCAATCACCGATATTTCATAGTGTCCATTATAAATCGGTGTAAATCTGAGAAACGTATTATCCGCCTATATGATACAAGATGACAGAATATAGAGTATAATTTATTACAAATCTTTTGCATAAACTTTGTTTGGCTACTTTTTCACTTTTTTCCTCATCATTGCCTTTTGTTTCTTTTCCATTGCCTCCATTCGTATATCTTCTAAATCTTCCATAATACCTGTAAGATTATTCCCATTGTGAATACACATATTAGTACAAGATGCTGCAGTACTGAATTTCTATCTATCTATATATATATATATATACATAATTTTACCTATTTTTGTCGATACGTATTCTTCTTTCAATTGTTGTGCGAAATTGCTTTCCATCGCGGTGTCATCGTCGTCATCTACATTTCTGTATTTGCTTTTGTCGTAACCGAATATTTCACTAATATATTTGCTGTAATCCTCAGATTCATCTTCCACACCATCATCGATAAAGTCATCCAATTCCGAGTCATACTCATCCTCATCACATATACGACCTGAAATGATTGATTGTATCGTAAAGATATATTTCCTTTAAAGTTACGATAAAAAACAAAAAAGCAACTGTACTTACGAGCTGGTCTTTTAATGTCTCTCGAAGTTCCATGCTTATGCATTGGCGGTCTCATATTCGAACTTGGTAAATGCTTGGCCTTTCCATTTGCCATCGAAGATTGTGGCTTTACATCAGAAAATTGTCTTGGCTTGACAACTTTTTGTAATGGACTTTTTTCTATCATCTTCGGTTTAGGCATAGGCTTGCTCGTTTGCTTTACACTGGTCTGTGGATCGTCCTGCTTGATTTTCGTTTGAGCCAATTTTCTCTTCTCCTCTTCAATCGTCTTGCGCATTTCTTCCAGCTTTTTTCTCTCCAGCTCCAACTGCCTACGTTCTTCAAGCAGTTTGTCTTTGGCAGAGGTTTTTGACAGCATTTCGGACTTATCCATGCTACTCTTTTGGTTTTTTTCATCAATGGGCTTTTTGGCAGATATCGTTGAGGATTTCAATGGTATTTTATTTAAGGGAGCGTGAGTGGTCGTCGATTGTTTGCTGGGAATCACAGGCTTGCTGTCATTTTGTGCTTTGTTCTGTTTAACTGTCGGTTTTTTAACATCTACTTTCTTACTTTCCACTTTTTTATTGGCCTCAGGATTTTTCTCTCGTTGCTCTTTCCTTTCTCTCCACTCCTTCTCCTTCATATATTCCTTCATTTGTCTCTTTGTCATCAGCCTCTCAGGCTCTTCGACCTTCGGCTTGACTTCGATAACTATAGGTTCATGCTGCTTCTTTTCCGCCAGTTTTAACAGTGCACCAAAGTCCATTGGCGGTGGCAATGATCTTTTCTTAATTTTCAGTTTGTCATCCTTTTCCTCTTCCTTGGATTTTTCTGTAGAGATTGCATCCTCAATCTTCTCCTCTGATTTTCCTTCCTTTAGAACGGAGGATTTTCTCTTTCGCCTATGACCCAATGCTTCCTCCAATTCTTGCTGTTTCAGAGCTTGCTTTACCCGATCCTGAAGGAGCATACAAAAAATTAAAAACAGAATATTTTAACTCCTGATAAATTCGCCATCTCATATAGAAGAACACTGATTGTGGATTTTAAATACCTTGGTAGATGCAATATCTTTAACTGTCCTCTTTCCACCACTACTAAAAAGTGGTTTCTCTGCTGGAAGGTTGTTGTATTTATTCATCAGCTGATTATAAAAGGCAGAAGCCTCCTGCGATACATATCCATAATCATCTTCATCAGGTTGGGAGGGACCTAAAAATAGTAAATTATGTCTTTACAACCTAAAAAAAATAATTACAAATCATAATGTTATAGAACAAGGTTATCGAAAATCAAATACTATATAAGAATAAAGTTCCAAACATTATACCATGATAAATTTAAAATCTATATAATTATATGATGAAGCATTGCTTGAATGAATTGCCAAATGATCAAAGCAATTTAATTTTTAACAGAATAACATAGCCCACTAATCATAAGTAAAATTTTACAATATATGGTTTGCATAACTTCTTTTTCTTTTCTTAAGATTTAATATTCATTATGCATTTGTCATGGAAAAAACTGTATGAGGATCAATAAGGTGACGTGACTGTTATACAATTTCATGCATTTCTTCTTAGTTAAACAAAACAGGATTAATTGCCGGTAATACAAACTTTTTGTGTCTCTTGAGTTAATTTGTAAAAGTGATAACATACTCCTGAGATTACTGTTGTACTTAAACCCACTAAACTACTCTAAGATTAGATTTCTGACCTTAATCCCTCAGAATCCTCCGTTGTGCAAATCCACAAAACCCTCGAGCCCGATATCAGATGGTGGGAAAATAAGGCATTGTATCACTCGTATATATATCATAACCTGTGGGCAAAAATATTGCCCATTATGGATAAAAATCAGATACCTCGGAAATGAAATGGAAGACAGACATCATGCAGTTATACATTTGTTGTTATATAATATTTGGCCAACCCCTTAATCAATGTGCTTAGTGTTTCATTATATCTATCCACAATTATTGTAAAATTATTACACGAATAACTAATAACACTCGATTTTGACAAAATGAAAATGCGATTATACAAGACATAGGTAGGATACAAAGTTGCATTAAACCAGGGTATCGACACCCACACTTTTTGCTCCTGTATGCACTATAAAAAACAAAACACTAATATACATTCAAGTATTGCTAATTTCGGTTTTATGTAATGTATGTATTTTGCAAGATTAATCAAAATGACAGTTGAAAGTTTTTAAAGAAATTTAAAACAAAGCAAAGTGACAAAGAAATTTTATAAATTATGATCGGAACTTTATTTTTATATTTTATCCATCCACCTTAACTTAATCCTTTGCATGGATCCAAACTATCTGCTTAATTGTATAAGACATGACTCAATGATATTAATAATAAAAACAAGTCTTATACCTGCTATAGTAACCGCTGTATTTTCGTTATCTACGGCATCTGCCAAAACAGATTTATTCGCAGCCTTACATACTTTCAGATGCTTGTTTATCCGACTTTGCGCTTTATGATCACGTAATGCCAAAAGATTCTAAAACAGAATTTCATTTTCATAGATGAGATTATGGCTACAAAGAGCTAACATTAAGGAACGACACGGCAATACCTCCTTCTTCCTTCGTTCTTCCAAGGCCTTTTGCTTTTCCTCTTCCTCCTTACGTGCTAGAAATTTCTTTATATTATCCGACAGTGATTTGGTCTGCTTGCTCTGTTTTTTCGGCGGCGTATATTTCGTTTGATAACACGCTATGGGCTGGTTGTAAAGCGAACGTAATCATGATTATCATTGTTTTTCCTTGACGAACGTAATGTGTATTAGAAATTTACTGACCTGCTTTGCGCCTTCATTTCTCTGGGCGACGCTGAGTAACGTGCCAAAATCCATATTGTTTCCTTGTTCCAGCTAAATTTTTGAAAGATAGTACTCTGTTTCCGCTTTATAACAGCATTTTATCGCCCAAAGCCAGCACCTTGAGCTTACTGATGAACGATTAATAACAAAGTTGACGCACAGGCCAAGGATAGAGGAGCCACACAGACTTAGTTAATGTACTACCAGGGCTGCCGTCTCCGCCATGTTGAATTTTAATACTACTCTGGTGTCAACTCCTTCAGCAGTGAACTTTCGCAAGCGAAATTACCAGAAGTGGACAAAATCTCTAACAAACGTTTTTTACCGATTTTTTTTTTCACAATTGTGTTTATGATTTTACACAATTTATAAAGAATCAGAATAGTTTTCCGAAAAGTCGGTTTACTTTATGATAAACTGAGTTTCTTCTTTTTACAAGCTACTTAATCAGTAATGGACAAAATGTTTATGGAACATTTTTTTCAGTGATACTCTTTGGGATTATGTGTATGATATTACTTGATTTATGAGGTATGGCAATTTATTTATCTATTTAAAAATAATGCAAACAAAGGCATATACCCCGGTACTTTGTAGAATGTCAATGAGATAATAAGTAAACAAATGTATATTTGATATTATCGACTTTTATTTGTCATTGATCGATACTGAGAAATTATTTTTAAGAAAACCCGAAAGCCGAATAATACGCTTCCGAAAGCGAAAATAAACAAAAAGGCGCCAATATGAATTCTGCTTATACGAAATCAATTGACCACAATATAATTTAATTCTCCTACCTACTCGTTAAAAAAACATACGACGATGTTTACAACCGCTTATAACCGTCAATCAACTTGCAACATTTATACAATTCGTGGGTGAATTTGCTTAAACAAACCAATACTGATCGTTCAAGGAATTCTAAAATCCGTGATTTCTTTGCACAACTATGGCGTAGACGTAGGATGCCTAACGATTAATAACTAATAAAAAATGCAAAAAAGAACTTATTTAAAAAAGTATCTCAATACATAACTTTTATTAAGGGATACACATGCTGATTTATTGTTTCTTTTATGATAATAGTTATTCTATTTTTATGCTCTTATAGCATGAATCCGATTTCATACGATATTTAATGGCCATATCGATTCATTGGCTCTATTATAAAATAGAACTGATATACATATTTACATTATTTACAGTTCCATCCGTCGCGAATGTATATGTTATTTAACTAAACAATTGCACGTTTGGACGTCGACGTTGGTTATAGGTGGGTTTCAAGCACGGCCTGGAGGTATCAGGTACATTTATACCAAAAAACAAAATAGGATTTTAACCCTTCAACAATCCATCGTAGGCTTCTGAAAGACGATGCTACTGAATGCACTACTAGAATCCGGTTGCAACGAATTCTACATTAACACATAAACGGCGAATTATTTTTTTTTCAGATATACTCAAACGTCTTAAGTATATCACTTTACAAAACTTGCGTCAACTAAATGCTCGCAGTTTAAGTGCTAGTATCTTGAAGGTTACATTAAAAAAATTCACCGCTCATTACGACAAATTTGCAATCGAAACTCGCGGACATTCGTGGTGCGATAACTATTTCTTCGTGTATCTTAAGTTCATTTCAACATCTGATTTGTATTTTAAGGACATTTTGCACATCGTTTCTTCGTAATTCGAATTACTTTAATTTAAGAAAATTTCGACATAATATTCCTCGATTATGATGTAAAATATATTAGTTCAAATTCGATTGCTTTTTCGCTCGAAATCCGCGAGTTATTGTTATGTTTAAAAACAAAAAAAAACGTTTTCATATCGTCCGTAGTGGCCCACTTGCATTAAACGCTTTTCCAGTTGACAGAAAACATTCGTTCTTTCGTAGACATGTTTTCGTTGTGCAGTTTCTTCGCATATAATTCTCCCAATATTTTTCTAAACAAACGCGAATATATCGATTTCGCGATTCTTGTCGTACATTGCCTAATTATAGCAAGTTAAAATCGGTGTAAATCTTTCGCGATCATAAACCGTGACTAATTGTCGATCCTCAAATCAACTGTGTGCTGTCAAATTTCACGAATATAAATTATCTGACAGATCGCGTGGAAAATGGATATCAACGAGTTTCGGATTTATATAGATTTCTTTTTTCTATACGGCAAGGTTTTTTTTCCTTTTTTTCACCGCACAAAAGTCACTGTCGCATGGTCAGTAATGCTGTATCGCAGTTCCACTAGAAAACGTCGGTAAAAAATGATATGAAATTCGAGTAATGCTCATAACACTTGATACACATCGGTACAGGCTGCTGTATATCTTCGTTCCATATTGCTCTCCCCATACGTGGTCCGACGTGCGGACGTCACTTTGACGGAATGATATGGCGATTTTTTTCCTTCTCTCCTATCTAGTCAAATGCGCCCGGAACTTTTCCGAAGTACGGTAGGCATTATTCCTACACGTTTCCTTGACCCCGCCGGAAATATCACCCAGTGTATAATCTGTCGTCCGATACACGGTGAATTTGCATCGATTGTGTGGCGCTTCCTCACGAATAACTCGAAATTTCAAATTTTCTATCGATCCTTCGTGCACCAATCACGAGCTTGCATTTTGGTCAATCCTTGATAGGTAACAAGAATACCTAGTCTTACAATTTCTCTAATTCGTTGACTTTACTGAATGTTGCACAGCCAATCGAGATTGGTGTTTCAATAATTGAATCCTTTATAAGTCATGGACGTAACGTTGATCGGCAGTCACTGTGAGTTATAGAGGATCAAATAGAACAGAAATGACGAAAGTATCTTATACAAAAGTAATATTTTTCCTCGTATGATGATATTTCTAATAGACACACTTGTAAACATTCGCCATGATCGTGAAACGATCCATACTACGATCGTGATTAATTTCGGTTAAATAACGATCGCAAGGCACCCGGGCCCGCATCGGAGAGCAATACGGAGAACCAACATCGATCAGTCTTGGGATTACGATTACCGATAGAATTCATCATACAAATTGCAAAATATATATAAATATAGAAGAATAACAACTAAGATCCGTAACTATCTGTGTAGAGTAATCTGTTGTTATTTGTGTAGGCCCTTGCCGCGCGTTAAATTCGCTCCTTTTTCATTTCTTAACCGCGAAAAACGAATACCACGGAGTAGGGTGGGAGAGGGTGAGGGGGGAGGGCCCACGGACACTTATTACACTGAACACCGATACGCAAATTTCCAATATGCACGCTCCATTGTAAAATAGTCATTGTAAAAAATCCTCTTTACAACGATTAACACGCAAAAAAGTGCTTCCACCCTCCTCGCGGCGGTTGTTTTATCTGTTATTCGTGTAATTAATTACTATTAGTTGGCAAACGTGTTTCATCGCGTAGCAATCTCCCACCAGGGATTGCTTACTTGAGTCTTTGAGACACATATTAGCTAATTCTTCGTCCACTACTTCTTCCTCCTTCACCTCTTCTTATGTCCTCTTCTCCTTCTGTTTCGTCCTCTTCCACTGCCCTTCCTTTTTTCTTTCGTTTCTTTCTTTCTTTTTTTCCTTTTTTTTTTTTATCAAAAAACGTTTCCTCCCCTCTTAAACCTTATCTTACTCGTTACACCTGCTTAGTTAAAGTCTCAAACGGCTGGACCTACGAAAAACTGGGATTCTGTTTTTTACCCAGTATGGGGAAACAGACGACGATTGTGTTCGGAGACCAAATTCTCGAAGAAATTCACAAATGCCGTTATTATACCCACAAAAATTGAATTCGGCATTCGAAACACTGGCTGCAAGATCAAGGGGATATCCTTCGGTCCAAAAAAAATCCAGAAAACTCTGATCTCTCTATAATCTCGCTTTTCTATTAAAATAAGATAGTCTGATCGTACTTCAAATTATCTGAAAGAATGTTCTAATATTCCTCTATATACGATATTCCTTCGGATTCCGACACTCTGCTCTTGATATCTTCGTTTGCGTGTAATCTTGGTTTTTGTGGAAAGAGAAAATTACGTATAAGCAACAAATCATTTGACAGTCGCGGAGTAGTCTTCCGATATATAACTTACTAAACGTTACCATCATATCATAGCGTTATAGAGGGTAATACAGAAACTGAATTTGATGACGTTCGAATAAAGCTCTCCTTCGTCTTTCTTCGAATTTGTCAACGGCAGATCAACATTTTAAATGCGAAATTCTAATGCTTTGTTAAAGTTACTTTCTAATCACTGGTTTCGTCTCGTTTCACCGACAAGCCCTTTAATTATACTTGAAGTATCCTGAATTTGTTTGTACAGCGAGCACAGCTCTTCTTCAGATAAATTAATCGATCGTTTATCCAATTAGGTTATTGACTAACATGATCTTTTTTCACTGGAATCGTATGAAAATAATTGACAACTATAATCACTAATATTTCATGGATATACAGATTGTCATTAATAGAAAACTATTGAGAGCGCAAAAACGCTTTCCGCCGAAAGTGATTGTTGCGTCTAAGAGCATAAAAGCCTGAAAATTATTTATTAACATGCAAATGGATTTTGATAAATAAATGATCGTAATTAATACATAATTACATTGTGATTTTTTTCGCATTACTGTTCAACTAATGCCAATTGGTAAATAAAAAAAAAGGCGCGCCGGAATTTTTTGAAATTTGCCTTGATTGATTTATGCTAGGAATAACTTGTTTCGACATACTTATTCACGTTCAAAACGTGGCACTGAATGTAATTGGAAAAAAAAAATAAAAAATATCTTTGTACTTCCAAATAAAATGAATAAAGTTTAATCTCTTTTAAAATCTGCACTTGCGTCAATAACATCTTTTACATTATATTAATCCAATTATCTTGTTAATGTCTTGTACTCATAATTAACCAGTATGGTTTTTAAAAGATAAAAGCTACAGCTTGCAACCGTTCGTATACCCGACACGAAATGACGATCGTTTAATGCCAAGTGTTTTTATAAAGTCAAAAGTTTATGTTAAAAAACATAATTGCTTGCAACCATCAACATAATCTATTATCGGCTGCTCCGTTACTATCATGATTAAAAATAATTAAACATTTTTTTTTACGTCGGTACTGTCGCGTATCATCTTAATTTATCTTATCATGAGTATGCGTGCCCTGTTATATTTCACGTTGGAGATCAAGTTCCGACAATGGTAAAATAAATTAAAGAATGTATTATATGTATATACATACATAAAAGTAATACTACGTTTACTTTTGATAACAAAGTACATAATTAAAATCGTTTCCTTTATGTAAAACGAATAACATTAGGCTGCTTGTTGGAACCATGCTTTGGCTGGAGAGCATATTGGAACAATAAATCGTATGCTCCACCAAATTTTATCACCATATTATCTTTACCAACGATCAAAGCTCATCAATATAAGTTACTTATTTGCATGCTAGCTCGATTATATTACCTCCATGTAGATAATATAATTTTAAAGAAAGAATTAATCTTCAGCACAAAGTGTGTTAGAAAAACCTTCTGAATATCATAAATCTTTGAATTATACTGCAAATATTCAAGCAACATTGTTGCCAAAAATGCCAAGTATCCCAAGAATCAAAATCATAAACGTTAATCGCAGTAACGATTTCTCATGCTTTGCGAATATTAGTGGAAATACAATCCTGATTTACCCTACGTCTCTTTGCAAGATGTATCAAATCTTGGTAGGCCCAGCACTTTGGACTTTTCTATGCCGTTACGACACTTAATAAAAATGTAGAACTTCATTAGTTTTCCGTGTTTACAGGTTCTCGTGCATGGTGAATTCTGACGTGCTTGTTATGATTCGACTTGGTACCGCTGGACTTTCCACAAATATGACACGTGTACGGCCTAGCACCAGAATGCACGCGCAAATGTTCCTTAAGGTAATACGATCTATGGAAGGTTTTGTTGCAAACATCACACGTATATGCTTTGTTCTCCTCGTGCTCCTTAACGTGTCTTAAACAATTGTATTTCCTTATAAACTGTGCTCCGCAGTAGTTGCAAGTATATGGTCGTACGTTACGATGGGAATTCATATGTGCCGTGTAATCGCTGTGACGATAAAATGCAGCACTACACTGATTGCACTTGAAAGGTTTTGTGCTACGCGCCGCGTGTGTCCACTTGTGTAACTGAAGATTCCACTTGGTACTGAAAGCTTTGGAGCAGACCTGACATTCATATGGTCTTTCACCGTTATGCACACGCATGTGCACTGCTAAAGAGGATCGTAAGTAGATGCACTTACATATAGGGCATTCCACGTTTTCGCTCTCCCTCTGAGCGTCGGGCACAAATCTTCTGTTGTGAGCACGCCGCATGTGACGTGTAAGGCTAGCCATGTGGATGAATCTCTCGTTGCAATAAGTGCAGGCTTTGGGCTTCTCGTCGTGGGTCTCCTTATGCCACGCTAATTTTTTCTTTGTATGAAACACTTCGCCACAGTGACATATATAATCTTTCAGCTTTTTCTTAATGTTAAGATGATGCCTATTCTTGTGCTGCGTTAAATTGGAATACCTACGAAATGTCTCGTTGCATAGATTACATTTTACAGGAGCATTGCCGGTATGGCCATTTGTATGTTCATCCAGCTTCTGCTTAGTTAAAAATGCCTTGTCACATACTGTGCATGGAAAGGGCTTTATGCCTAAATGACGTTTCATGTGTAATTTGAAATTCTGTTTTCTATAAAAGTATTTTCCACACTGTCCACACTCCAATGGATGTATCTTCAAGTGGGCGTTGAATAGTAGCACGGAGGGAAATTCCTCATTGCAGATTTGGCATTTGGCATTCTCACGTATACGTTTGGATACCTCCGCAACGTGTACTCTTCTGTGATGTATTTGCAAAGATTTTTCGCTACTGAATCGCTGATTGCATATAGTACAGATTACTTCCATGTTAGATGGTATTACCATGTTCTCTAGTTTCTGATCTGGCTCCACTTTAGCTAAGTCTGATGCCTGTGGTGGTTGAAGTTGATGCAAAAGTGGTTGTTGATGATACACTTGTTGAACATGCAAACCTGGTACAAAAATATCATCAAACACATTCATTCGTCCATCCAGCAACTTGATGTCCTTCACTTCGTGTTGATCGATGGAACCCCTGCTGCTACTTGGCCCTGCCTCCTTGTGTACCGTTGTACTGTGAACCCGCCGTTCCTTTGGGCAGTCAAACACTTCTGGGCAATGAGAACACTTAAATGTCCTTTTCGTAGGTGTCTTCCTATCTCGATCTAGGAATAGGCTGGAGGTGAAGTGCGTAGCCAGTGACCGACTGTCCAGGAGCGGCCCGCTGATTTCGTTGTCCGATCCCTCCGATTCTTCCCAACTTTCACGCGCTATGAGATCATAGGAGGTAGACATACGCGACGACTCCTGACCCATATAAAGCTAAGAACACAGAGAATGATTAATAGGACATACGCAAGTAACAAAATTTTTTTTAATTTATCATAATTGTGTATAAGTCGTAAAAGTAGGTAGAATCAAATCAAATTTACTAACCTGCCATGCAGATTGTTCTGTGCAACCATTGCTCTCCTGTTCCGACAATTCTCCTCTAGCTGGCATAGTTTCATCCGCCCTCATATTAATGCTCTTTACTTCCTCGTCAATTCCAACACCACCTTCACTGCTAGCTACTGATTGTTGACTTGTCGCACTAACAGCCTTTTGCGACGAATCACTTATAAACGTACTAGGAACCAAGATTTGCAGTCCATCAAACTCAAATACGTTCATTGGCCCTGCATGAGCATCTTCGTTTAAATTAAGTAATTCCATTGACTGTTTTTGCACGATTGTTTTGGAAGAATGAAAGTTTTTTGAGTCCGCACTAGTCGTAGGATTTATTGGGTCGGACAGATTCAGAAGGTTATGACTCTTACTCGAAGAAACTGGATACGAATCATGTGTCATAATAGGTTGTTGCGAATGTATCGTAGGAAAAGAACTGATGTGTTCCGTTATCACGGATTGATGGTACAACTGACCCGAATCAACTTTATTGTCCATGTTCTCACATACCGATATTTTCTGCTGTTCAGCCTCCACATCTATTTCAATCTGAGAACAGTCGATCGGGTCTTTCTCTGTTGCTATATCTCCAACGTCGTTACTCTCTTCGTCATGTCCTATGCTATTGGTATCCATGTGACAAAAGGAGTGCACAGAAGCGGGGGAACATGGTTTACTAAGATCTTTTCTAACTCTTAATACAGAGATGCCACTGATCGCCGACAGCGGTGTATGAGACCTAATCCGTTCCATGCTCTCTCCATATTTAACAAAAGGCGTGTGAGGGCTAGGTATTTCTTCTATTTCCATATCGGCCTCATCAAAATTATCCTCCCCTTCGTTTTTGTCATCTTCATCCTCCTCATCTTGCAATGTGGTCGCGTCGAAGCCAACAGGATAAATGCTAAGATTGTCGTTAGAGCCATACTCTGAACGAACGGAATAAGTTCTGTGAGACCTCTTGTGCGCTACTGGAGATGCTGGTGCTGACAAACTTTGTTTATAACAATACAAATAGCAGCAACTTTTGTCTGCATCACCGTCTATGGAATTTTTCCTCTCTGCAACTTTGACCTCTACATCAATTATCTTACAGTCATCTTCCTGTGAACCAGGGATAGAAACCACATCACCTATTACACTTTCTTCTCTGTCTGCGACAGATTTTTCTTTTCCATCCACACTCTTTTCTTCCTTTTCTTTCAAAGCACTTTCCTTGTCAGTTACATTATTGAATTCGGACTCCATTATGGTGATCAGCAAGCGCTCTAATTGTTCTACTTCTGGCTGAGTAGACTCTTTTTCTACGTCTACTAAAGGAACCTGACTCGTGCAAACATCATTATCGCTTGTTTCTGCACAATGCAAATCTTTGTCATCATCCACATCTTGCATTTCCTTCTCGGGTGTTTTCGCAGGTATTTCATTTACCTCCATTTTTCTGCTATTATCCTCATACACCTGCTCACAATCTTGGATATCAGGGGATTTGTAACAAACCGATTTACACTGTATACCAGCGTTAACAGTTTCCAAAGCTTCACTATCATCAACATCTGGCAATACACTTTCGATTTTGTCATCATCCACAGTGTCAATGTCACAAGTAATTGTCAACGATCTAGTGACATTACTGAATTCATGCTGCACGGTACTATGATCCTGCATCAAGGAGGCATGTGTTTGCTGACTTCTGTGCTCTATTTGAATTCTATCTCCCTGAAGTACGTTCTGTTGCACGGAAGTGCCTTCACTCCTCTGTACAGAAGAAGCACTTATATTTATTTCAGATAGTTCCTGCTCAGATTCCGGTTCTGGTTCTGGCAAAATCTCGGGTAAAATCTGCTTTGGCTCAGAATTATTTACAGGTACAGTGATCGTGGTTCTGCCATTGGTGTCACCTGCCATGGTGACCACTGGTCTGATTTTGGTTGTACTTGGAATAGCTGTTACAGGGGAGATCATTTGGACAGTGGGTAGCTGTTGTTGTTGATACATACTGTAAGGATTGTATAGCATCTGCATCATCTGATTGGTCTGTGGAGCCATCGCGTATTGCGGTATCATCATGGTCCCATTATTGACAAACTGTTGATAACTAAAGGAGGCGAATTGTGGTGGCATCATGGTACCGATAGGCGGACACTCAAAGATTGGCCCTATAGGATACGGCGACTGAGCAGAGATGTGAGTATTTTGTGGGGTGGTCTGAGGCGATTGCACAGAAGGAGGTGCAGGCGGTATGGATGGCTGTGAAGGCGGTGGTTGGGATGGCACAAAAGCGCCGCTGGCCTTGATCAGGGCCTCTATAACCTGTTCCTTGGGATGGGTATCCAAGTGTCTCTGTAGGCTTATACCCTCGCGCAGGTAGAGCGTGCAAACCGGGCATGCAACGGCCCCGCCGCTAGTCCCTGCTCCGCTGAGATCCATTGTGCCTTTAATAAGGTATCCGCACGTCGAGCCCTTCGAATTCCTCCGCGTAGGCACGGTGACACAATGAAAATCCGTAGATAGGTCCCCACTTGCCGTATTCTGGCTAGTTTTCTACCGCGTCTCGTCACATTTCGGGCCCTATCAGGCCTGCGGGCACACTCCCCTACAGCATAAACCGCACGCCGATGCAGGCTGTGCCCCAAAAATATCGACGTCCATGGCTGTCTGGTTCGGTGTGCGATGGAGCCAGCACAGCAGTCGCGGACAAATCGATATCCTGTTAAATCGGCAGCCTCCCCTGCGCTTATTAAATTACACCTGTACGCGTCACCCACCGGGGGAATTCAACCGCGGATGGCCCTGGGTACGACGATTTTAGCTCAGGGCCCTTTGCTCCGCCTCCGCTTATCAAAACGACATGTTTTTCGCTTGGTTCCAGCCTAAAAACACAACAGAAAACAGCGACGGCCAGTATTCTGGCTGGGAATGAGAGCAACAAGAAGTGTTGCCACGAGCATGGCGCCCTCTCGCATCATAGTACGCCATGGCCCTCTACATCTACCGATTACAAACACCTGTTTTCTTTTATACCGACGGCACCCTCGTGTACGACAGGATACGATTACGGAGTGCCGGTGGTGGGGACGGCGCTTTAGTCGAGGGGAAAGGGGTAAGCGTACGAGGAGCTTTGCTGACCCAGTACGGGCATCCGTACAGACGCCATTATGGTGTCACGTGATATGCGCCACGTGATTGTCCATTTAAACCGTACGCTTTAATTCGATATCTCTCTCGATTCTAGTTGAAAACAGTGACAGCGGGTAATTATTAATTGCTGTTAAGAGCATCGTGGATGTTCAAACTCGTTTTTTTATCCATTAACACAAGCAATACCAATAGACTATGTAAGACATTCTCGTGGAGTTATATCACGTACAATCCAAAATGTAAAACAAGGACAGTGCTGTCATTTATAATGTAATTTATATGGTTTCAAATCTTATCATATTTTACACAGAGAAACGATCGTTAATACAAAACGTATGAAATCCATAAGCAAATGAATCAGAATGGAATAAATTACTATTTAAACCGATAATAAGTTTTTTATGACGTAAAAATGTTTAAGAAACTAAAAAAATATGTAAGAAATATTCTTTTTCGCATATTTGATCGTATTGGAACGATTACCGAAATTTTCTTTCCATATAGACGTCTGTCTTACGATTTAACGTGCATAAAGGGTAGCGTTGACCTAAAATCATCTATTGTCACCATCGCCCCATATGCTGATGCACAGGTTTAAATGCGCAAAGTCGTCGAAAACGAGTCTTCTTGGGGTCAGAACTTTATACTGGATCGTACTATTGGCTATGCATACGCCCACACGGATATCTGTCCTATGCATAAGTTTTCGTGCATTACTAGAGCGATATAATTTTGATTAATCTGTTATCACTAATTATTTTCCTTCACGCTTGGAATAGAGGGCTTGCCCTGTAATAAAATACCTTAAAATATCATATAGGTTGTTTTTAAGTGACACCCGAACTTTGAATGAAGTTTAAACTCGTGGATTTCGATATTGTCCGTGTAGTATCGTTCTCGTTCGATTGATCGTGAATTATTTATAATCTCTTCGAGAATGCCTAAGACCATCGACGGTACTACTACTCAATTTCTTTCTTCTTTTAATTTATTGCACATAATATATATATATATGTATATATTTTACATACGCGCAAATCCATCCGCGCAGGGCAGTGTTTTTTAACCTATGTATAAATAAACTTTGCGTCTATCAAAAAAAATAATATTAGATCCAATTAATTACACTTATGCACATATAAGAGAATCGCGATTATTCTAATTTCACGGTGTGACAAGTGGTTTTAGTTTGTTGTAAATAAAAGATATTGCTTAAATATCGAAAAAACGCTGACGTGTATTCTTTCCTACGTTTCAATATGAATAATTAATTAAAATGCTTAATGCAAGAACGCTGTAGATACGTAAAATTCCTGCTTTAATAGATACTTGATTATCTTGTCAATCTGATTTTTCTCTTTTATAGCTCTTGAAATGGCAAAGCATTATGATAAGCTGTCATGGTATGGTAAGTTACTTTGACCATGTGCATTTGGCAATTTATTGTACTTTGTTATTAAATTTAGAATACAGATCAAAATAACATTATCAATTCTTTACATCCAAACAGAAGTTAGAGATATGTTCAGAACATGGAGAGAGGATACGGAAAGGCGGAGTAGAGAAGTGGTCTATCTGTGGGAGTCAAAGTTAAAGGATAAAGTCGAGCAGCTGGGCAATGAAAGTATGTGCATACAATGAAGACATTTATATGTTATGTTATTATCTATGCTATTTTTAATGCCCTTGCATTTTTTAATTTTTTTTCCTATCTTTATCTGGTAGAATATCTGGTGTTAGAACAGGTGTATGTCGCAGCACTGGACTGTTATAACCTTGCGATAACAGAATATTGTATGAAGGTTTTAATAAGAAAATTTCCTGGAAGCCTAAGAGTCCACAAATATCGTGCTATGTACTTGGAAGCATTGGAAATGTAATGTATTATATATATGATTTTATTACACAATGGTTTATTTAGATAGGAATATTGAACTTTATATATATTAGACAAAATAACATAGTTTACTTTTCAGTTTTATAGAGAAATTAATTAAGAAGTCTTCTTTATATAAGCTATACTTATATTTCTCTGGTCTATTAATATGAAGACAAATTTTCTTCCATAGGTATGATGAAGCTATGGATCTATTGGATTCTATTATAAAAAGAGATGAGACCAATGCAGCGCCAAGAAAACGGCGTGTAGCCATATTAAAAGCCAGAGGTCGTATCCCAGAAGCAATAAAGGAACTTACAGAGTACTTGAAAAGGTTTGTTCTATTTACAATAAAGTAATAACCTTTTTATGAAAAAGCTATAAATTTCAAAACCTATTGTTCTAGATTTATGAGTGATCAGGAAGCTTGGCACGAGTTATGCGATTTGTATCTGCAAGAACAAGAATATTCTAAGGCAGCATTTTGCATGGAAGAATTGATATTGCACAATCCACACAGCCACTTAATTTATCAGAGATATGCAGAGATTAAATACTCTCAGGTAAAAAGAGATTCACGGAATACAAATCTATTTTTTTTATGTAGTGCATACAAAACAAAAAGCAAGTCAGATATGTGGATATAATATTAATTAATTATTAATTTTTTTTAATTTACTACACAGGGTGGTTTTGAAAATATGGAGTTAGCAAAAGTATATTTTTGCCAGGCTGCTAAATTAAATCCAAAAAATGCCAGAGCTTTGTATGGTTTGTTGCTGGTATGTTTTAACATGTTCAGTTCTTAATACTTCTCATGCTCGAACATAATATGTAATATAACATTTGTATTACTAGGTAACAAATAATATTGCAACATCTCCCAAATGTCCTGCACAAAAGAAGAAGGAGGCAATAAAGTTGAGTGAGTGGGCTGCTAATCAGATTGAGGAGCTGTACGAAAGTAAAGTTTCAGAAGAGGAAATTAAAGATGTGGGAGGACTTTTAGGACAATTGCAACTTGAATCGTAGACATTTAAATTTCATAGCATGTAATTATGATAAATCTGGGAAATCGTATATTTTCTTTATATGTTGCACTTGTAATTGCAGTACCTTTAATGATACTGCCTATGCAAAGTTTGTGAGTATATAACTTGGTGAACGTTAAACTTGATAAACTAGTGTTGAATTTGTATTTAATGATAATGCGAATTTTCTTAATACGTATGTAATAGTATTCAGACGATACATGGCCATCCTTATACGTAATGAGCCACATTATTTTGCAACATAATTTATTACCACAATTGTATTCTTTTATTTTACACAATAACCATTTGTCAATTCATTGTAATTAATTACAGCATAACATTTCTAAGAGGAAAAGCACTTGGCCATGAATAACTTCTTGTATAAATTTAATATGAAAATTAAGGATATGAAGGATTATTATTTATACATTGAAATAGACGTGGAAATCCTTGCAATTCTACTCTTTTTTACTTATTCATTGTATAAGTTTGTAAAGAAAACATTGAAACCTTTGGTATCTTATCAAAGTTATAGTGTTTTAACTCATCGGCTAAAATATATTACAATATATTGCATGCTAATAGGTAATTACGGTCCTGCATAAAATATATTATGATTCTTTTCGTGAAACTGTTACATCGCATTAGATACAATATGAAATAAATTTGCATTACCTACTGCCATATCCAAACATATTTTTTTCCGAAATCTCGGAAAACTAGATATTTTTGGTTTTTGCAAATATTATTTTGTACCTACAATCTGCGCACTGGTTTAGTACATATGCTACTGAGAAGAAATTAATTAATGCATTTATAAATATAGCATTAAACGAACAATTGTATCCGCGATAATTCTAACATCCTATTTCTGAATTAAATTTTTATTAAAATAGATGCATATTTGTACTATTTTATAAAAAATAGACTTCACAAAATTGAATTGAGATACTGTAACTCGATACATTACCGTTTGCAATCCTTAAAAATAATGTTCAAAACAGATCTCAAATACATCTCGTATATTACAGATATTTTAGAGTTGCAAAATTGAATGAAAATCTAATCCAAGAATTAAAAATAAATGCTTGTTATTCATAGAACTAAGTAGTCATCTTTCCATTGTGCTTTTATTACTCTCTTCCCAATTTTGTTTTCTTTCGGCTCTCTCTACTGCTCTTCTCATGCGCCTTTGTTTTCGAGACTCATTTCGCAGGGCAAAGTACTTCTCCCGAAAATCAATTATATTCGTCCCACGAATTTCATCCGATTGCTGTAAACGATGAGGTTAATGTGGAATGAGCACGAAAATAATTTGAATTTAAAAAAACTCATATACCTCCGGTTCCTTTACTTTTATGTAGGTTAACAATCTACGACTGGTGTAGTTGCTAAGTATTTGTTCTGAATTAGCTATCAGGTATAAACATGGGTGTACTGGTAATTGATCGTCCACATAGTGTTCCCTGAGAGATTAAAATTTGATTAGGCCAACTCTCGCTTTATGTTAAGTATTTAAAGCGGCAATAAAAAAAATGAGTGCTTTTTAATAGCATTCTACCTGAATATCGGAAACCAGCAGACTAATCTGCCATTCATTTTAAGATGCCTCGCAGAGAAGCTTAACAAGTCCTTGTATATTTGTGGTAAACCATATTCCACTTTGGATGGAATATGTGTAGATGTTTGATGTTCTTCTATCACAGGATTTACTTTTAGCGTTCCAATGCGTTCAGTTGCTTCTCGTATACCGTAAGGTGCTACAAACAATAATAATGTTCTGATTGTATCATTTTCAGTTAAATCAGTTTAATCAGCAATTATTGGAAATAAAAAAAATATTGCTTACGATCCGTGATAATAGCATCGATATGCATGTCAGATCGCCACAGAGGACAAGAGAAATCTGATACAACAACGTCTACATAATAAGAACTCACTCCATATTGAATCATATTAGCAGCGACATTTTCGTCATTTTCTCTGATCTGTGTACATATTACAATGACATAGCATAAAATATATTTTAATTACTAGGCTTATCTACGATTTAAAGTAAAAACCTTTTGGGTGATGCGACTTGGTCTTGTGCGTCCATGCAGCATCAAAAAATCTATATCAGTTCCAAGCGTATATCCTCCAAAGTGAGATGCAGCAACCAATAAGGAACCAGTACCAACAAAAGGATCAAACACAATGTCACCTTTTTGTACTTGAGCTTGATTTGCCATTATCAACGACAACTGTGGATCCATAGATGTATTTCCAATAAACTTTCTGGTCTTCAGAGACAACTTTGGGATCAGACTTCTTTGACCATCGGCGATCTACTAAGCACTTTTAATGGAATATTGTCATTTTAAAAAGAAAGTTATAATGATATTAATACTTACCCATCTACCAAAAAAAAGTTCATATGGTTCATCCGGTATATTATTGGGATTCAACCCATAAAATTCTATGTAATACAAAGTTACATCTGGATTATTTAATTTAACTGGTCCATCCAGGGGTAAATAACTAAAAGACTTTTATTCAATATTATATACTGCATTACAAATCTATTGTTCATATTAATTAAGAGCATAAAATTTTGAGGTGGTATAATTTTTCATTCTGAAAAATGAGGTACAAAGAACGATGATAACGCTTTAAACTCACTTCTATTTTATTTACTTTTTCCTTTTGTGGGAAATGCTTGCAAAATGTTTCAACTACTATTTTAAATGATTTTCCACCTCCAAAGTGTTGTTTGATGTTTTCTGTAGGATAGGATTTCAAATTCTGATGAAAGTTTTTGTATTCTTTGCTGTTCGCCCATAATTCCATACAAAAACGAAGTAATACAGCCCTGTTGGCTATGTTCTGCATATTGATCTCTGCAGGCGATGAAACTATCCAATACGGCTACAATAGAAAACATTCATATGGAGTATGACATGGTTTAAATACATTGTTAATGAAATTTACATTACAACAGATATTCAAATAAAAATTGAATTGAACTCCTTCTATAGTATTTATATTTCAACAAGCATTCATAAGAAACAAGGATAAACCATAATGTATGTTGTTACTCTATCTTAAATCAAAATGCAAGAAATACTTAATTCCGTCTAAATGAATTGCCTTACATGTTCCTCGCTTTTAAAATCTATATGCAGTTCTATGTTAAACATATCCAGTATAGATTCCATTTCCTGGAAACGAAGAAAGTGAAAAAATTGATTTTCACGAATAATTGTTCGGCTATCAATTTTCAAATTAAAAACAAAAAAGTTGTGCAATGCAACTTACGGCCAATCGGAAATCAACGTGTTCGTGCGCGAACCAAAGCAGATATTTTTTCCACGTGTTATTCATTCTTAATATATGATAATTTTTGTATCGTGCTTAAATAATAAAAATGCTTGTTTGACGCATAATTGATGCAAATATTTCTAATTATGACAGCAACATCGTGATACATCACCACTTGTGCACTGCACTACGTTTCGTGTGGTCAAGGTTAGAAAGCACCAGGTGGCATTATAATACGGATTCGAAATTATACATATACGCAAGATTGTGTTCGTTAGCGCCTCCTTTACGATCTATACAATATACCAGAGCCTAAAAATTTGTTTTATTTATTTTTATTCCTTAATTTTACGCGCATATTTCATTCGGAACTTCCATTTTTTCTTACTTCTAGAATTTAGAACAAAATATGGTAAAAATATGAGATAACTTTAGACTACAGACGTAAAATACATTAAAAAGATAAAGTGAAATGTAATTATAACTTTCTGTTATAACTATTTTTACATGATCATATTTATTTTCGGCTATTAGTAAGGAATGTGTGGATAATGGGATAAGCTTTTAATGATGTAATGGCAAAGATGCACATATTAAAACTGCACTTTATATTTAACTCACGACATACAAATTTGCTTTAGATTTAGAAACTTACACATGTATTTATAAACGTACGTACTTATCCTAAATCAATTGCTTAAATTTAAATGCATCGTACTCGTTAAGAGGTCATCAGTGATTGAATATTTACAACCTATTAAATATTTTTTTTCACAATTATATATACATGCAAAGTGTGTCGGCGATAATGTCACACAATGTGCAACTCTTGTAAGAAAATCACTTTGTTCTATGAAAACTAGTCAAGCCCTGATGCAGAATCATTTGTACCAGTCGAGTTATTCAAGCTTAAGAATACTCATGCATTCTCTGTACGTTGTAATGATTTTTAAACTTCACTCATATTCGAGCGTCGAGATACGGCGCGTCCTACACTATAATACTGTTAACAAAAAGCTCGACCACGTTTGGGACGTTGTTCCTGAAATGCGAATTTCAAGAAAAACAATAAACGTACTAGCGGCCCGTGATCGATAAAGCACGATAAACTCACTACTACTGCACTTTAAACGGACATTATTTTGGTTAACATAGATATTCGCACTCGTATCGCTGTATACAGTGCATTTCTCAGTTAAATCAAACGTGCGATGACGTTCATGGCTTCAGATTTAATTTCACAGCCTCTTGACGTATAACGGATATCAATTCTTGATTTATTAAAAATATGAATCTTAGGCCCGCAATCTGCAATGGGTGAAAATGCGAGTTGGTATTATTTTTTTTTATCTATTTGTATACGATCGTATTACTCACCTCGATAACGCTATTATTGTTCAGTTTCATTTTGTTCCCGGCGAGAATAGGTCTGCTATCAACGAAAATAGGTCGTTTTCCCTCCGATGATAAAAAAAAGTCTCCATTATTTCTTAATCGAATGGTACCTTGCCGACGGGAGACTTTCCAAGCTGGCCCTTCTAAGGTTAAGTCAACATCGACACTGTGATCCTTAGTAGAGCGCCCCACAGTTATCTTTATTGAAAATAACGATGATATGTATAGAGTATTTCTAGGATATGGAGAAAGATATCTAATTTTTAATGTATTAAATTAAGCACCATCGAAAATATATAATGCACCTTGAGTTTTCCATATAAAGCAAAGAGTTTTTATTTTTATGATTCTAGACATACCTCTCGAGATCTCATTAAATATCTAACCAGTCGTCCTCTGAGTATAGCTAGCGTTTGATTATCGAAATCTGGTGGATTTACGCCCGTTACACTATCGACAAGTACTTGCCACCTTCCAAGTTCATTTTCCAGCACTTTAATTTCTCTTTTATTTTTTCTATCTGCCGTTATCAATTCAGCATCGACTAATTCGTCTTTTTGCTCCGTTAACTCTGTGTCATTGATCATATCCTCGGCATCAGAGAAGTTTAAAACGTGCTCCCCACGCGGTAAGCTTTGAACTGTTTGATCGGGTAACAAATGATACTGCTTCATCAGTTGCCAATGAGCTAGTAACGATTTGGCTGTTCTGGCTGGGTAAAACGTATGTGCATTTGTTTCCAAAAGTTCTTGAAATGTTTCTAATGTTGGCTGAGATGTCTGCCGGATGTATAACATATGTATCAACACACATTTTTTAACATCATTAACAAATGAATATTTGAATGTACACTTACGTCAAAGTGTTATTGAACAATGTGAGACAAACATTTTAACAATTTTAGACTCACCGATTTAATAGTGCCCAATAACTCTTCCTCAGCTTTGCTGTACAATGTTCTAGCTTGAACACTGGCGATTAATTCTGGGTGTAAATTGCGCATTGCCTGTATAGCTACACGAGAAACCGCACTGTCGTACAACAACGCATACCATCTTTGCTGTATTTCTTGCAATGTGAAACGGCATGAGAATTTTGTACCTCGATGAACCTTAAATAACAAAACGTTTTTTTCGATTAATTTAAATCTTACATGCTCGACTTGCTAGAAGGAAAAAAGTATCAATATTATGCTGCAGTTTAGGCATTGATCTCTTGTACAAGTATTTTATTTATAATATGTTCCATGGTGTAAACACAAAATCTGTCTTAATTCATTTCTCTCATTCTCTGAAAAAATCCAGCACTTTTTATATCAATATTTTATATACATACCATCCTCAAGTCATTTGTCTGTTGTACTCCTGTAATTAAGGCGAGGTCGTCCGTTGGTTTCCACCTACCAAGGTCTTTTGTGGCGTTTATGGAATGGGAATGATTTTTGTTTTTCTTATTCTTTCTTCCAGGTCCGTTTGATCCGCCTGGTCTGCTGGGCCTACGATTGGACCTTTCGGATGGCGGCATATTAAGCGACACCTGTATTGGACTCGGCACCGTCTGTGGTGGAAGAGCTTCAACTGTCCCTGCTGATATTGATACTGTTCTCGAACGTGAGGCAGATTTTGCACTGGCAGCAGCTGGTTGCAGATTAAACGTTGTTTCCACCAATTCATCGTCAAACTTCCTACGCTTGATCGTGCGGGATGAACTGTTAAATAATTTTATTTACCACTATTTGTTTATTTTCATGATATGATTACTATGATTTGTTAATTACTGCTGATATCCAATATTAGATAATTATATACTTCATATATTTCTTTAGCAACCTACGATCCAAAACAAAGAATATCTTACCTTCCAAAATCTATAAGAGATTTTTACATAAGCAATGCATAAGAAGACATATAGTAAACTGATATATGTGATGTGTGCTGAATATGATTAGATTTATGTTAACCATACGAGATGATAGATAACATATTAATGCCTGTTTATACCTTCTTCTTTTTGTAGATAAGGCATCCAAAGTTGATGCTTCAAGCGGAATGTTTAAGAATCCATCTGTATTATGCGATAGCCCAGTGTGATTTACATTAGAGGCAGTTGGGTGACTGTCCATTTTTATGCAAACCGACTATTCAAGTTGCAACGCTGCAAATAATTACAGAGGTGTTTACACAACTACTCGTGCATATCGCAACATCAATAATTTAATTGATGTTCCGATTACGGATTATAATCATCCTGACGCGCAAGAATGTAAAGCCCGAATATTTTTATCGATCGAGCATTGATATTTGAATGAAAACCGTCGATACATCTGTTATCCACTTTTCAATAATAAACAAACAATAATTTGGCACAACCATATTTTAGACTTTACACGGCTAATTTTATCGCGGTATTTTCTTAAGGAATCTAACGTAATTCGAATTGTCTGAATTTTTCTCCGACAGATATGTTTTTATTTCGCTAATAAGGTTACCATTACGACACAAGTTAATTCACCGAATACAAAATCAACAGAGTTCAAATATCTCATGAAATATTTGCACCGTTCCCCGAGTAGCTGACTTTAGCAAAACTACACTAGGCGTCAGTAATGTCACAGAGTGGGGTTACCCCCACTACTATGTCCATCAAATTACTCGTTTGCTCCCACTCTATTGTCCTTTGCTTTGCACACCGATATCGTTCCAGGAATTGCACATATTTTGCAATGCATTCAATAAACATTACGCATACTACCGTTGCACTCTTTGCAACTCTCCAAGCTTGCATCTTTCCTTTGCCACTAACAACAAGTGGCTGTAGCATGTGCAAAGCTAAGATGTCCAGCATTTCCTTGGTTTGTCCCTACAAAGCTTTTGTTCCAAAAAGCTAATCAACGTTTTCATCAACATAGAGTATCCCAAGTCTGTTACTTTTAAGAATAAAGACACACGAATTTTCCTCCTTTAAAATATCCACCGTAACGATGCCTATCGACATAACCTTTATGCGATTCGAAATTTTTACCTTGGCCATGGTTTCAATCGTTTTGCATCCGATTGTCCAGGTATCTCGTGCCTCGATTTGCGATTGTTTTTACACTGTGTACTTCGCCACGAAGGTTTCGATCAACACTAATCATAAACTCGAATACCGGGTGACGCCATATTGATATACATCGGGTAAGATGCGCAGAACGGTGAACATTTGGTCTATGTAGGAGCATTGCATATAATCGTATATACACAGCGCTCCTTCCTAGAGGGCAGTATTTTTTTTTTTTCTGGAGTAGTCGTGTCCAATATGGCGTTCGTGTTGTGAGTGATATTAACGTGCAGGTGAGGTGGAATAATATTTTTCGTGTAGTACCACTAGGAAAACAATTTTTTCGGATGAATCGAGACTATACAAACGCCCGAGCCGTTAATGTCCGAACGGACACGTTGCCGCGTGATATAAACCTCTGATTGCGGAAAAATTTCTTTAAAATATGTGAGCCGTAACTTCGTTACTTTTTTTCAAGGTCTGATTAATACGATACATTTTCAATGACAGGTGAACTATTGTTAAAATATACGTATTCTATGTTATACTGTTAGCCCAAAATTCACACCAGAATTATAGAAATTTCCTCGCAGTATCCGTATTGTCACTCAGGCCATTTGAATAATTTTCCATTACATAGTATAATACCGATTAACATGTATATAGAATTCCTGAAACTTAATTGCCTACTGTTTCCGTCTTCGTGACAACACTAAAACCGATCCGATCGAACCCGTAAAATTTTATTCGTCTTCGACCGTATTTTATGCCGTGTGTTGTCAAAGGAAATAATCGTGACATGCTCGTATTTCTGCGCTCCGTTAGCTCCAAATATTTTATACCGTATTTTACGAAAGATTATTTCACGTTTTGGATTTATTTCGACGATAATGACAAAAATATTTGGAAATACAATGTAATTTTGTGCAAACGTATTTTATCCTTATTTTTTTCCGTATTATTAAAATATAATCGAGCAACAGGCGGATCCTTATTTTATATGTATTTAAAGATACTTTGCCATAGTAGAAATCATACAATTCTATATTGATATTTGTACATTTTTTGTCACACATATTACAGCAATATGCAGTAAAACTGTACTGCCTGAAATTTAACCTTAATTATTTTTTCGTAAAAAAACGTTTTTATTTATTATTTGTAAGACATGAGCTCACATAAATGGTGAACATGTACAATTTTATGCATTGGTATATTACACCTAATACTGTTATATTACCTAGTAAAATTATTATCAGTATATTGTTCCTGATATGTGTATACCTTAGTAGATGATACAAATATATAGTTTTTTAAATTTAATTGTGCTTCTTAATTTATTTTCTGTTTGACTTAAAGATAATTTTATATAATTGTAATACTGTATAGATGAGTTACATGGCACAGTATTATGCAGTTTTATGTTAAAATAACTTAATGTAATTTGCATTAAATATTTTTTCTGATTAGTGAAATGTATATTTTTTATATAAATATATGAAACTGTGTGAGTTATATATGCATGTTGATATGAATATTGATCCATTTTTCTAGGTATTTGTCCTGCTCATAATAATTGCAAAAATCAAAGGAACAGGAGAATGAAACGATTGCTTTAAATTTGCTTTAAAACAATGTACAATGAACTACGGTGGCAATATAGGAGACTGGCACCATTATACTCCTCCACAAGTAGAAGAAGGAACTTCTACTGCTCAAAATGTGAATTCAGGCCATTTGGCATTTATACCCAACCTCAGTCCGCCAAATTTAAATGGCATCAACTATAATTCTGAGACATTGGAAAAGCACCAAAATGATCCAAATTTCAACCCCAAGCATTTTCAACCGCTCAACAACATTTCTAATGGGTCAAGTAACTCTAATGTCGCACCTTTGGCATCGATGGTGCAAATGCAAAACTCTATCGGACATTATGGACCATCAAATACCAGAAATCCGGTTTTAAATCACATGAGTGGAGCGATGGATGCACGAGGTAGTTCAATGAACACCATGAACGAAGAATTAGCATATAGAAGTAATCCGGTACCCTCGAACGGACCGATTTCACACTTAAGCGGACCAAACTGTAATGTGAATCCACCACCTGGAGGTATGGGACCAAGGAATGCAAATGTCAGTTCCATGCCTTCTGGAAGGCCAGGCGTACATTCCTATATTCCTTGCAAAGGATTATGTTGCAATCCCGACTCTAGTATTAATTACCAGCAATGGGAGAAATTCGGGGCCTATCAAAATACTACACCATACAGGGACAATGTTCGTTTACCAGGATACGAAATGGACAATAGAAGATACCCGAATAACTTAAATTATAGGAAGGAAGGATTTGAAAATAAGGAAGTACTTGGACATGTTTTGCCAAGTACTTCTAATGCGGATCATAGAAGAAACTTTGCAGAGTACAAGAATCACAAGGATCATATTGTACCTAGAAACTATCCATCATCTTCGGGAATGTTTCCAAACTATCCTGTTCAGAATTACAACTATCCTGGAGAATATCAAAAATATCAGTACAATAACAAGGAGTATCCAAAGATGACAAATGTGAGTGCTCAGCATGTAGAACAAAATTTTCTGCCGCAACAGAGATACAATAACAAGCAGATGCAGTACCAGAATGGAAGTTTGGTGCCAAAGAGTGCCCCCACCACAAACGTCAATTCCAACATTGGGTCAACAGTTCAAAATCCTTACTTCAGTACACAATTTCCTAGAACTGTCCCCACAGAGATGCCACGCAGCTGTCAAGACTCCAACATGGCTGAAAATACTGCAATGTTCAATCGTGTACAGTCCACTCAGGCGCATCCTACTCATGCTCGTCATCAGGTTTATCAACAGAAAATTGCGATGCAAAGGTTCTCGATAGAAAGTCACTTGAGGGAATTGACTAGAATACCTGGTTACCAGTCTCATCCAAAGTACAGGGAATGCCTTCTCAGATACAGAGAGGTACTGAAGTTACAACAGTTTGCGGGATATCAAAATCAAGTTCAACAATATTCACGCATTGCTACACCAACAAATGCAGCAACGGTACCACCAATAAACCTCCAATTTGATCAAAATGGCGTTCTAATAAATTCCAATTACACCTTGAATAATTTTCCCAAAGCACAACCTGTACAGGGTACGGACCTAAGCATAGAAAATTCAGAAAAGCAGGTCAAGTGTAATAACGTAAACCAATCCGAGAACAAAACTCAAGAAGTACAACATTCGGAGCAATTAATGACTCAACCTTGTGATGAGTCTATAGCTACTATGTCTACACAGAATTTCCAAAAACAGAGTCAATTCCAGGCGCAGGTGGAACTCAATTCTAATCAGTTCAAGGGTCAGAAACTCCCCTGTGAGAGTGGAAACAAATCGAATATAACAGACACTTCGGATGCTGTATCACAACAGGAGGGTCCTAAAATGATATCTGACAAACCTAATCTCGACGTCCGCCAATTTTTGGCTAATTGGGATGAGATGGATGATGAAGATGGAACAAATGCACCTGACGTCGTCTTGAACAATTCTACTCCTGTTGTGGTAGTGAGCTATGAGGACGTAACTCTAGCTACAAAAAATACTGTCAACAGTGAACAGCTGAAGCAAAATAATTTCTGCACAAATCAGACAACCTTTGAGAGCCAAACGAAGGATACGCTTGGTGTGCTGGTAACCCCTGATTTGTCGCAAACAATCACTAAATCAGACACTGCCCAGGAGAACGTAGTAAAGCCAGGTAGCATTATACATTGTATAAGTAATGGTGCAGATGAGATACCTACAATACACATAGTGAATAATTTGGAGATAGGCAACATACTGGAGGTTTCTGATGAGCAGATAGTGGGTACTTTTGATGGACAGAAGGCGATATCATTCTTTGAGGAGGCAGAGACACGAACAGATGATGTTAACAGTTTCACAGAGACTACCACTTCGACCTCTCCTGAGCAAGTTGCCACCACGGAATCATCCGATCATTCTCCAGAGTCTGTCAAAAGTTCTACAGCACAAAGTAATGATCGAGAACTACAGACTACGTCTCCAGTTGCTGCGCCCAGTTCTGAAGAGAATGGAAATCTAAAGAAGCAAAATAGTTTTACTAGTGAAGAGTCCCACAATCCAGATGACATAAGCCTACCAGATTTACCCACGTCTGAGTGCACACCTATCTCCACTACCCTGAACACGCCCATTCATTCCGACAGTGAAGAATCCACGGAACGAACTGAGGATCTAACAATATCAGCCAATCCTATAGAGGTCATGCAGAACAGTCCTGTAATAAGTTTTACACAGTCCCCTATAAAAGTTGATCCGTACGAGCATTTAAACAGTGACGAGTCATCCAAGGGCAGTCCTTTGGATGAACTACAATTGAACTTTCACCGTGAAGCTCGATGCAAAAGCAGCAATAAAATTGATTCTGAGAGAGAACCTACTGGACTGTGCAATGTTAAGTTTACACAAGAAAGAAAGGAGATAGATGGTAGAAAGATTTACAAGCATGGAAAAAACCAAACTGATAGTACCGCTTCTTTGTCCGATGTGAGAGATTTGTTGACTAGTAACAAATACAAAGAAAATAAAACAGCTGAGGGGTGCTGTAATTTGGCATCTACGTCTTACCAAAAGCAAGAAAATGTGCCATCCAGCCTTACAGATAAGTCTGCTTCAATCGTGGAATCCATTAATGTAGAGAATCAAAAAGAGATCAGAAAAAAACACAGTGTGCAAAATGACAATTCCATTGTCAATATAAGAAGCTCTGAAAACACATCTCCAATAAACCTATCAGGATCTACATCGTCTAAGAATCTTTCTACCGGTGCGGCAAAGAGTTCCAGGGAACTTTCTTCTGGCTCCTCGACTAATAGGAAAGTCTGTGAAAAAAGAGCAACTATTTTGCAAAATACTATCGTTTCTGCGGACAACTCAAAAATCTCCATCCCAAAATTTACGAAGAATAAAGCATCCACCACATATTCAGAATTTCCTTATAAAGAAACGAGGGAGAGAGAAATATCCGACTTTGTGAACGTGGAGGAAGACGTACACGAGCTTACCGTGGAATCAAGATCGACAAAAGCACAAAGGAAAACATCCCTTAAGGAATCCAAGCATGATGGTGAAGATCGAAAGAAGAAGGTCGTTAAGGGTAACTCACATTCCATTGAAAGGGAGGAGTCTTCAATGTCACAGGCTCGTAAGAGAAATTCAAAGCTAACTGCTTCTAAGGATAATCTGATGGTGTCCAACAAGGATCTGCAAAGCACAATTGAGAAGTGCCTTGAAACAATCGTACAGCAAAACAAGTACACCCATGATTTTTGCTGTGAGAAATCACACGCAAAGTCGAAGAGGGATCTCAAACCTTGCAGGTCAAGGAGCAGTCAGGAGGTAGCAGGGATTTTTGACTCTACGGAACTGAGACACGTCTGTCGCGAGCCCAAAGATAAGGCTGATCACTCGCAAAACCTGATTCATGCTAAATCAAAATTCAGGGTGGATAGAAAGATAAAGAACGATGGGCGAATAAAAAGTACAAAAACCCTGGACAATACAGTGGTCGACTCCATTAGAACTATCGTTGACAAAAACCACAAGGATGATGGTCAACAAAAACACAAAGATGATGATTGCAAGACCATTGAAGTGCAATGCGCAGATTTCAACGGAGACCTAGAAAGCCAAACACAGCAGAATTTCGGCATCATGGATAATTATCACGGCCAAAAGATGCGCTCGTACTCGCGGAACTTCGTGAGTAAGAACGCCAATTCTGAATTTGCTGTGCAGGTAACCAACGTGAATCTGAAGATCCAGGACAGCGACAAGGAAGACCGTTGTGTGGAACCAACAAAGGATACGCTCGACGGATTTAAGATCGAGATAAACGTTTGTCGTACCGAAAAGAATACCCGGGAAATGTCCACAGATCGCGCCTTAACAAGTATTCAGGATTTATCCCGAGATCACACCACGATTTCGGATAAAGTTGAAGGCAAGCCAGAAAGAGATCTCAAGGAATTCGACACTGAACGAAACATAATAGCATCGTCCAAGGTCCCACGAAGAAGATCGAGCTTCCCGTTGGAGGAACACTCCGTACACTCGAGAGATCGTTTATCGAAGACGAATGAGACGGAAGTTGGTAGGTTAGCTTGTACCAGTCTGGACCTTGAGAAACTTTGTACATCAGCATGTTCTTCAGACACGGAAAAGAATTCACGGTTATCCGTAAAAAATCCAAATGCGAGTTTAGGCCTAGTAGATAAACAATCCTATCATTTCTCCCCCTTGACTTCGTGCACTACAGGAAAAAATCTCGAAGAAGGTGCTTCAAGAGTCAGGAACACGCTGGACCACAAGTTATGCAACTCCAATATCAGACCTTCGAATTCTACGAGTCCTGCTGATTGGAGCTTTGATCGTTTTAGTCTACCTGGAATGGAGTTAAGAGAAGTGAGTTGGTCCGAGAAGTGGAGAAAATTTAAAACAGGCCGCAGGCATGAGGATCGCAAGCAATATGAGGATGGAAGTGGATATATGAACCCTATCTTTATCAATATCGAGGACTCGCAAGATTTGTGTACGGTTCCCGTTTATACAACAAAAGATGGAAAAATATCGTATAGTCCAAATCCAAATTATCGTGCTTTGACGATTGAATCTCTTGAAAGGTCAGATTCAAGTCTCTCGCCTTTACGAAAATCCTATTGCAACACCAAATCTGTAACGGAGTATTGCAACTATTTGAAGCTGCGAAAATTTCTCAAGAAGAGGAACAGCGTTGATAAGGACGAAAGAGAGGAGCAGGAGATTAAAAGGTCGAGACTTTTACCTGAGTCATTGAACGATCTGGCAGAAAAGGATAGCACAAATCATAGGTGTCGAGTAAAAAATGGTGATTATCTGGATGGCAGTGTTGATCTTGTTGAACTTGAATCGAGTACTGATGTTCAGCAGTGCGAGCAGAAAGATTTAAATAATGATAAGGACAAGGTTGCTAGTGAAACAATGTCATGCGTAGTTGAAACAAATGTCGACAAATTGCATTTGCAAGGTGAAGATAAGAATGTTCGTTGTGAACGAGACGAGGAATCCTCCTTTGAGGATAACATTAAGGATCGAAATTTCAATGATATATTGGACACTGACAAGAAAGAAGATTCGTTGATTGTATCTGAAAAAAGTTCTCTTGATGTATCAAACTGCGCTTCCTCTTTGATCTCTACATCATACGTTGATGAATCTATGAAAGTCGAACAAAGCTGTAACAAAATTGCTGTATGCAAAGAGATCGAAATCAAAGTAATTGAAGAAGAAATTCCTAGTACAATCAACAAAAGTATGGAATCGGAAAATATCCCCGAAGAAATTGTCTTGGACACGAAAAACGATTTGGAGGAAGCAAAAAATGTATCAGAAATTCAGGAGACCATGGAAAACCGTGATGAAATAATTGTCAAAAATTTAAAGAATGAAAAAGATCTAAAGCGTGTTGAAGGAGAATGCAACAAAGTCCCCACAATTAATGACAACAATGTTGTTTCTGATAAAATAGAAACAGCTAAACTACACTCACCTGGCATAAATTTGACTATTTCAAATCAACACAATGATGAACAACTAGAAAGAGATTCGAATGGTTCTACAAATCATGAAGAAAATTTATCAATTGTTTTTCCTGAAACAAACAAGTCTGAGACCATTCCTTTTCAAGAAACACAAGAAGAGCTTCCACAAAGCAATGTTAATGAAACGGTTTTATTGTCAGAAGATAAAGATAAAAATTCTGTGTTGGAAATCAGAGAAATCGAACTGTCTTGTCAAGAGACAACTTTGAATGATAATAAAGACACGTTTGTTCCAAGCGAAGAAGACGATATAAGTAAAAATACTGTTGAAATATCGGCGTCAAATGAAGATGATATTGTCGAAAAAAGCATAGAATCGATTTCGATAATGAACATCAGTGCAAGACACGAAACTGAGCATTGTAGTGCATCTGCTGACAATGAAGTAGTACCCTTAGCATCATCTTCGCATATCGATACTGAGGGTCTCTCAAAATCTACTGAAAAACCTCTCAACGACAAAGAAACCTTGCCTAACACCGAAGTACTCGAAAGTATAACGAGCGAAAAGTCTGTTGAACCGTCGATTTATACCAACACAAAGCTCGAGATTATCGAAGAAACCTCAACATCACCTAAAATACAGAATAACAAAATCGATGTGGAAACAGCACCGTCGATCGTTTCACCAACCGACGAGGAAATCATCCTGAAGCAAACCAAACCTGAGTATACCATCGAAGAAATGCCGAGTAGGCATCACGAAAATCTTCGAGTGAACGTGGAAAATCCACGTGATATATCCAAAGACGTAATCGATTCCGATCAATCGGAATTACGAGCGAATAAATCGAGTTGCACGAGCAAGAGAAAAGGACAGTATCATCTGTCCTCGAGCGACACCTACAAAACGAGCCATGTCTTCGATTCCGACACAAATTCGAAAACGGTGCCGAAGCTGATAATCAAGAAATCCGAGAAAAAATCGAGCCACGGGCAGAGATCTGAATGTTCGAGTACGAACGAACGTGTTTCGAGTTCAAGGGGTTATGCGACGCATCCGAGGATACCAAAGATGATAATAAGAAACTCGAGGTCGCGTTCGTTGACCCCTTCGTCTCAGGAAGACTCGAGGTACGCAGAAGAAGTTGGTTTTAGCCGAGAATCATCACCACGTCGTACGAGCAATTTAGATTCCGTGGAATTCGACGGCTACAGTAGCAAAGTCTCGATATCCTTAGCGGATGACGATAGCTCCGCGAGGTTCTTCGTTAAACGAAAGAACGCCAAGAACACGATACCAAAGATGACGATAAAAAAGATCAAGGTCGAGTCTACGGAAGCGTACAACACGAGCAGCCCAACCACGGAGTGCAAGGACTTCGACGATTATTTCGAAACCGACGGGACCTCGGACGATCCTTACGGTCACAACGATAAACCTCCACGATTGTCGAGGATCGACATGGAGGAGAGAGCTGAGAAAATTCCGAAGCTCACGCTTCGAAGACGCGAAGTTGAGAAACTCGGTGAGTCGTCGATTCAAGGAGCGGATCTGGCGAGGACGAGAAAAAGGTTCTCCAGCGACGAATCCACGAGATGCGAAGGTACATCGAAGGAACCTAGAATAAGCAAGAATTCCTTGATGAGCATCTCTGGTAAAATTCCAAAAGTGATAATTAAACGTTCGTCTACCAGCGCGGAATTCAAGTGTGAGCTCAGCAAGGAGAGGAAGAACTCGATTGTGAAGAAGGACGAGTGGCAACCGAAGGTGCAGTTGCAACGATCACCGGTGTTGGACCGCATGGCGGAGGAGCTAAAGACCTCGAGACTGACGACTTACATCGGCAAGACGAGGTTCCAGAACATTAACAAGAGCAAGAAGGACCGCCGCCACCGTGAGATTTCGCTCTGCAGATCGAGCTCGACCTCCGACTTATCCGCGACGAAACGCAAGCAAAGGAGAATGTCCGACTATGACTACGGCAAGGCGACGGAGCCAGAATTATCGAGGAATGACCTGCGAAACGCACATTTCCATCACCGAAGTTTGAAGGATGTGCCAAGCTTCGAAAAACGGACGACGCTCATGAAGAAACATTTGGAGAGGCACGAGGAAGGAACGAATTTCGAGGATGTCAGGGAAAAATCAGTTTTTTCGCACAACAGGATAGACGACGAGGATGTCAATCCTCCTGAGCTGCAGGAAGAAAGCAAAAGTATAACTGCGAATCTAAGTGATCGCGTGCCATCACTGTACCATTGTACGAAAAGCCTAAATGACACGGTAAAGAGTCCGGAAAACGTTCCACAGAATATCTTTGACGTGCCGGATGAAGAGACGTTCGAGAAAACCATTGAATACCCGGAGGACAATAACAAAGTTGTTGATTTACCGGAAGATGTGGTGGATTCCTCGAACGCAATGGATATACCCGACTTTCTGACTGACGAGCACATAGATGATCGGACCGTGATAAAGAAGGAGTGCATGAGTGTCAGTGACAACGAACTGGACGACCTGGAAAATCCTCGATCGATGCCCATTTTGAAAGTGTCTTCTCGCAGCTTCGACGACAACGACAATTCTGTCATCAAGGTTGATTCTTCTGACGAAAGTCAAACGACGATTGAGATTTTGCCAGCCTCACCAGACGTGAACCCCACGGAGATAGGAATCCCCAGTTGCATTTTTGACGGCATTGAAGGCGAACGTTTGTACACCGAGGATGCGATACCGGCACAGCTAGAATTCGAGCTTGGAATAACTGACAGCAACATCGACTCTTCAGACGTATTCATGCCAGGCATGGAGTGCAGCAGCCCCAGCTACATGTTCCCAGAGAAATCCAATGAGGGCTCGAACGAGAAGATTTTGGAGAGCTTCACTGATGAGTTTCAGGATTTCTCGGAGTTCAACTTCCGTCAAAACAGCGTCGACGATTGTGAAAGGGAGTTAGACCTAAGTTTCCCCTCATATGAGGCCAAAGAGCAGGAAGAGATGTATCGAGAGGTTAGGAGAAACTCGATAGAAAGTATCAGCCGTGGCGATACGTTGGAGAAAGAGATCTTAGCTGCCAAAGAGACTCTCAGAATGTGTCTCGTAAAACCCGATCGTGAAGCAAGCTCGAGGTGCAGGCCTAAAACCGCGGCTGAGAAGAAACAGGGTCTCAGTTTTAATCTCAATGAATTAGCAAGGAGCGGATCTGCAGATGAGCAGCAGGGAACGAGTCCAAGGAGTCTGAAAAACGTGACGAGTAAGACTGAGCACGAGAGAAGTAGGAGCAGGAAGTGTTCCAAACAGGTAATGCATATAGCGGAGGGGACAAGACAAGAAGGAGGCGAGAAGGAGGAATCAAGTGTAGGAGACAGCTCAACCACGATATCTCTGAAGGCCTTTAAAAGATTTGACACTGCGATGAGAAAAAATGACGATGTAATGTCGAGAACATCGACGGATCAAGCTAATCAGGTGGAAAAAGTCGTTGTGCGAACACAGTGCAAGGAAAATCGCAAGGATTCGTGGAAATTGAGTATGGTTGATCGAAGACCTAACCACGAAGTTGGTGAAAAAATCTCTAAGACAAAAGAGGATAATATGCCGATATTGGTACCCGAGGTTTCATTGAATTTTGAACAGAATTCTGACAGGGATAGCTCCAGATCACCGCCAGTGATAACTAGTTTGGAGACAGCCGAGGTAAAGGACGTCGAGGACGATATGATCTCGGTTGTTCCGAAGAAACTTTTGAATTCGAAATCTGAAACGACTATTGCTGATGTTGTCACCCAACTGGCATACCATGAAAAGGTAATGGCTCTTGTGTACTTCTTATTTTATGTAATCCATTTTTATGAGAATGATTATGGTATACCAGTCAGTACAACATAACTCTGTGACTTTAGTTTTCTATCTCAATATTACAAATATTGCAAACAATGCTATCAATCATTGTTGAGACCTTTTTAATACGATTTTTCAAACTATTGCAGTCGACAATTAAGCACAGACGCTATTGCAATCTGTGTGAAAGATGGTTCCCGACGACGTCGCGACATCGTCGACATTTGGCAGGGTACCAGCATCGTCACATAGAATTAACGCAACGTAGAAGTATCCACGCCCTTTTTATTCTGTTCACTGGAAAACCGTGTCCAAGACTGCTACCGGCTACTATTGTACGAAATGACTGTTCCATTGGAGAGCTCACTCCTTTGCAACTTGCCATTCAAGTAAGAAGTCACATCCCTACAATTACTTTGTAAACAGAAACAGTTTGTTGATTTATTATTGACATAAACTTTTAATCAATTAAAATGAATTAATCAGTACGACAAGTGACACAAAAAAAATCTTTTACAGTATCTTTTTTAAATCATACATTTCTACGTTAATAAACTGTGGTATAATTCTTCAACGAAGATAGCACAAAGATTTGTGATACAAATTTTAGACTAGTACCATTACTACAATTTATATATTACTTATTCGAAAGATGGAAAACTTCATGGACCAACAAAATTTATAAATGCTTTTCTTTTGCACATTTTTTATCGTATCCGTCGACCTTGCATTTTCCAGGACGTGGCAAAGTGTTGGGAAGGTACGGAGGAGAAGAAAAAGGAAAAGGAATGACGTCTAAATAGATCCACGAGCCAATCGTCCCGAATACGTATGTATAGCCACTGTGATTAAGAAAGTAAAAAAGATGAAATCGAATTGGTAGCGATCTGTCGATGCCACGACAAAAACGATAGAAACGAAAATGAGAAATGTTTTGTATCTCAACTGGACTGTACATAGTTCTAACGGTTGTTGTCAGTAGCATCCGCTTCGCATAACTGTAATTATCAGACGACCTTCGGCTTATTTGCCGATCGTCACACATCGATCGACGGTAAGTTACACGGTTAGCATTATTTTATGTATATTTAGCCAAAGACTATAGCTAAATGGTACACAGTAGATTGTTTATAGTTTTCTAAGAGTCTTCTGTTTGTACAAATTAGACGCGGATCATTCCTATCGCTGAACATGCTCGTTACGAATTTTTATTTATCTATCAAAAAAGACTTATATATATATATATATAAATATATTATATATATAATATATATCTGCATGCAAATGCGGCCACGTATATACATATTTATTACTCCTGTTTTAAAGAATGTATGTACACTCATAATGTTATATAGAACTAAAAGTATATGTGGTTATATTTATACAAATATATATATATATATTATATATACGCATAATATTGATTAGTTGCAAATGAAGATAATTTAATATAAGATACGAAGAATTCTTACAAATTACAGAAAGATGTAATATAAAGGTGAGATCCATGCGCCGTAATCGCCATTATTTTATTCCTCTTATAATATACAATGTTAGCGTGAAGTAGATTTAATTGCAAAATATTCAACATTCCTGTCGTTTAGTGTAATAAGAGTACATTCCATCGTAAGGCAGCCTGGAAGACGATGCGTGGAGAAAAATTTTGTCTCGCAAATTTTGATCTTGGAGCATGCATCGACAAACGTTTCATCTGATAAACGTATATTCTTTCAGGCATGGCACGTACAATAACGATAAACGTTGAGGACAGAGTCCTTAAGATTTAGTTTCATTCGAAAATGTTACGTTGACGACCGATAAACCGTGGGTACGCGAGTGAACTTAAATGCGCATAGTCATTTCCGTGCGCATGGCATCACCTTTATACGAGTATGCTCTTGCACGAAGAGTGCCGGCATTATCGTCGTCGCCTAACTTGATCCCACGATTTTTCGGATCAATGGGAGGCGCCGCCAGAAGGTAAAAACGCCCGCCGCGGTGACAAAGTTGTTATTCTCAGAGAACCGGCATTATATATTTCGAATTGAAAAGTATCATATGAGCTATGAGACGTTGAATCGTTATTACGAACGTTTTACTATATAGATGTGCAATATTGAACCGAAGGGTAGTTTTAATAACGATTTATATTATTTTAATTGTCAGACACTTTGTTATGTGTTATCTTTCTGTTACCTAAGATTACTGCCAGTACTGAAGCTGTTTGTCCCTTTCCTATTATATACGCACGTTTTAAAGTTCGTATACCGAGTACGTTAAAAGTAAGACGCGACTTTGTAATTTTTACTGATCGTTATGTTTTATAAAATTTTATGTCCTCGGTTATGCACGTTTTATTCTTCTTCTGCCCCTCAAGAGGGATCAGCGATTAGTTAAACAATCTTACACATAACTTGTTATTTTATTCTACTCTTAGATATAACATTTGTGTGGAACATCACGGAATTTTATCAAAAATGTTATAATCGTGTAAGTCTTATTTAATACCTGAGTATACATAAGTATCAATTAGTTGTATCAATTATCCTTTTTTGTTTTCACTTTGGCGCTAAAGAAACGAAATGTCTGGTTTCACAGCGCGCATCTAAAATTGCACCAAAACATCTATTATTTTCCATATTATCTTATGCAAGGATAACGAATAATCAGTGAGCCAAAATCTTAATCGAATAGCGGACGACGATCGAAAGTTTCTCTTATTGTTAGGTTGTTAAACAAGTACTGGCTGTAACGGATTCCTTTGAACATTAGTTCCTCACCTTAAAAGGCATATTAGCTTAGAAACTACTACTTGTTACGAGGCTAGTTAGTACAGGGTTAACAGATTGTATCGACAATCTTTTCACACACTATTTTCTGATTTACGTTACAAAGGTGAAAGACAGGGTGAGAGCTTATACTGTATCCAAAAAAAAAAAACTAAGAAAGACTAGTTTTTTGCGAGCGGTTTAACCAAATATAACGGATAATTATAAGTCTTTATCGATTGTTATACCGATCGGCGTTTTGTTTTACTTATTTGTTCCGAATATGTCATATTTTATCTTGCACGAGTGCCTTACGATATGCCTAGCAGTATTTGTTCTAAAGTGTTACATATGTTATATAAGATAACTATATAAAATGTGTAGAATGGTCCACAGAGTTCTATATATTTGTACATGCTACAAATGCGTATGCGTACGCATTATCAAATTTACGCTACAGTTATGAGAGGACGATACGATAGCCATGCAAGTGATTCCACTTATAATGAGAGTGATGTGTGTGTGTGTGTATGTATGTGAGTATGTGTGCATGCGTGCATGTGCATATAACATGTCTATCGTGAACGATCCACCATTAGAAAATCACAATTATACAATTTTGGCCGATCCTTAAAGTTTATTCGTTCTTTAAATATCTACGATCATTGTCACAATTATATTCATCTGTAAATCCCAAAATATTTCTAGTTCGAGTTTTGAGAAACTGCTCGATAAATTTCGGTACAATAACCGAGACATGGGCTATTTTCTATATCTGTGTGATGTTACTTTGAATAAAATAAAATCACGTGGGCAAAAAAATCGAAAACAGGTAGATCTCATTTTACGAAAGTGTTCTGCGAGTGATCGATGTGGGTCGTCTTAACTGGTTTAAGTATCTTATTCTAAAGCCCTTAAACTTGAAATTAACTATCACTGATGTGTTGTGTGATTCCTCACTGTGCCACGGTTTGCTAAATCCTTATCATTATCCGTTCCTCGTTGGAAATTAATCGTGATTGGATTGGCGCAGAATGTAAGGTTGTCGCCGAGTTTCGCCATTTGGGAGCATTGTGGTGTGTGAAATCATTAGGCACGTAAATCGTTTGAAAGCACGTTTGCGAATGATCGTGAAATTTACAAACTGAACTATATTTCACTAAGTGCACATATATTATTTCGTCAATTAATAATTTCAACATAAATTCCTTGCAAGCATTGGAGCAAATGGCATGGACAATCGGAGAAACAATATCGGTCGTTTTCGTGGATATTTTCGACGAGAGACCGCCATTTCATATATAGATTCTATTATACACAACGAAATCGGGTGATTACTTTCTCCGGGTTTTCCGTGTCATTTGCTCGATGAATTCTTCACAAAGGCGAGACTCGCGAAAGACCAATATATCCGGCAATGCAACTTTTTCCCCTGGAAGAGGAAGATCGATAAAACATGTTCTATAGTACAAATCACGGATCAGGATGTGCGATGCACATCCATCTGATTTTTATAGTACCAAAACTGTATCATGAATAAACATTCTGTATTCCCACTCCATTGATTTTAACTCTCGTACAAGGTGCGTCTCGTCTATGACCTGAACCGATTTCGATGAAATTGAACGCGATGATAGATCTATCCACGCGGCTAAAACAACTCAAACTACGAATGTCCATAAGAGTATTGAGGACCTGACATTTTTGGTCCCAGATTTATATCCTGTTATTTTCCACCACAGGTCCATAGAAGTAAATACATCAAATATTACAGCTACGAAAATGCGGATACTTCTCTCACAATTAGATAGATATCCACGGGTACTAAAAAAAAATTGGCTAATGCCACGGACAAGGCGCCCCTTCTCAAGACCATAGCTCTCATAACTGAAGCTCTATGCGTGGTCGTTACTAAAATCCTTGAGAGGCACGCTGTTTCTCTTTCGAAAGATGATATAGGAAGAGATCCAGTTTCTCGTGTCACGTTCGTCGCATGGACTCATGGCTTGTATATTGTATAACTTCACCGAAGGACTGTTAAGGATTTTGTACAGATACGAATTAATCCTAGCATGTAACGTATATGTTTGAGCGCTAACATGCGTTTACATTGTGCCGCAAGACCGAAACAGAAATCTTTACGACATTGTCCCCCTGAAGCTCCCTCCGTATTGTTCACTCCGCTGTTCCTACGTTCGTATTTCTACAAGAGTCAGACAAAAGCTCAAAGATTGACAATTCTTAATTCTTAGAACCCTAAAAACCGCGATCAACGTCTATTATACACATTTTTAATATCTTATTGTACTAAAACCCGACGTAACAGCTTTGTCGGTTTTCCTAAAGATACCTTAAGCTGATATATCGACTTTTTAAAATGCGAATGCATCTTCATTTTTAAGAGAAATATATTAATTTTAATCGATACGCCGATAATCGCATATTTTTCGAGATATTTTTCGACCATATCCGGAAAACCATATAAGAAACTGTAAGAGTTAACCACAGCTCGCGTATAAAAATGTGGAAGATGCCTTTGCCTTACCAACGTGTCATCGCAAGTGAGAAGGTGGAAGAAATTGATCTCCGCTCGTTGAAGCTTAATTAAACAACGGATAAATATATACAATTGTCAAAAAAAAAAGTAAGTTTCTGCACGGTCAAAAATTCCTCTGCAGGACAGAGAGCTCAGGGTAGAAAGAGTTAACGGAGCGCTCTTTTTACATTCACAAGACAGCTATATGAAAAAGAAACCGTTCGTATTCAGGAGCGAATTGAGGGACAATGTTAGAAGCTTTACTGTATTTCTGTCGACGCGAGGACGACCGCCACATTGACCTCCCATTAACGTTTCATCGATGCCTTATACGTCGCGATGACCTAATATTCATATTGAATAAATCTGACGACTCATGTGCAAAATATAGTATTCCGTCCCGAAACGATTACGATCGGCGATTCTCCGAATCTTTAATTTGCAAGCGCCTATTTTTTATGGCTCGACGAGACCGCCAAGAGAAAAACCGAGGGTGCTTTACCTGGTTACTCTTGGCGGCCCTCGAAATCCGCTGTTATCAATGCCTCGAAAGGATAATCGCAAATTTGTAGATCACGATGTATGAGAAATCTAATATAATATATTGCTGCAAATATTTCCTCTACTATTCCGTTACTTCTTTGATGTCCTGCCCCTTTGTGAATATATACCTTTCAGTAATAAATAAGTGACTAATACCTTTGAAGGTATTATTTATGAATCGTGCTTAATGCGACCGTCGAGTATCGAGTTATATGAGAATATATGTACAATAATGAACATTGTCCAAAAGTAATCCTTTGCTTCTTAAAAGACTTTAATAAAAATTAAATACCGTTACATTTTTAAACATGCAGTTGATATGTGCATGTATTCTTACTACGGTAAAATACTAACATCAGATTAAGTTTCTTTTAAAACCAAGCAAGATTGGGCCGATGTATCATTTTTCTATCGACAGAGTCAAACGACTTATACGATATATATGAAAGAACGACCTTAAAAAGAAAAAGGAATATATTAGTTAAAAAATGTATTTTCTTTTTTTTTTTTATAAAAATTCTTTTTTTTGACTATCCTAAAGTGAGCATAAATTGATATTGATAAATAAGGGATGATGCTTGAATCATTAATGAAGAAGAACGGGTAAGTGTATCAGGATACCCACCATCTTAATGCATTATCAGCGATAAAAGAGGGCAATTAGGGCACCTGTCAAAGAATGCACTATAGATCTTTCGAGTCTCATACTCCATTTTTCTTCTTTCTGTTGCTCTTGGCAACATTTGTCATACTTCACGTTCAATTTGTCATGTATACTCCTCGATAATAAGGGAATTAAACTTATCACCGATGATTTGATTCTCACTTATTTTATATGTCTTTCTATTTATTCTTTTAAAATTGCAAGAATAGCGGGAAGGGTGGGGGTGGCAAACTGCAACTGCGCTTTGTGTGAAATGTCGAGATGGCGCTAGGATCAAACTAACGAATAACGTGTTATAATTTATAAAATGGCTTCGTATGCCGTTTATGTATCGTACCAACATTTCGCTTGATTTCTTTGAGATGTATACATTGATTTGGTAGGCCTTGACAATTTCAATTTACGGAGGATATTGTCATGACCGCCGAGGTAAAACACAATAATCTATAATACGGTACAACGAAGGAAGTAGGTGCTATTTGAGATTAATATTTTCAGAATAACACTACGTTACATACTTTGTTCTGCTAATATGATAAATAAACGCATGATATTAGTCGGGTTTATGCGCATTATCAGCTTTAAGTTTCAAATTTGCATAGAAACTTTGCTGTCGTTTCTGGGAACCTTTTTAAAAAAAATCCCTCTACCTTTGCTTTCACATTTTCTATCCAAATAATATCGCATTAAACAAACTTTTTCATGGAGCATTAAGGTTTAAAAACATCTTGATTGAGACTTTTATTTCGCGTATTAACCGTCTTACTCGAGTATCAACCCATATTAGAAACAACATCCATTGCAAAATCTTCTCTTTTAAAGGAGCAGAAGAGTTGTAAACACAGAATTTGTTTTTAGCCATTAATCAAAGTATCAGCTGAAGAAGAAGCTTATCGTGCTAAACATTTTAACAGTGAGTGTTTGTATTTTTTATCCGTACTTCATCAATCCGACACATGCATAACTTGAGTATCGTCAATTTTTCTATAGCTATTAGAGTTGTTAAAAATAGGCAGCTTGTTTGTGGATCCTGTGGTAATCAAATAAGCAAAGAATCTGGACAAGTGTTCTCTCATCCGGTGATAGGTATTCTTCAATGCAAAGTAAGAATTCATAGTAATTTATGTTATTCCTTATGCCAGATTCAAAATTGTACTTTGACAATTTGTATTTTCAGACCTGTTTACAACAATTTAAAGGCATACATTGCGAGTCAGATGGAAATAATATTTTATTGCGTAAGCACTGTTGCATATGTGGCCAAAGCAGAAATATATATTCATGTAAAAACAGAAGCTGCGCCTTTTTATTTTGCCGGGTAATGTTATACTCTTTCAACAATAGCAATTAATTTCACCTTATCAAGTAATTAACCTGGGTGTATAATCACCTTTTATAATAATTGTATAAGATCTGTGTTTAATATACCTTCCTACAATTAAACCGTGAGTGGTTATAGAGATGTTGAACTTTGTTTTCAGGCATGTATAAAGCGAAATGTTAATCTGTCTTTACTAAATGTTGAGGCCCAGGACTGGAAATGTTTTGCATGTGTTTCTAAGCCGTTTTGGGAACTAAGAGCTGTCTGTGCTTCTGTTATGGCATCGCTTGTCAAGTAAGTGCATTTGGGTAGCTATTATTAATAAGAATTCTGCTTATGCTGAAGAATTAGGTGCAATGATCCTTTCTTATAGTTGGCAACAGAAAATTTGGCTTTTTATTTTGCTGATTTGCTGTAGGTGTGGATTTTCATTTCAGGAGGAATAAGAGAGCAGGTTTACATGAGATTAAACCATACAAAAAACACGAGTTAGAAAAGACTTTATTGTTACAAAAAAATTTAAAGACCTTTTGCGATACTGAAGATAGTAGCAATTCTTTGGAAGAAAGATCTTTATTTTCATCTAAATCCACTGATAAAATTGACAGTCGTAGTCAAAATAAGAATGCTAGGAGGAGTCGTGTGCTTGAAAAAAATAAAAAACAAGCAGGTACACACCAAGTTTACACATCAGACAGTTCGGTGATTTCAGAATCATGCAACTTGTCTAATGATGAAGTTCAAACTCATGTCATAAGACACTCTAAATCTAAATCAAGACAATTAACCAAGAATATTGCTAGTAGTTCTGAAGATGAGGCATTAGAATTTTCCGAAGATAAAAACCTACAGCGCAAAGGAAGAATGTCTCGTACTGCAAAGGAAGAATCTCATGATCCACACTTAAACACATCTAAAAGAAAAACATCAAAACAGTCAGAGACTGATTTGGATAGGAAATCTGATAGTAAAAGGAAAATTTTCATGCATACGCAACTCTCGGACAGTGAGAATGATCAAGACAACTCCAATTTTGTTTCCAAATTAAGTAATGAAGAAACTGGAAGAAATCAGAAAAAGTCTAATAAGGAAGAGAAAAAGGCATGCTCGAATGTTGATTTTGGATCTAGTAGTGAGGACGATCAAGTCAATAACCTGAGATATAGGAAGAGGAGCAGTCATTCTTACAGGAAGAGAAGACATTCAGTAGGTAATACAGTGGCGGAGTATCATAGACCCTTAAACAAGTGTTGTGACGACAGTGATTGCAGAACCCACAGCGATTCTACCTCTGGTCCAGAATTTCAAAAGTTAAAATTATCAAAGCAGCTTCATGGGTCATTAACAAAATTACGCAACGTGAAAAATAATGCCAAATCATCTAAGAAACTTAGTTCATACTTCAAGTCTTGTACTTCTAATATACTGGACAAGTTTAAAGGGTCATGTTCGAAATATGATTTACATATGGATCTCTTAAAGAAGAAATATCTTAAAGATGAACTGATAAGCTTGGAACATGCAGATAACTTTCTACTGAAATCAAGGGTCATTATAAATAAACTAAAACTGGAATTGGACAAGCAGCAAAAAGAATTAATGCTCTTCCATCGTGCATGGGAGAAGGAGTGTGATCATAACTCGAATATAAACTTAAATGAAGTGAAAAGGAAAAAGAGTCCTGTATCAGAAAATGCAGAACAAGTAGGAGAAGACAACTGTGATGAAAATTCTAGCAAATCGCAGGCAAGGCGGTCCAGCTCCGTGAACTTGGTATCCGATTGTGATAGTGAAGAAATATTTTCTGGTAGTGAGAGTAAAACGAAAGAAAGGGATAAGACTGCAAATCTAACAACTACTGATGTTAATGAGGATCGATCTTTTGCAGATATAATTAGGGAAGATATTAGTGGTAGTGACAAGCAGTTAGCTAGCAGTCAATCCCCAATCTTGGGTAGTTCAAAAGAGAAAAAATCCACAATACAACGTGACAATATTTCATCCACAAAAAGACCATTGACGGACCAGACAACAACAGAAAAAGCTAGTTGTTCTAGCAAAAGTATGATAGAAACCATGCCGGATAACAATGAAAAGAGTGATTCGAAACAAACTCCTAATGTAAAGGACAAAGAAAACGAGATTGAAATTACACACATGGAAAACCCTGATACTTCTAAAATATCTGTGACAAATTCTGCCGTTAATAAGGATAATAATGAAGCACACGATTCAATGGAAGACATGTTTGATACAACTTTGAACTTTGAAAGTGACGTCAGAACAAGTGTTAGCAATAGTCAGATTATGGACATCTCACAAGATCAAGATAATACAAATGATTTGATATCAAATTGTAATAAGGATAGCAGCACATATAGAAAGGAAATGGAAAAGAATGAATTAAATGACGAAGAAAATCATATTGTAACAAAGGAAAATAGCAGCAAGGAAATGCAAACAGTAAGAATAGAAAATAAAAAACAGGCCGATGACATTCAGGATGACAGTCCTGTGTTAGAAGAACTATCTCAAATATCTGAGAAAGGTAGGGATATTAATTGGTTTTGTCAGCTTAACGATAGAAGGAAATATTGTTTTATCATTAGTTCCTTCCATTTTATTACATTCCAATCTTATATGAAAATTTATACAATGTTGTAGAATGCATCAGTGAGAGAAAGAAAAAAGCATGTTCCAGCCCATTAGCTGAATCAGACATTGGTACTAACTCTAGACAGTCAGATTCATCCTTACCAGAAACGCCCAAGAACAAAAAAAGTGCCACACAGGATAGTATAAATCTTGACAATATGAGTATTCATAGTTCATGTGAAACTTTTATATTGGCTGATACAAATGATAAGAACACATCACAAGTGGCAAAGAACAGATCCAAGGCTGCAAAGAAAAAGAAGGAAAGAATCAATTCGGAAGATACATCCTCCTCTGATGAACAAGATAGCGGTAAAGTAGAAGAAACCGCGAAACAAGTGCTTCTGGAAGATTCCGATGACTCCACATTCTTGTCTTGTGAGACTGTAAACACCAAAAACACAAAGAAAATTGAATCCGATGATAACAGCGATAACTTTAACGCAAAGAATGCACTGTTAAGATCGTCCAACAGTGAAAGTTCTGGGTCTGATTGCGATCTGGATAGAGACACAAACAGTTTTGAAATGGATATAAACAATAGTACCTTGTCAAAGCGTACATGGGAACCAGAATCCGACACGTCTGTGGGCATGAGAGTTAAAAAGAGAAGACTCAATTTAAATAAGAATCGTTATTATATGTCCGACAAGAAATTGCAAATGGAGTGCAAAGTAATATTGGAAAGGTTACCTCAAAAGGTGCTTAAACGGTATGCACGTGCATTGCGTAAATCAAGACTACATTTGGAACATAAGTCGATTAAAAGGTATCGGGACATTTCCCTAAAAGATTGTTATGTAGCCTTGCAGCATGTCAGTTTAGCTCAATATGTCACATAATTTTATGCAACCATTAACGCTGATTTGCATATCGTTTTTAGACAATTTTTATTTTGTGGCACTAATCTTTGTATCAAGCTGCTCAATAGCGCTAGATACATACCTAAAACATTGATGTAGTATGCATTTTCCTTATCAAGATAGATTGTGTTTCATAAAATAAACTTTGTATTCCAGTTTTTTAGTACATTCATTGATTACATTCCATAAAACCTTGTTTCCAATATCCTTTACAGCCTGATAAATTTGGAAAAACTAGAAAGACCAAATAAGAAAGGCAGTGGAAATAATACATTAAAAGAGAGCAGCCGCAAACATAAGAAGAAAATGGAGACAGTAAACGAGGAAAACGAATCTCTGATGGATCATTTGAAGAGGGTAGAAAATGGCGAAGTCTTAGAGGATGTAGATAAAGACGCAAATCATGAGGAACTCAATGAGGATTCTCGGTCAGACGCTATTGCTGTAACTAACCAAGACTTATTATCCGAGGCAGATGCGGTTGCAAAAAATATTCTACTAAACTCCTCTGGCTCCGAAGCTGGTAATTGCTGCACAATTTATTTCATGTGCTATCAGATTTGCCTTTACATCATTTTAACAGTCCCTTAGACCAAAAGTAAAATAATATATTTTAAATGAATATGTCCTTTTGAAAATTCTTGTTTAATTATACAGATATTATTAATTGACAATTACTGATCTTCTTTTTAATTGAGTATATATAAATTGATCCTTATGTATAATTGAAACACAGAGCAAGAAGAGACTTCGGATAAAAGCGACGATGAAAGCACAAATACCAAGAAGGACAAAGTGGCATTTAGCAAAGAAAAAAGCCAGTCATCGAAGAAAAGTACTACCGAGGTACCTTTCTTTGTTACATTCATCCTGCTTTCAAGCCAATTTATAATATAACGCATTTCTTATGGATAGTCTTTATACTCTGCATATAATATCCACAGGACACGGAGAAAGATGCAGCCAAGAGCAAATGGAGACGAAACAAAATATTAACTACAAAATTCTCCGACACCGACTCTGAAGCTGAAAAGAGGAAGTTTGACATTAAGCAGGAAAAGCTGCAAGCCAAAATGGAAGAAGACGAAGGGTTGGTTATTTTTCGTAGATTATCGCATATCATTCTTTTAGATTACGTAAAACTGACTTCATTCCAGCAACGATTCTCAGAAAGAAGTGGTCGCTAAGAAACCTCGAAAGAAGTCCGGAAGGAGAATCATAGATTCCGACTCGGACATATTACTCACGGATGTAGACTCCGATTCCGTCAAATCCGCGGTAACGTCCGATGAGAAACAGTCGAGCAATTCGGACGTCGACAACAGAAAGCGAAGGAAGAGATTGCGAAAATCTAACAAATCCACGGAATCCGACTCTTCGACCGCAGAGAAAAAGTATGTCTTTTGAATATGAAGTTACTACGAATTACGGGTAGGACTAGGGCAACATCGTTTCTTCATTATGGTGACGTTAAATTATGCTCAGATCGAAACCGAAGAGGAAACGTATCAAGAAAATGCCAAGCGATAGTGATAGTGACAAAGACAGCGATCGAGTTACGAGCTCGCAAGGTACACCTGGCAAATCGGGACGAAAGAACATACGTAAGGTTCTAAAGGATAAGCAAGTAACGGAGGACACGAAGCAGGCCGCCAAGGAAGAAGAGGAAAGAATAAAGCGTATAGCAGACCGTCAGAAATTGGTATGTTAAGCAATATAAGAACAAAAATAAAACGTAGAATGGAAATCTGAGATTCATTTTACTGCAATAAATAATTTTCAACGTTCCATTTTCTCCTCTGTAGTATAATGAAATGTACGAGATAAGACTTGCTGGTGAAAAGAAAGTTGATAAATTGGTATTGGATTTCGATACGGAGACTAAAGAGGAATTAGTTAGCGTTCACAAAGATTTGGTGAAACGTCTGAAACCGCATCAAGCACAGGGGATAAAATTTATGTGGGACGCGTGCTTTGAATCGTTAGAGAGGATAAAGACAACTCCAGGCTCCGGATGCATTATAGCGCACTGCATGGGACTTGGTAAAACACTCCAAGTCATCAGCTTGATACACACGCTTTTGATACACGAATCGACAGGCGTCAAAACGATCATGGTGGTTTCTCCTTTGAGTACAGTCTTAAATTGGGTTAATGAATTCAACATGTGGTTAGAGGGTATTGACACAATAGAAGTTGAGGTATACGAATTGACAAAGTAAGCTCACTAACTGTCATAACATTACAACGTATTATTCGCGTTTATAAAATCTGTAATCTGTCCTAAACTAATTCCTTTTCCTTTACAAGGTTTAAAAAAAATTTTGAAAGGAAGTATCAGCTGCAGCAGTGGCAGAAAACTGGTGGAGTGCTGATTATTGGATACGAAATGTTCCGTAATCTCAGTGGCGCAAATAAGAATATGCGGAAGAACATGAAAGAGGCTATTTTAGAATGTCTAATCGATCCAGGACCAGATTTAATAGTCTGTGACGAAGGTCATTTATTAAAGAACGAGGACACCGCATTGAGTAAATGTATGAAACGTGTTAAGACTCTAAGAAGAATTGTTCTTACTGGAACACCCCTGCAAAACAATTTAATAGAATGTATGTACAGCGTTTTATACTTACCTTTTAGAGTATTAATCTTAAATTCTTCCTACTTATTTCATCACAAAACATTCTTCCAGATCATTGCATGGTTCAATTTGTCAAGCCAAATCTGTTGGGGACGAAGAAAGAATTTTTAAACAGGTTTGTAAATCCAATAACCAATGGCCAATTCGACGACTCTACTGCTCACGATGTGAAGGTCATGAAAAAACGTGCGCACGTATTGCACAAAATGTTGGAAGGTTGCGTACAGAGATTCGATTATTCCGTACTGATGCCCTTCCTACCGCCAAAGCAGGAGTACGTCATTTTCGTCAGATTGACGGAAGTCCAGATCAAGATGTATCAACATTACCTGGATAATTTTGCGAGGTACTTATAGCGTAAGCCTTTGTGCAACAGGTAATGAATTTTATTTCAACATCTTCCTCAATTTCACAGGCGTCACGGAGGCGCAGGTGGATCGCTTTTCGCAGATTTTCAGGCGTTGCAAAGGATATGGACGCATCCGATAGTTCTACGGTTGAACGCGGAAAAGGTGGAGAAGGCTAACGAAAGGAAACGATCTTCCAGCGAGTCTGAGGGTTCGTTGAAAGATTTCATCAACGACGATTCTGATTCCGAGAGCGAAACTACCAAGAGCAGCAGTGACGACGACATACAGACTGTTCACGACTCGAGAGACAAAGCTAAGCCACAGAGGAGAACAAGGAATACTCCGTTAGGTATGATATCAAGTGCTTACTGTATTTCAGAATGTATTCTTTTCTCCAAAGTTTTATGGTAATACGTCTACGTTGTCGTTTCACTCTGTCTAGCCAAGGAGGAAACGCCTGAGCCCGTGGTAAATACAGAGGATAAAGAATGGTGGTCAGAATTTGTCCAACCTGAACATTTTGAAGATATGAAAATCTCTGCTAAATTAGTACTGTTGTTTGGAATACTGAAGGAAAGCGAGCAAATTGGTGATAAAGTGTACGTTTACCTACAAGTAGTTAGTGCAGAGACTTTTGGCATGATTAAAGTTTAATTGATACTTCGTTATTTTGCAGGCTTGTCTTTTCTCAGTCTCTGTATTCCTTAACTCTGATAGAGCAGTTTCTTTCGCGTATCGACGACGAGACTCAGGCGGGGACATCCTCTGAATACATTAATGGACACAGCGGAAGTTGGTCGCTGGGATTAGATTACTTTAGATTAGATGGCCAAACCTCTGCGGAGAACAGAAATGCGTGGTGTAAGATATTTAACAGGCCGAAAAATACGAGGGCAAGATTGTTTCTGATATCGACGAGAGCTGGTGGATTAGGAATTAATTTAACGTCTGCTAACAGGGTCATTATCTTTGACGCCAGCTGGAATCCGTCTCACGATGTACAAAGTATATTTAGAATATATAGGTACATATATGATACTTTGTATTCGATATGCTTTGATTGTGTTTTTATGCTTTATATGTTTCTCTGTGTTCACATACTTTACTTTAAAATACAGGTTTGGACAGAAGAAACCGTGTTACGTATATCGCTTCTTAGCATCCGGCACTATGGAGGAAAAGATTTATAACCGTCAAGTAACAAAATTATCGCTTTCCTGTAGAGTTGTGGATGAACAGCAAATAGAACGTCATTATAGTAACAATGATTTAAATGAGCTATATAAATTTGAGCCAAATACAGAAGGAGAAAGACCTACTTTGAATTTACCGAAAGACAGACTGTTGGCTGAGATATTTCTGATGTATAAAGACTTCGTAGAAAATTATCATGAACATGATTCTTTACTAGAGAACAAGGTAATTCATGATATTAAAATGAATGTAGAAAAACTTTTCAGATTGTAATTGAACATGAATTGCATTAATAGGCAGAAGAAGAGTTAGATGAGGAGGAAAGAAAACAGGCTTGGTTAGAATACGAAGAAGAGAAGAAAGGAAAACCACCACAAATGTACCCCATGATGACACAGTACCAGAACACTATGCTCTTGAATCAGTATAACATGTTAGATCAGACTGGACTTGCAACCCAAAATCCCTCTATGCAGATCGATTATGAAAATCTTCAGCAGCTTATACGAAAAGATGTAAGTTTATCACATTAATTAGCGGTATAAAATAATGTTTCACGTGGACATTTTCTGTCACATACAATTGCATTGTGTACACTATCTTTATCTTTTGCAGTATCCAAATGCAACATTGGAGCAACAAAAAATGATGACAACTACTGCATTATTGGAAATGTATAATTATTGGGAACAGCAGGCAATACTTCAACCAGCAAGAAATGCAATGATGTCACAGGTATTAAAATAAAAATGTTTGTTTTTCACATGTGTTGTAATGCAGTAATCTCTGCAATATATTCTAATGTTTATATATATTTAGCGAAGAGCGGCAGGTCTGCTTCCAGGTGTTAATGTGAATCCTGTGGTGGGTTTCATTTCATGATCTTTGCGCATAATGGTGCATTCATTAATATTCTTGAATACTAATTATAACATTTATAAATACTTCTTATTATAGGGATATAATACCCAATCACAACAAATTCAAGTGAGACCTCAAATCCAAGTTGATCAGCATGTAAAACATAAGCAGCAGGTTTTTAACCAACCTACAACTAGTACATCAATGAGAGATACAAACTTAAACTCACACATTTATAACAATACTACTATGAATACTCCTGGTGGTACTGATGATGACATTGTTGAGGTAAATGGAAAATATTGACATACTACTATAACAGTCAAGTGTCAGATGTTTAACATCTTTTTTCATCTACTACTACTGCTCAAATTAATAGGTCACAGCAAATTCAGTAAGTGTAATACCTGTGACAACACAAAGTACATCTCAGCAGGGGAATAGTAATAAGGCGCAAGAAGAATAAATACATCTATATTTCCTTCACTTGGTAAGAAACCCTATCATCTAGGATTTTACAATACACAAATATTGTATTATCCATGTATATTTTAAAGTGTTTAGACGCAATATAGAAATGCACCTATGCGACGCATCAACCACTCCTGAATTAGCGTGAATTTTGTAATCATTTGTAATCACTTTACATAAAAAATTATTGTAAAATAACAATAAGTTTCTTTGATAGTGACAGACCGATGGCATAAAAAAACATATCTACTTTTTTTTTTATTTACTTTATTTATAAAACGATATGTATACGCTGTGGATACATTTTTTGAAAGTGGAAATGTTTTAGATCTGTACTGTTAGAAACTCTTCCATCAACGTATATCTTATAAAAATAAGGCCCATTTTGTTCCTTCCCATCTGTAATCATTTTTTTAACGTTACACGCTTTCTTTTACCAGCGCTCTATAGTTATAATTATAGTATTTTACTAATTGTATCAACCGCGCGTATTTTACGTTGCGCTGCATCCAATATTTGTATAGGACAATGAAAATATAATACAATTTATACATAATCAACTTCAATGAAATCTAAGACCAATTAGTTCATTGTAATCAAATAATATGTGGTGTTTTTTCATGTAAGATGATCGTTCATATTACTCTCGTGAAAGACAAGTTCCACTCTTCACGTAGAATCCGATCGTTTCCAATAAAGCAAAACATTTTCGAATGCAACGCGAATGAGTTTTTTAACACAAACCTAACCTCTACTGTGGACCACCTAAATTTTCTACTGTCCCTAATCTTGTGCAATATTATTGCACCTTTGTAACCTTCATATAAAATAATATTCCACAAACGATTACAATTTGTACCTACTATATTACGAAAAATAAACACCTTTATTTGGTAATACATTCATGCTAAACATTGTTGCGAAATACTGAACACTTGCTTTCAATATGTACCTCTCGCAACTCTCACTTAACACACATCCCTAGTCGTACAGCTAATTTTCTTATCCGCTCAGTTTGCCTAATATCCACTTTCTTGGTCTTCAAGGTATATGAAATATTACTTGATATTTTACCACACAATTTTTCATATAAGTTTCAATATATTTAATTTATCATAATCTAATTTGTACGAAACAGCGACGTAATTCTGTCGTATGTCACCTTCGTATTTATCTCGTGCCAAAGTACGAGTCAATATAGTTTCAATGTGATTTTAAAAAGAATAATGCACGTGTCGTTCGTCGAAAGTACCATAAGAGGCTTCGATTTATATTTATAAATTATGAATTCATTATTTATAAATCGATCTTGATGGATGAACTTGTGGATGTGAAATAAAAAAATATCTATACGACGAATTTTGGATCTGGTAGTGTTGGTTTCATTTTTCATCTTCCTTTCTGTGTTGTGAAAAAGCTCGCATTTTATCAATATGCTTCATTAGAGTTTTTCGCTGTGACATTAACTTATAATTCCTCACAAGGTTATTCGTGAAAGGAATACGTGTAATATGATTTAATGTCTTTAAAATTACATATAAAACTGTCAATATAATTTTATAGATTTGCATCGCTGATCCTGTCGTGTTTACGGGTAATCGATTTATTGAATAATTTGAAGGACAAGAACCCTTATGCATTTCATTTTATGTTAAAACAAATGCAGATTTTATCGTTTGTCTTTACCTTTTTGGAAGTTACATGAGAATTTCATATAGATTGTAACAAAAGAGGTACTTTATTCCTAGAACAGATTTCAATATACCGAGAAATTATAGATCTAACAAATTGTATATCGTCAAATGTAGCATACGGTATCCAATTTCATTTTATCGGGGTTGCTTTCGCTTACCGTTAGATGGCATAAAGAGCTAATATGAATATGTTGCATGATTATCGAATACGCCGGACTTTTACGATAATCGTTGTTATAATTAGTTTAGTACAATGGAAATAGCATTAATCTGATATATTTTGGGCATAAATAAAAGCTGTCTATACTTTAAACCATTAAATTATTAAGACTCAAAAGCTGAATATTATGATTGAACTAACTTTAAATTTTCTGCATTATAATGGGTATTTAATATATATGGAGATTCTGCATTGAAATTCAGCCACGTTCGAGTTTCCATGTAATCAATATTCTGCACTTTTTACAAATCTGGCGTTAAAACTCATTAAATATGCAAACTTTTCTGGTCTTTACAATAAACTTCATTAATATATGTTTACTCGTATATCGGTACGTTTCCCGATATATTTTTCGAAGTATCCCAGATATGAGTACACGAATGAATGGAATAAAAAGTATCTATAAGTGTACGACAATGATTTGCTTATACTTATCCTTGACCTGCTTTTTCTTTTTTTCCATCCGCATCTTTAAAAATATTGGTACAGTAAATTCGAAACGAATAATCCACAATATCCAAGGTGCACTAACTACTTCTTCAAGAAATACCCTGTTTTTGACATCGAGTTAGTTTTTCGACTTAGGCGTGGAATTTTTAAAAGCCCATTAAGAACTACATTATTCCAAGTAGAAAAACTTAGACATTTATGAGCTAAAGAACAACTGGTATCTTTGCTGGTCGGAAATATAAACACATCTGTGCCTCAAGTTCGGACTTAATATAATTTTGATGAAATACGAAAAACTTTCATATACTTGCAACGAATAAAATTTCGAACAATTTGCACAATGAAAAAATCTGAATAACGCGATATTTCGAAACATTCCGATTAACAAGACTTTATAACGCCCTTTTCAAACATACATGCTACATCTCTTCAAACTTGAAAGTAAACTTGTCCAATGTACCAAAACATTTTTTTAAAAAGTTAATTATCCCCCGTTATTTTTTCGTTATTATTTTGTACGAGGTCACTAGCAATTTGCAACCTTTTGTCAACCATATCATCATTCGCTTCACACTTAAACAAGCATGTCTTCTCTAACATAGTATAGCTTTCGTTTATTATCATAATTCCATAGTGTAAACATATTAAAATAAATATATTTTTAATTTTTTTTTTACGATTCATCCGTCCTACGCTTGCGCATGAAAAGTGTTGAAGCGAAGAACGAACCGAAAAAAAATGTAGTATTACACATCATTTGCGGCAATAGAAAACTGCAATATATATGGGTCGTTTAAACACGTGTATAAATTTATCCATATGATCGTCCACCACAAATCTACTGAAACAGTCCTTTAACAATAGACTTTGTTTGCAAGCAGGTCATGATTAATCTTCAGAATTATGTACATTAATATTTAAAGTATAATTTATGTATCTCACGAATACCTAACACGTGATTATAAGGGTTGCATGAAGAAACCTTTTAGCTTCATGATATTCTATAAAACAAGGTTTTCGGGACAAAGCGCTTAACACATTTTATATATAATGTTAGTATACCAATGTAAAGTAACGGACTGCATCGCAGGATAAGGCTATTCCTGAAACCAAATTACAATGGATCGCAGAAGGGTAAAATAATAAAGCTTCATCGACTAGTCGAGCAAAACGTTGAAAATACATCATTCGTCGGCGACACCGTGAATCACGATCGAGGGCCCGAACCGCCTTTGAGCGACCACCGCGGTGGTGGGTCCCAAAAACGCAAAAAAGTTCCGTGGGAAAGCGCCCGTGGTTTGTCTACAACGCCGGTTATAGCCGGCTCCTTGGGCACCCACCGAGGAATTACGTGGAATCGGTCGGCTGGCGCTGGTCTATATGAAACTTCTTAGAAGTTAACTCTATCGAATGACTTCGCGGATGGACAGACGATGAAACGAGGTGGTGCTATTGGTAGGTAGGGATGCTGAAGATGAGCGAGAAGATTAGGGTTGGGGACGGCGCGAGTGAAAAGGGGTCGGGCCGCAGTGGTGAGTGGGAGATACGCGGTGAAGTGGACAGGTTGGAGGAGCCAGGATCGGGGGCTGAAGTGAGAGAAGGAGAGAGAGGGAGGGGAGCGAGAGAGAGAAAGAGGGAGAGAGAAGGCGCAATAGAGACGGAGATAGTGGACGGTATAGCCCGAGTAGGAAAAGGACGAAAGATCTCAGCGTGGTGGGAGCAACAGAGAGAGAAGGATGGATAAGTCCTCTGGTGGGAGGACGAGGAGTAGAAAAGAATGGCCAGTAAAACAGAGTGCTGGATCGGGGCCCGAGTCCGGCCACGTTCAACGCGGCCCTGCCCAAACCTCTTGCAGTAGTTCCTTCGCTTGGATCGTGAATCGTTCGAGGCAGGAATAGCCAGCTTGCGAAACGGGATAGCGAGAGATAAGTCCGCCGATATTCTCGAGCTTAACCATAGCTGGAACGTAGTAAGCATTCGGCCATTGGTCAGTTGACTCGCTCGCGGGCCTAGTAACGGCTAGGCCATCGGATACAACGTTTCCGATCGGGAACCGTCCGTGTTCCCCGCATACATACACGCATATATCAGTGTGAAACTCGGCGAGGCCAGATTCCGTGTCGGATTGACTTACAGATCTATTTATACGGACGCAGGTGGAAACGGACAGGCGTAAAAATCGCAGTGGCTGCGTAGATACCGATTTCTTACACGTCCTCGGGACTCGGTTTGGGCCACGATAAATTGACGTATACCGATACACGAGGATATCTCTGGTATGAAGCCGCTCATATCGTCGCGGAAAAAGGACTGCGGACCAAAGACGATCGAGTAAGAGATACCGAAGGAGGCACGGATACGTGTGCCCCTGCCACGTTCTTTTTCACGTTCGAAAGTGTTTCCTTGGGTTCTCGGTTCTGTGAAGTGGTGGTGTTTGGTGCAGAGAGTGAGGTTACGTGGTGCATGGGACTCGTTGAGATGCCGTGGCTGCTCGTACTACGGACTTACGATTAGTTAGGTGAGCCAGTTTATCCTTCATCTATCATCCACACGATTGTAAGATATTCCAAAACGAAGAAACCGAATTCCCTTTCCTTACTATACGCCGGATCGGTATTCCCGGCCTACTTCCCTTCCCTCATTGTCGCTGGCCCGATTATTTTAGACGATGACGTGCCCCTTCTGTATGTGACTTGCACTGCCACCGATACCGCCGACCTTATCCTTGTATTCCACCGCCGCATTCCATCGCCTAGCACTGCACGGATGCATATCCGAGCACGTCGTCGTCGTCATCGTCGTCTTCGACAACGGTGTGTTATTCTCCTCCTGTTATTATCTTTCCCAGTCTTTAGTCCCGTATCGTCTACATCGGCGTATCATTGTCATCTAGCAAAGGAGGAAAAACTTCGCGAATGCGGATTTGCATGCGTAATTTACTGTTGCACTTACTGGAGAGCTCTGTGCACCACATACTTAGAGCCTCTGTACACATATACGTATGTTTATATTATATATCGTAATCGTAATGCGGTGCGAGATCGGCGGTAAGAACAAGAAAGAAGAGTCCGAATAATCGGGTGCGGATAGAGACCCAACGAACGCGCGCCCAATGCCGTGATAAAATGAAATATTCGGGGGGTTGGCAAAGAGGACCTATGGTGGTATTGGTAAGAAGAAAAAAAATGTACAAAGAAGCGAGCGAATTTCTCTCTTACTTTCGTCGTTTGGTAATAGGAGTAATGTCGGGACGTTGTAAAAAACGTGGAATTCCATTTACGAGCAACAATGCGTCGGGGATAGGATAAGACGGTTATACGTGCATAAGTCAATTGGGCGTGGGTGGTCTCTCCCTCCTCTTCCCCCCAAACTCCTCCTTAAAAGTGCCTGTAAAGTCTGTTATATTTTCCTCTCGGTTTGGGTCCGGCTTACCTGGCTACCTAAGTAGGTATACCAGCGGGCCGCCTTACCTGTATATCTATCGATTGAGGGTCTCGATCTACCTTAAGTGCTCAGTTATCTTGCGTGTTTATCCAAGGCACCTTTTGCCACTACCATATAATGCATCCCGTGGAATGCAAGCGTGACACCTTTTCCGCACGAATGCGTACGTCGGTAAATTCATTGTCCTTGAAAGACAAGTTGGCGATACGGCGAGGTGTTCGAAGAAAGGATCTGATATTACTTAACATACCGAGGTATTAGGCACTCCGGCCTCGCTGCGTGCGGTTCGAAACCCAGTGCGCAAGATCGTGAGACTCGGCACCAGACAGCTTGGCTCTAGCTCCACCAACCTTTCTGCCTCCATCTCTCTATCTTTGTGCGCTACAGACGGACGGCGTATCCCTTCTTTCTTCGCCATAATCTCTCCTTCTCTTCTCCTCGCTTGGCGGATCCGTTGGCGCGTACCCTTTTTCCATGCTGCTCAACAATTCTATAACGTGACCAGCCATTCATCAGTAATCAGGCGATATGTTGAAAAAACTTAAATGCTTTTCGAGCTATTCGTCGTTAGTCTTTTGTAATATATATTTTTTTTAGCCGGAAAGACGCTGGCCGGTAATTGTCATTGGTGCTTGTATACGAATCTCTGAAAAAATTACTAATTTATTATTTGTCAGTCGCGTATTCGTAAATAAATTATAAACGTCTTGGAGGATGGAGTAGGTCTTGCAACGTTGTATTGAGTTGTATACGTTTAAGGCGTATCATTAAAACTAAGTGATGTCCTCTTGTCGAGCTCTTTAGACACGCTTAAACGTGTAACGTAATATTGTTTAGGAATTCCTCGGCCATAGAGCAATCTAAAATGTTTTATTTGTATATGCTTACCATGGACCGCGATGAACATCAGTATTATACGCATTGTACGTGTTCACGCATTTAAATATCGTTATACAATTTTTCGATGCCACGTGTTCATAGAACACGCGAATGAGATCAAAATACTTCCGTGAATATACTTTACATACTACACCACAAAATGTTTTCAAAATATAAACTATTAATATTTGTCCATTAATTCATGCACGAATACAATTTCACTCATACGCTGTTGTACTTAATTAAATTTACATACATTGCCACGTAAAAATCTTTTTAAACTATAGACATGATTACAATCTATAAACATCCAGTAAATTTTACGCAAGACATGGAGCTAAAATCGATCAGGATGAGTAAACTGACACAGTAATCAATATTTTTTTAAATTTGCATTTTTAACGGCGTATCGAAGCATTTATTCGGTGCCATATGGTGACGTAGTAAAATTTAGTACAACGAATTAAACGTTTACCAATATTATTCCTTGGGACATCATTTGACGCTTATGTTAATATAAATCAAAATATTACTTGTATCCCGAACATCTTTTTCAATAATATCCTCAAAATGCGTTTGAAACCTGGAACTTTATGCATACGGTACTGGGCGAAGCAGGGGATTGTGAAGAATGTGGTGTAGGTAGTGAGAGAAAGCCATTACTACAGAGTAGACTGTCCTAACGAATTCTTTTATTGGTGGATCGAAGAAAACGGTGGTCAGATGATTCGAGTTCGGTACAGGCCTCCTATATGGTTTCTCGGAACCATTGGACGGAGACTTTTTTTTTTTTATTGAAAAAAGGAATTTTTCTATCACACATGTAGAAGTCCGATAAAAAATCGGACATCGCTTTCAGCCCTGAATACTCGATATATTTTGTTGGGATCATAGAATTTATTAGATTAGGTTACTTAGTTATTTATTGACTTATCCTATATTTGAAATTATAGATTTAGCGATTTACGGCACGCGTGACACCTGCAATCATTTTAAAACGCAACATTTATTTGTACAATTTATTGCTGAATAATCTACATATATATCCAGCCATGTATCAGAGTCAACTTTGAGCTTGAGAAATTTCTTAGTAGCACATACTTAAAAATTTCTGGTCACCGATGACCTCTTGTAAAGGTCAGTATTTTAAATGCGCGATTAGTTCTTAGATATTCTGTGTATATCTTGCAGGTAAGATTTTCACATATCAGAAACCTAGTATTCCAAAGTCTTTACATCTTTATCGTGTTTCTGTCGCAAGGATCAGACCATATCCTGTTTTTTTTTCATTTCTTTTTCTATTCATAACGTTAATTTAGCTCCATCGTTTCTTACTACTGTTGTACTCTTCCATCGGCTATGTATAAAATAAAGTAACAATAAAAAAAAAACAATTTCCGGAGTGAGAAAATTGCATTATTTCATCAGTTGGTCCAGTCTCAAACATTCTATGCGATTCTAAGTGACCCATTATGTTTCAAAGTCTAGAAACAACTTATAAACTATAACTGGCTTTTGTCTTTGAGAAATGCTTTATTGATACGATGCCATCTGCAATATCAAACAAAAGTATTCCCCGTGATATCTTTCCATCGTTCAGTCGATCCATGTCCATTACGTTAAATTTATATTCCCACATCATTAACATGCCGCATATGTTCGTAATAATAAACGTGAACCTGCTAGATTTGTTTTTCAGTGTCTAAGCTATTTGCATGGACAGATAAATATAGATAAGTTATTACGCGTATGAATCCGGTGATTGATGCACAAATAAAGCATTGCGAAGGAGGACAATATTAGGTCATGGATATTAAGCTTTACGGAGAAGATATTATCTCGTCTATTACAAACAGACTCGGAAATGATTGCATTTTTTTTATCATTATTCCTCCTACTTCAATCCTTATTAAACTTATTCATACCTCTAAGAATGTTCTTATAATCTCAAACTTGTTTTTCTACTGCCTGCCTTGTGTTTGTATACGATGTTATTTTGTTTGTTTACTGGTATCTTCATTCGTGGAAATTCTCGTTGTAAGATACTTTCATGCATGAGGTATGCGGTTATTTCGGTATAAAGAATTCCGCGAACGTTCCAAGCATGCTACGTCATACGGCGAAGGAAAAATAAACGCTCAGTTTCCACGTGCACTTTTCATATATCCATGTATTTTTCCGTAATAGAGCCTGACATATTACATCGGCGCGTATTAATATTCACGTCTATGTTCATGCGCAGTGAACTAACAGGCTGGTAGGTGAAGTCCATAATTTAGCATATGCTTAGTTCTTCTAAAAACTCTTCTCTTAATTCAATTGCTCTTAGTACGGTACAGATGTCAAGATACGTTAAGGCTAAAGATCGTAATAGTCTAACTTATATCATATATTTGCCATTATTTCGCACAAGCTTGAAGACAAAATAAAATTAATCTAAAGCTATTAATCGTGGTTATATTACTAATTTCACGATATATAATGTTTTATATTGCAATCGGATCTTTTTTCCAAGTAAGTTAACCGAAAGACAAAAACTGAAGTTCAAAGGAGCATGATCTTGGTATCGAACGAGGATTTAACACTTATTCGTGAAGATGATAATCTCATCGGTTTTGCAATCATCTCTACTACATTCATGTCGAAAATGCATGACACTAGTTAATGCAACGTAACATTTATCTCGTGTTTCGTCATTTTAATCCATTCTCCATTTTTAGTGATCAACACTTGTGTAGTATACCATATTGATTATCGTGCAAAACCATTATTCGTTACGGTGCAATGGCTAAATTTAGCTAAAGTACCCTCTTTTACGACTTATCACGATAAGTACGAGTACAATGGACGTGATTTCCGTACAATGGCCAAAACTTCGACTTCTGACATTTCGGGCGTGTAGAAATGTGAAGCTGAAATACGACGAGTCTGCGTACGTTTATAGAAGCCACAAATCCAATATGTTTATATAAAGAGGACAATATAATTTGATTATTCTTGACGTGTTATAACAAAAAATGTCAGTTCTTCATGACGAGTACACAAGTTGTCCATGGTTAACGGGTTAATCAGAACTTTTTCCACCTTGCCTTGCTCGCATAGTACCCAACGCGCCTTATTCCATTCCTTCAAACTTCATTATGTCTCCTTGGAGTATTGAAAAATAGTTCGAGGAAAATGTCCGGAGCGTCGTCGGCAGACACGCGACGACGTATAATACCAATTTTTTCGATCCTGCCTTTTTTCGACACTGCGAGGATCATCGATATTTTCTCAGATGGAAATCGGTTTTTTTTAACCTGCACGAAAGCTCTCGAGCAGAGCGAGTGGAATCCCGCAGTGTTTTCAGGTTAACCGAATACATCACGTTTTCTGGCGGGCACACGTGTAAAAACTCGGTGTTCATATGCTTAATTATACAAGACCTTTGGAATGTCGTTCTTTCAGTGTTCGTGGAAACACTCGTAACGCCGGGATTTTCATTCGCGAGGGTAACGTGTTTGTTATCGAAACTCGATCGATTTACTCGTAACTTCTAACTTAATGTCAAATGGTCCTTGACACCGGGGATAAAAATACATGCTGATTAATTACAGCTGACTCACCATTTACGCCCGGAGTATACAAACCGGCTGATCTGTCGTACACTGGAAAATTAAAAATCACAAAGGTTGCGCCATATCGCACGTTGCAGTAACGTATCGCGCTTCTTTCACTATAACCGTAGGAATGAGATAATACTTTGTTAAACTTTGGCATACAGAGTGTTTACTGTCCGATGTTTCCCCCCGTTCTAAGAACGTTATGAAATATTCACATCCTGGCATTCCTGCAGCGATAGAAAGATATCAGGTTTATAACTAAAACGCTCTTAACGAACAAAACATAAAACGATTCCCGATCGAAACTGGTTAAAAAGCACAAATCGTGTATACTGCTACGGCAATCGAGCACGTGCGTTCTGATCTTGCTTATCCCCACTACTGAGATGCGCAACTCGTACCGACGCGAGCGACTAGCAGTTCTCCGAATATCGGTTTCGGCTAATTAGTTCAACCAGCACCGTATTCTCATCTAAATCCATGGATCCCATATCTAATCCATGTTTCTTTAATTTCTCTTCTTATACGTCGATCGTCTATAGTATGCACGCCCAATAAGGGCTTACTCGATGGATGGCAAAAAAAAATCTAAAAGAATATTTCCGCACAATTTTGTCACTCACAGCTTATTATATGCTTGTGTTCATTTTGAATATATTCCCACGCTGTGTCCTAAGACGTTTGCATCGTAGAATATACTCGATACATTCTTATCACTTTCACTGAAAAAATTCGTGTAGTATTTTTGGAGAGTGTATACATAACGAACGTTCCTGTAGGTAGTGGAAGTTTATCGAAAAACATATAGTAACCACGATGTGTATGTACGTTTAATTAAAAAGGGGTTATTTTTCTTATTGTTCCAGGGGGTCTGTGACAGACGACGTCACAATGCGCATGTTGCTGTTGCTGAGGTTACTGTTCGTGGCAGCAGGCGTACTGCTGGCAAGTGCGAATGCAAATGCGAAGATGCATCTACAAATCAGTTCCAAGACGGCGGAACATTTTGGCATTGACGAGCGCGAGCAAGTAATCGCGGGAATGGAGGCCAGCCTCCTTTCCCTTTTGGGATTCGCCAAAAGACCCAAACCACAGGGCCCTGCCCATATACCAGAATCGCTGAGGAAACTTTACGATCGACAGAACACTATTGGCATCGCGGACATCGCGAAGCCTGGATTTCACACACGATCAGCCAACACCGTTCGTTCCTTTCCTCACATCGGTTAGTGTACAAGCTCTCGATTACTGCTCTTGCATACCACCAAGCGTGGGTTTAAAATAACATTCCGTTCGGTTACTTATAATCGTGAAGATCCACGATCGTACACGGAAATTCACGGATGTAATTATGATATCCGTTATTTCTTTAAATCTATCGTTATGTCCAATCTGGATGATTGCTTTTACGTATAACCAAAAATATATATATTTCTTGAAAATATTCCAGTCATTCGCTTATAAATCTTCCACGTTGACAAGTACGGAGATGCGCGTATAAAAAGTTACGTCCATAAACGAATAAGTTCATTCTATACTCCATTACGATCTGTCCAATCCGTATAAATATTTACTTTGGCGCGTAATTCTTTTGTACTTTCCCATACAATGTATGCATTATATTACTTTGGAAACGTGCTAAGAGGCTAATCCCGTATTTGCCTCATCGATTTATTTAAATAATTAAATACGCGCGAGTTTCGCGGTCTGTATAAAAAGTATAAAATTGTGAAGTGTTACGGGCAACAAAACCAAACAAGTTCGGGCATCGGTGCGACTCCAGGTGATCCCAAAAACGGTGGAATGCGGCGAGCCACTATCCAGCTCGTTTTTTAACGCCAGATTCCCGAAGCAGCGTACATATCGCACACGTATCCAACGCTCGGATGGTCAGAACACTGTCAGAGAAATCGGCTAAATCGATTCTATTACATAAGTTCCGAGAAGCAAGTGAAGCTCAAATAAATATATTCAGCTGCCGATTTTTTGTCCACGTATAACACGCGATAATTTCTCCGTATCGAGCTTCGCACAAAATCGCATGAAAATCAAAACATTATCTTGGTGCAAGATTTCATGTTTTATTTTGCACTTGTTTTTGTCAGCGGTTTGGGGAGAAAAAAGTGGATATACAAATGAATTTAAGTGGTTCCCGAAAATCACCGTATCAACATCGGCGTCCATATGTCCATAGTCAGTTGTCGTTAATATCTGTTATTATCTGTTAATATATTTATGGCTCTGAACATTAAAATTCGGACGAAAGTGATTTAACGTCGATCGAGATGTTGTGCATGAAAAGTGAATAGTGTAAAAATTACGCTCAATGTTGAAGTCTTAAAAACGTATCCGTTTTAATTTCGATGCATGTAAACATACCGGAATCAAAATAAGAGCAAATCGCCAAAAATAGCATAGCTACTATATGACTCGATCGTCGAATATTGTGGACGAAAAACACGAATATCATCGGTACAGACAGCATTTAAGTAGATGACGTTATTATTACACAACCGTGGCGAATTTTCTATAATTATAGAGACAAACTTTCTTGAAGTACCAACGTTTACGTCTTCTTTAATATCGCGAAATCAATTAATTACAATACTTTAAGCAGAGAATAATATTCGTAAGTTATTCTCCGTATTAACCATATTTTTTAACGATTATATTAACTATACTCACACAAGTTTTAAACTCGTTTCTGCTGAAACGCTCTTTTACTTTTATGCGATCGCGCCTTTTAAATTCATACACCGAACAGGCTGTACGTTCATCGAATATCCTTGCCATTCCTGTTCGTGCATTCCTAACATACTAGAACAAAACTAATGGATGGATCAAATACTCTGCAATCGGAATCTAATACTGGTATATGTAGAACGCCGTGTGTAATTCTATATCTTACCATATCTACAGTAACATATCCACGGATGGACAGGTTCGGTTGTTTACTGCTCTGAAAAGCCACGGCGATAAATTTACCCGCTTGCAGAACAAAAGTGATCGATTTCTTTACAATGTAAATTACTCAACATACGCAAAGCATCGCGATCATCTATCCGCATGACCCACTTTATTCTTACTCTTTAATACCCAAAGTGTCGATCAACTCGAGTCCATCCCAAGTAATCTCTACATCACTTCGCGGTTATTCATCAATTCAGGATCGCCCTTGCACAACTCGACGTACATTTCACGAGCTTATTATCTCCTAGAATATTCTCCAGAGGCACGACAAGACCCTCACGAAGCTTCCTAATCGCAGATATTCGACTTTTCTTCCAGAGAGCGAGCTGGATCACAAGTTCCAGTCGCCGAATCGGTTTCGCCTGTCGTTCGACCTCAGCCGAATACCCGCGGGCGAGACGTTGCAGGCGGCCGAGCTGAGTCTCTCCCGGTTGGCGCTAACCGATACCAAAGAGGGGGACAACGTCCAGCACGGTCGGATACTCGTCTACGACATAGTGAAGCCGGGTGTCAAGGGCCAGAGGGCCCCGATTCTGCGGCTGATCGACAGCAAGGTTATAGACGTTCGGAAAAACACGAGCGTCAGCCTGGACGTACATCCGGCGGTGGACAGATGGATGAAGGACCACGGGAAGAATCACGGGCTCCTGGTGCACGTGAAGGCAGGCGAGAAGGCGCGGAAGAGGGAGCACGTGAGGCTGAAGCGGAACGCCGAGGAGCAGTACGAGGCATGGGTCGTGAGCCGGCCGATGCTCTTCACCTACACCGACGACGGTAGATACAAGATGGCATCCGCGAACCAGATAATGGACCGGCGGGCGAGGCGCGCCGCTCTGCGTAAGAGCAAGAGGAAAGACGGACGGGAGAATTGCAGGCGACATCCGCTTTACGTGGACTTCGCGGACGTTGGCTGGAATGATTGGATCGTGGCACCGCCCGGATACGACGCCTTCTACTGCCACGGAGATTGCCCGTTTCCTCTTGCCGATCATCTGAACTCGACGAATCATGCGATCGTCCAGAACTTGGTCTACTCCACCAAGCCGAGCATGGTGCCCAAGGCGTGCTGCGTACCGACGGCCCTGAGCTCGATATCGATGCTGTACCTGGACGAGGAGAACAAGGTGGTGCTAAAGAATTATCAGGACATGGCGGTCCTGGGATGCGGGTGCCGCTGAAGAGAGCCATGGAGCGACATGGTCGACGGCCCTCGCGGTAGTAGGGCCGGCCGACGATCGACGTTAAGCTCACGGTGGATCGATCGATGACGATCCTTGGAGGGACCGATCGAGAAGGATGCTCGACGATCGGCGGTGGATTTGCGCGGAGGCCCGATCGAAGATCGGTAATGCAAGTGGGATTCGCGGCTGGTCGAACGAGGAGATAACGCACGGCCTCTGCATGAATCGATCGAAAAAGCCACCGGATGGAACTCTGTTTTGACCGATCGTGTTCGAACGCTTAAAAGGCCAGTCTATTGATCTTCTTTTTCTTTCTCCCACGCAGCGCGCGCGGTGGCCTGCTGTATGAAATGTGGTGAAATTGAGCTGGGCCGGACCGGAATATGTACGTATTATTAGTGACTGCCCCCACCAACTTTTGTTACTTCAACTTTTCGCCTCGTCAGAGGGACTATTACCGAACGAATGGCCGGGCGAACTTGTGGAGCGCCTCGGGTGTGTGACGCTGCCGCATTCTCTACAGTGATCTCGATCGACGAGATGGACACCCGGCCGAGTGTATTGATTATACTGCGCGACAACGAAAGCGAAACGGACTCGCCTTAAGTTTAATTTATTAATAAGACTGTAGAGAATCCGGTATAGATTTATATAGCATCAGGAGCAGGTGTTGTTCGTTCCGTAAGACTCGAGGAGGATTCGAATTATCAACCGTTTGCGGAGGAGTTACGATTTTATCCATATCAGCGCCATGCGAAACTCGTCCGTTCGAAGCAGTGCCTTCAAACGTCGTCATATTTCATCTACTCGTATAAATCTCGATCGAACATAATAAAGATCGCCGTCCAATGATCATAAATTGATATTGACGATGTTGCTTCTTTTTCGTAAAAAGGAAAAGGACAGTGGTGTTGCATTGACCAGGATACACGCGCCTAAAAAAGAAAAGTTGAGGAGCATTGCGACATAAGTGGAATCAAGCGCGTGTCACGTCTTCGAATTGGAAGATTGCAGCATTTACAGAATGGTTATTTACACCTCGGCATTTGGGAGAATGAGGAATAAATTCGGTTTTTGGGAAGAGCTTAACAGCGCCTGTCAATTTTCAACAGAGCATACAGTGGTGTGCCGTTAAAGTACTGCAATATGCATGTGTATTTGTATGTATGTATGTATCTATGTATGTCTGTATGCATGCATGCACGTATGTAGTTTGTTTGTGTGTTTGATCGTTTGATTTTCGCGATTTTGTGACCTAATGTTCTGAGGTGAGTTCCGAACTACCGAAACTACGGTATACGCGTCACCATGAAAAATCCTTCAGAAGTAATGGGCGGGATTTGAATTCTCATCTTACGCGCAAAAGTCTGATTCCTTTACCACACACCACTGTAGCTTTATGTATGTAGCAGCTCAAAAAGTCGCGCGTCGTTAAGACATGCGACATGTCAGTTCGTATACGCAGTCTTTTTTTTTGCCAAGCCAATAGTCTAAGAAATCGGTGCACATAATCGGTGACAAATAAACACTGGACGTATGCGTAAGCACGATTCTGACATTAATGACAGCGATGTCAATGTGGCTTGTTCATTGGGAGACGAACATTTACTGCACCCCCTCCCTCCTCAGTCCAAGCAGTGCTTTTTAATACGTTTATCGTCGATTTCGCAGTTTGCTTTATAACCGATTACGGTTATAATATAAAGGAAAAGGGTAGACGTTTGAAAGCGCTCCTCCGTTAACAACCCCCATCACGGTGCTCTAGTTCTCTGTCCTCGACAGAATTTGATTACCCGATGACATCCTCCAAACCGCCTTTTCCTAGTGAATTACGACTAATTTTTTCAATTACCTTGGATACATATTTCGTGAAAAATAAATGGAAAAAGCATCTTGTATTGTGCCAACATTCAACAACACACGGTACCTTAAACCACATACTAATGAAACGGTGGTTCAACAAGCTACAATTTTCTATAACGTATCGACCCTCAAATGCCACCTCGGATGAAATTACGACCCATCTAAGTTTTATTTTTACATCTTTAAAAAACGTTAAGACACTCGTTTATTCCTATCAGCGAGGTTGATAATATAGAATTCTTTTGATGGTGGCCTTTGAGGGTTGAGCAATGCCTATCAACACACGGCTCTGTATAACGTACTGATACAGCAATGCCTGTTCTTTACAAATGGTTTTTATACAACCATAATCGATCAGGTGTGTTAACTCTTACAGGCCCCGAAATTAGCTTGGTAAATTTATCCAACACGCGCTAGAAAAAAATTTATGCGCACAGCATGGACCTCATGGTCCAGAAAAAAACGACCACGAATATAATCGTAGAAATGAACGAAAAGGGTGGCACGTTTCTTGGTTCGACGTTTTGGTGGTATATTTTGTCGAACACCGTACCCGGTAAGAGTTTTAAAGGGATTTCAATATGAAATATGCGTAACAAGGCGGAACGAAATTAAAGAGCCCTCTGCTCTGTATCGAGGAGCAGGTTGTATCACAGAGGCCAGAATATCGAGATAACTCGATCGCTTATGCAGCTTTGTGCTACTCGGTTTCGCGTTGCTTGTGACAGAAAGTCGAATTGAGTATGAGAACCCTTATGAAATCATTGTGCTGCATTTGAATTAAAAAAAATATAGAAATGAAGCCCGAAGGGTAAGGTTTCATTTTGAACTGTTCCATAATGAAAAGGAAGATGGGCGTATATTTATCTCAGTACATTCCTATCAAAAATACTCCAAAAAATATTGGTATTATACTATTGATTTTGGAAACAATATTTTTCATGATATTAATCGACAGATTATGTTGTCTACAAAATAAAATTTGATTTCCTGTTATTACAGTGATAGCTATGTGTTATTTTAAACACAGTCATCCTTTAATTATCTTTATTACCTTCGAGAGTACACGGATTTCTGAAGGAAATACTTGTACGAATTTGCATTAAAAAGGGAAAATATCTCCTATTTGTAATAGATTTCGAATGCGAAAGAAAGTATTGCGATGAAAGTCACGAGCGCTTTGCATTAAAAGTAAATACGTCAAAAGATCGTACGTATTTAAATCTTGAATGAATATATCCCTCAAAACGGCCATTAAACTCTGCATTTTTGTCAGTGACAAACGTGAGTGCGTGCATACCTACGTAAATCCTGCTGCAACGAATAATCTGTACCTGCTTAAGGATTACTATTTATTTTTACCAAAAGAATCGAAACACGTGTATATTTGTACAGAAGTGTTGTTATTGAGTAAACGTACGGCGATTGTAAAATGTGTAAAATAGGCAAATAAACGAGTATGTAAACATTGTAAATAATAAGTTTGTAAAGTACCGCTTATGTATATTCTATAACGTTTTACCACTACTTACACTGCATCCCGATTGTACACAGCGTATGTGTAAATAGAGAATAAATTTGAAATGGCAATTTTTGGTGTACGTCCTGTTTGTTTTTTGTGCGAAATTTAGCGAAAAAAACGGACGCGAGGGAAGTATAAAGGAGGCATGTCGTGTCAAAGTAAGTTTTGAATCAATCTTTTCACATGTGGGTAACAATGCTTGTCTTCTCAATAGAAATTAATTTTTATGGTATAGAGAAAGATAGAAAATTGAAAAAAAAATGTACGGCAAGGATACAATTTGTACGCCATGCTGAAGAGGAACCGATAATGGACAGTTGGACACCGTATTGTCGACGCTATATGAGCAACTAGTCAATACAATTTTCTCAGTTACATAAATTTATGCAATTGTAAAGCCTTAGAACAATGATTCAATATACTCCTTCACACGTTTAATATGATTTCATATTAATATAACTTTATATTATCCTTCTCATTTGTTAGACCTTAAACGTTTATAATAATACATACATTATGGATAAATAAATAAATTTTTACGCTGACGAGTTCGTTCACTTTGATTTTATTCTCTAGATCACAGTAGACGCACAGACACAGGTTTCTTTTTTATTCGTAAAAAGTTTATCGCAAATAGCTTTCCATATAAAAAATGTACTAGCAATATACCATGACTATATGCAATATACATTTAGAATGCGAAAGCGGAGCTCGTTATTACTTCAGCATTTACGTTACGTTAACGATCTAATTGAAGTAAAAAAATAACACGATATTCTATTATACGAATATAATTTAACATTTAAGGTACATTGTTACATGAAGAAGACAAACAAAACATTTTAAATTTTGTCAAATTGAAACGATCATCATTAAACGAATCCTCGTATAAGTATTTTAATACCAATAGGAGATCTTTCGTACCCTTTCTAAAAGTCAATTTCACATGATATATGGATGCACGAGTAACGTATAAAAGCCGCATCCGTATTCTTGAGCATTTCAGTTCTCCTTATTTCAAAGGACTCCAACATAATGTTTATTGCAGACAGGTATCGATGCATTACGATTTTGTATCATTTGTACAGTCACATTACAATCGTAGGCTTCTCCAATTGGTACCATCCAGCGTTAGAAATACCATTAACCTTGTTTAAGCCCAGGACCGTGTAACTCAATAAAGCTCTCCAACGAACGCGGTACATTACCGCAATACGATAAATTGTATACCTTTACTACCTTCGCGGCCATGCATTTCAAGGACAGCTTCGTTCGCGTTCGTAATATTATCTCAGCAACACCTAAACAAAGTTTCCACAATACTATCCTGCTCCTTTCTCTGATTACGTTAGGTTATACCGTTTCTTATGCAAAGGGAGAAAAAGTGGTGATCACGCGTGCAATAGTGTTATATAGAGTTCATATCTAATACCACAAATAAACATTGACGTACCAGTCGTGACCGCGTTGTACGGCGTCATTCCATTACTATTTACAGTGTCCATGTGCGCGCCAGCCTCAATCAGTTCTATTATTATCGAGTGCAAAGTCAAGAAGTCGCTGCGGTAAAGGATTGTATTAAAACAAAAGAATCATGAAAATGATCTAGATACAACGACTAGGATCCAACGCACCTTATCGGCTTGCAATAGCTCACGATGACGTGAAGCGGCGTATTTCTTTCGTTGTCCATCGCGTTTACATCGGCGCCGCACCTAATTAATAATTTTGCTGTCGCAGCACATGGAAATCTGTAAACAAAGTAAGTACGATTAGCAACTTTGCGCACGTATATTGGCTTCCATTGGAGTCGTACAACTATACAGTGTAATATATAGACATTTGCTTCATTCAAACTTTAGGATTCATGTTCGATTCAGGTTACAATTCAGACTCACTTGCACACATCGTTCGTGTGAAAATCATCTACGGGAGTATCCGCATTTACCGCAAGATGCAAAAGCGTCTGACCGTCCTTCAGCCGCACTTGTAATGCACATAGTTTGTGTACCAATTGATGCGCCTTATTGATTTCTGATTTTTCATATCTGTTTTCGTTTAGCGTCAGAAGTTTTGTTAAAATTGTTAATATGTACAGCGTCGTGGTAATATTCGATTCCATTTCATCCTACACAGATATTATTTCTATATGTACAGAAATGACTGTTTTATTTGATTTACCTAACCATTACTTGACAATGGTTAAGGTATAATAAAGATTTCATCGAACTTACTACAGGTTGAGTGATGTCATCTTTGGCATCTGGATTATTCAGTTTGGATTTATATCGACTTAATTCTATGACACTAGCTTCTAGAACATTCAATACTTGAGAAAAATCAAGGTCCAATCCTACATGTATAATTTGAGAAAAAACCTGTGAAGGGTAACATATCACATAGCAATAAGGCATTAAGTAGAAATAAGTGGGTGTCAAAAAAGAGAAGATATATACTTAAAATTACCTGCGCAAATCGTAGAAGATCTTTTACAACAGATATGTTAATTAACTGTCTCAATTTTAATGCATGGAGCCACAAGTCGATACACCTATTAAACCTAGCATTGTCTGCAAACACTGCTCCGCGAAATACGATAGGTTGTGGTACTTCCGGGTTATGAGAACCTAATGAGAATATTTATTAAAGGAATCATGTTTTCACAACAATTAGGGAGTATAATTACCTAATATTCTTTCACGGATGGCAAGGGATTCCATATGAATGGCATTTTGATCATTCTTAATACTTTCTAATTTCTCCAATGTCTGACACTCTTCCCAGTTTTCGTACGCTTGTACTGTCTCACCTAGTTCTTTCAATATAATATTTTGAGGATCACTATATCTGCAGATTAAAACATAATCTTGAAAGTTCAGAGAATTTTTTAATCGTGCAGTAATGTAAATTTATGTAAGTCTATTAATACAAGACGCACATATTACCTAAGTTCCATCGCTTTATGCAGGTATTTATATGCCTTTGTTAAACAATAGCTATCCTTGTTATTTGCAAACGATGCACCAAGTAATTCATAAGCATCGATTATTTCCTTCTTCGTGATCTCTTCTCTTTTCACTAAACATTCCACTACATCGGCGCGTGTTCGTTCTGCAGCTGTAATTAGGGGTGTCATTCCTGTTACGTTCTTTGTCATTTTTGTTCCATAAACTAGCAATTCTGATACAATATTGGTATGGCCACATTCAGCTGCAAAATGCAGTGCAGTTGCACCACAGTGTGCCTTTTCATTAGGATTTGCACCCTTCTCCAATAGAAAATGAACCTGCACGTCAGCAAGGAATTGCATTAAATATATTGTAGAGATTGTGTAAATACAAGAACAAAATATGATATTCTATTTCAAAGAAAAATCCACAGATATGTATACAGAACATACTCACAACGTCTGGATGCCCTTTATAGGCAGCAATCATTAAGCACGTGTTGTTAAATTTATTAGAAATATTTATATCAGCAGAATGATCCGTTAAGTATTTAACAATGTCTAAGCGTCCATCAAAACATGCAGCTCGGAGGGGGGTAGAATTAGATTTAGTCGCGTGATTAACATCCGCCCCAGCCTTTACCAGGGTTTTAACAACGTTCAAATGGCCTGCACCTGAAACTACATCGTTGTAGAATTCTTTTCATCTCACTAATTTCTCTAATCAACTAAAGTTCATCAACAATTAAAAGTGTATTAATATTCAAGAAAGGAAAAAACCTATCGGTGATACAAAAAATATTTCTGTACGTCCATACCTGCAGCACACCATAGCGCGCTAGCTCCTTCAATAACATATCCATCAAATTTGACAGTTCCCTCTAGTTCTAACTCAGGTTTAAATTTCTCCAGCAACATTTTAACAACTCTATCGCGTCCATATCTTGCTGCAACTATTAATGGCGTACATCGTTGTCCGTCCTCCTCCAGAACTTTCTGGGAATAAATCATTGATGACATATGATAATATGAGGTCAAAGAAATCACGGACTTTAAAATTCTTTGCGCGTACTGTTGCACCATTCAATTTTGTTACAACTGAATTTGCACGCTTGATTTTCTTTCTTGGAACAACTATAACATTATATTTTCATCTCAAGAGAAATGTGAGCTAATACACATATAGCTTAATAATGAGTCCCACAAGAAATAAATGCGCACTAATCTTTTTGTGCTTATCTTTTCACAGTTACTGCTGCTCAGTTATTAAATACATTTAGTGCGTGAATAGGCTGTATTACATAATGTAGTGTATAACTTAATTAACTCAATTAACGCATACAAACAGTTCCTTTGTCAGATAAAATTAACCGCGTCACAAAGGACCACGGATTCTGCGTTGCATACTAAAAAAAACTTTTTGCGACGAACTCATTCGTTCGCGTGAAATTATATGGAACGTCTTCCAATCGAGAATTTACCTGATTGATCAGACAGTTAATTTCGTCGAGTGGTTTGTCGCTTATAAGTTCGTAAAGGGCGATCGCCATCCCATCCTGGGCCGCATAATAAACACGATTCAGTAGCGACTGTAAAACTTCAGTCTCCTCTAATATCGCACTGGCGGTATCCATTTTACCTTATGACCGAACTAAAAACAACTTGTCGTTGCAGAAGGCAAAGCGAACATACTGCGAGCTGCAGTAACCTCAAAACTCATTCTCACTCTTCCTTATATATGTACAGAATATATACCGTCCTCTGATACGCACAACGCTTTTAAGAATAATTCACCCGAAAATATACAGCGAGTCTCAAAAGTGTTCGCGCGTTCTGCCACCTTCCATGCTCGACGATCATTCAAAATTTTTTATCAATCCACGGGATTTATGATTTAAATTCCTTATTACACAAAAAAGAATAGATGTACAATAGACTTTTTTTTTATTCACCGCAGAAAAACTGTCGTGCATCCGCGACGAGGTAAAAGAAAAGAATACACTCGATCGTTCCTCGAAAGAAAAAGTATCGAAGTTAGCCTGCCCCGTATATCCATTCCGGTGTAAAAATAACTCTTTGACAACGCGTTTTCTGCGCTTTACTTTTGTTAGAATGCCAGCCTCGAAAATTCAGTTTTCCCCCAAGATCGAAATTCTAAATCGCACGTAGGTTATGAATTTCTGATCAACGTGTTTACATATTCGTTCTTTGATAGAATGATGTATCTTATTGATGTTGCATTGCGATCGAACATATTTGTTTTAGTCGAAAGATCATTGGATACCATGACAACGAACAGCAATAATTTTGAATTGTAATTCCATTGGTGTAATTCTCGCAAATTACATGTTTTTTTTACGTGAATTTACAAATAAGGATGTATTAAATTCTTCTTATGTATATAAATATATTCCCGTTCGTTCAAAACGTACTAATTAGCAAGAAACTCTGTGGATAATGCAGTCTTCGGTACAAACTTATAGTCCAATAGAATTACGCAAACAAATAAAAATAGGGCTTTATGAACAACTATCTGAATTTTTGTCCGTTTTTTTGCGCGAGATTGTAATTAAGTTTATTTAAAACAAAAATTGTATTGTTGTGAAATCTATACCAGATTTATTTGATATCTGTACAAAGTCCCTAGAGGAACAAGCCGAGACAAAAGAAAGATGAAAACTAATAATTCTGTATAATCCCAATTTTATTTATAAACACAGTTATACTCACCTTCCAAAATCAGATTTCAGTTGTACCACAATGTGTTACAAATCGTATTTAAATGTCGGTATTGGAAGTAAATGCAAAGGTGCGTACGAAGGCAACCAGGAACATTATATTGGAAGAATCACTAGATGGAGTAGTTCACCCGATTTATTCATAAAGGTATTCATAAAAGATTTTTCTTCTTCTATAGTTTCTCTTTCGTCATATGTTTGCAAAATATATTTCTTATCGGCTACAAATGTAAGACGCTTCAAGTTTTTTGTACATTGCTTTTTGATAAAACCAGGAGACTTTTCGGTAGCGCTGAGATCGGTGCATTTATTTAGTGCGATATCCTTTCTCTCTCTCTCTTTCTTTATGTGATTTCCATCACAGCCACTCGGTGCGCATGGACTATAAGTCCCATAGTCTTAGACGGATTTGCGTAGGTGGGCGATTTGACGATGTAGAACGTTTTTGATGTTAAACAGTGCGAAAATGTTCTCAGAGTGACGGTTTTAAGGTTACATCGACGTTCCTAAAATTTTTAAGTAATCATGTTTCTCCTTAATTTCCACAAGTGATTTTTTCTGGACGGAGATAATGGCAGAGAACCTATCGAAACGGCCTTCTAAAGGAATTCTAAAAACATCCAGCAGCTTTGATAATCCAGAAACGCCTAGGTAAGAGTTAATTAGATTTCAATCTACCTGAGGAATGTGAAAGAAACCTCTATTATGAACATTGTTTTCCGACAGTATGTTGAATCGTGAGCTTGAAAACGAACATAATGACCCCTGAAAACAAATCGTCGAACGAACAATCGTGTGCTCTTTATCGTACTATTGCTCGATGACCATTTTAATTTTTAGTAAAAATTATATTCTTAATTACGAGTGAATTCTTTTCCATCAATCGGTTTTGTTTCAATATTTAAGCTTATATAATATGTTTCTGTATATAAGGTGATATATACCTTATAAGGTGAAAAAAAAACGTGCATTAAATCTTTGCTGAATATAGTTTGTAGTAGTATATGATATATGTTTTTGAAGTTGAGCAATAAACTAAGAGGTAAATTGATTATTGTAGCTTATGTTTGTGCAAATGCCATTATGTTGCAGACCTAGCAAGGAAACGAAATGGGACGAAATGAATATTATAGCAACTCTACATCCACCGGAAAAGGATTATGGACATATGAAAATTGACGAACCAAAAACCCCATACAACTATGAAGGCCTTCAACCCGATTTCGAGTATGATCAATTAGATAGTTCCGCTGTAGCAGCAAAGTGAGTAGCCACTGACTGATATTTAACAATGGTCAGAGGAAAGCTTAATTTCGTATTCCCTTGTAACTATTGTGCAAAGCTTTCTTGTTTAATCTTACTATTTTTCATAATCTTTATATGTTCATTTTTTATTATTAATGTTTAGTTTCATTTTACATTAATATCATCTCTGTCATTTGCATAAAAAGTTTTCTGCATGGGAGACTAATGATTATATTTAACTTAATTAATACAATCTTTCTATTATACAATTATGGTACTGAATTACATTACCAAAGTGAGTAGAGTATGATGATAAAACTTCTTCCAATAAAAATACTAACCTCCAAAAATGTTCTATATTTTACTCCAATAATTGTTACTTAGGTGATTAAAAAATTGTATTGCATCATGAAGCGTAATTTGACATCAGAACGTCCGGATTTACGGTGATCAAAAATTCTTTTGCATCATGTAGAAGTGCACTAATGTACATATAGTCTATTTTCGAAATTTGTGCCAAACTTATTTACAGTGCGATGTTTTTTTCTGGTTATCCAATTATAGACTAGCTGGAAGTAGTAAACCAAAAATATTCGAAGAATCGAGCGAAGAAGAGGAAGACGAAGAAACGCCGGAGGAAAGAGGTAAGATAGACAATACTCTATTTATTTTATCTACACAGAATTCTTGCTATATCTCGACATATTTCACGTTCCGCGAGCCACGGTTTAAGTCCCGATACCACCCGAAATTCATGCCATAACTGAGTACCTTTATTAAAACCATAATAATAAAATATTTTCTTTGCATATAAACAATTAAACGGAATGAAAAAATTCGCCGTTATCGTACGTCAAATTTTGTTCACCGTTTCACGTATATTATTTTCACGCGTTGTACGTAGATCGCTGTTAAAGTAATTTACTTAAAGTAATTACCTAGGGAGCAGCGAGGACGAAAACAAAATAGACCCAATTCGGTGTTCTATTACTTAATTAGAGTAAAGTCGGTTCGTATAGCGTTACGGTAACGAGGTGCGTCTTATCGTGATTTAAATATTTACATGCCAGGAAGTACGCACCGGTAACACAATATTTACAAAGTTTACTCTTACATTACTAAAAATAGTTTTATCGGACTACATTACGCTCGATAAAGAAACGCACAGCGACTGCAGCGGTGATTATTGCGCGAAATTCAATACATCGAATATTGAATTTTCTGAGAAGTCTACTATTAAGTCTTCAGTAAAAAGGATTGTACGGACGCAAACGCATGAGTAATCGAGGCTCGAGCACCAACCTTTCTCACTTTGATATTTTAAAATAAATATTCTCATCGCGCTATTACCCGACGACGGGTCGTAAAAATATCTTCGAGCTTACACGCTCTCCACGTACAGGAGTCGATCTTCGTAAAAAGGGATAAAACTGAGGATATCTCCAGGCTATTACTAATAATTAATATTGCTATAATACAGATACAGGTGCCAAAAAAAAATATATATTAATTTAGTTTTTTTCTTTTTTTAGATATTTATGAATAAATTAATTAAATAAATTGTGTAATAAGGCTTAACATAAATTTTCCTTTAATGTACAATAGCAGTATTAACGTTTAAATCGCGAGGGTCGAGAACATAAAACTTTAAATCCATTATCGCATTTCATCGAAAGATAAATTTGCGAGGAGTGTAAAGTAAATATCCACGATTAAGTTGTATCTTCTGATAAAATAATTTTTAATATTGCTGCTAATTGGATTGCGTACTTACCTCGAAATACGGGTGGAAAATTAATGTGGCATATTAATATGTCAATGTGGCAAATATAGCACGGATAGTACGGATATCCGAAAGTGTACGGTGTAAACGAACCTTCGTTTCTATTTTCCTCCAACTAAATTTAAGCGATGTAGATCGCTTTATTAATCGTTGACATTTTCACGCATATGATAAACAACGTTACCAAAGCTTTTGGCCGAAATCCCGGATGATCGTGGCCGCGCCTAGGATTCTCAGTGCGATGGTTCTATAAAAAGTGATGAAATACGCTTGACGCTCGGCCTCTTGCATATCCATAAATCTTTCGCAACCTACGCTTTATTGTCCGACCGTTTGGTCTTGTAAAGAGCGATCGTTTGGCCGTTTCATTCATAGTCGAGGCCTCGTGCGGACGATCGTTATGAACGAATCACGATCGAGACGTAGATCTTTGTCCTTGAGAGGAGGAAGTGAGTCTTCTTGAAGACACGTATAGGTTCCACACGGTGAACATTTACGCTTAGAAGCTCCGGGTCTGCAATGGGCATTACATCCGGGTTTGAATGTCATCCGTCAACTCTGGACGATTGTTTATACCATGTACGCACCGCAGACATGGTTGTACCGAACTCATATTAAAATTGTAGGTCGTAAACTAATTGTAGAGAGATGTGACGTATGAATTTTCACACGAAAATTCTGGTTTGAATGTGGTGATTTATGAATCATTTTCCATTCGGTTGTGATGACGCGAAACTAATATTAACATAGTAAATCATAGGCTAAATATTAGCATTGGATGCTCAAATTGAAACGAAGAAGCGAATAATAAGTACTTATGCATCAGCCATTACGGTGCATTAATGCATTAAGCCGGTATAAAATTGTCGTCAATTTCCATATCGAACTTTATGGCACTGATTGAAAATCAATTATTTTCGGAATCTTCGCAATAAAATCTCGTGCAAAAAGACGAGAATATTTTACAATTCTCGGATAAATATTTCAGAAACCAATTCGTGGTAATAATTTGATACTGCCGTTTACTCAAGAAGCATAGTCTAACACGGTTATCCAATTTGTATTTCACGATAAACTCGTGTTTACCGCATGACGATCCGAATCGCAAAATGGATCTTTTAGTATTCGTGAGCCGCTATTTTGTACAGTGTAATCTGCTTATCACGTTACGTCGCGAAGCAGTTGTTACCCAATCGTGCCGTCAAACGATTGAATTGGAGAAATTGTTACGGCAATCTTATTAATTAGATCCCGAGGGAAAGGGTGTTGCATACGAATGTCAATACATAATAAACGCCGGTTGAAACATAGTATGATTCGCCTATATTCTTCCTTGCAAATTTTTTTGTACGTACGTCGCGCAAATATAGAAATTTTTATTTCCCAAATTAAATTTTTTAATTTACAATATTATATTCGCGCCCCCTCCTCGCGGATGCGCGCGCATCGGTATGCCATTTTTTCCTATGTAAATCTATGATGATATAATTTCTTCGAGAAAACCAGCGTTTTGAGCAGTTACAGATATCGCTTCAACTGCTTTATTTCAGAAAAAAGAAAAGCTTTCGAGGCGAAGCGAAAAGGACATTACCGCGAGTGGCACGCGGTGCAGTTGGCGCGGAAGCAGCTGCTGGAGCAAGAGGAAGACGAGGATGAGGAGGACGACGAGGAGAAGAACGACGAGGGAAGCTCGTCGGAGGAGGAAAGCAATTTCAGCACCAGTTTTAAATGCATGCCGTCCTGTGATAAGAAAGAGGATAAATAAATTACTCATTAGCATCGTTATACCATAAATCATCCGTAAAAATACATCGTGGTCTCGTGGTAACTTTCTTTTTCCGCCTTTCATGAGTTTTTCTTGAAATTCTGGATAATCTACCGCAACGAAATGAGCTCCTGCCCCATTTACTTTCTACACATAGAAAGTATATATATATATATCATGCATTTTATTTATGTATATACATAGTTCGCTTTATTTCTTACCAAATGTAAATAAAATGTGGCGATGGAAAATCATGTTTTTTATAATAAATTTGCTATTTTATTTTTCTACATTAGATTAAAATAGCAGGATAAAGGAGAGAGGTATTTTCAGAATTCGTTCAAGAATCCTTGACGTACTACGGAGTAGTCTGTGCAAGGTGCATTCTATTTTTAGTTTCCAAACTAGTGACCAACCGATGATCTTCCAGAGGCATGTTTTCTCGGAGAAAGAGAGAGACAAAGAGAAAGATCCCTTGAGAGTTTTATAGAGAACCATTCTATTCACCGATAATGCATGTTATCGTTCAAAATCATGCTAATTCTAATTCAATGAATTATGTACAATAAAGATCATGTACTGCTGCTGGTAGAAAAGTGCATAAAGAAGATTAATTTGCGAAATAGGTAAAGAAGTATCATAGAAAATACAAATGTGTATCCATTAGACCACATAATGTTCGGATCAATCATATGCCATTCTTCAAATTGAGTACGTGTATTTTTATGTAGAACGTACTCACACTGATGCCACACATCAGTAATTGATGATAGTTTTCTATTGTTGCAGATGGATAAATAATTTTTCTGTAATTGCCATTGTTTAGGAAATCATGAACAGTGTATGATCTAAGTTAAGTCATGCTTGTGTTCCAAATACAGATACTTGTTCTATTGCTGTAAATAAAGCTTGTACTTTATAGTCTATAGATAACACCGGTGTTTTATTAAAATAGAAAATACTTTAAAACCTTGTTGATAATGTCGCATTCAATAACATACGATTAAATGAGTCATAAAATATTTCATAAAACAAAAATATTCAACGCTAGAAATAATATAAGCCGCCTTACGAATATTGCATTATTGAGAAAAAAAATACGTTATTTTACATAGAAAATACAATTTTCTATGGAAAGAATTCTATATCAGTATAAAAGCTGCAGTGATTAGAACATCGGCAGAGAAATAATTGTTCGAAATTGCGTGTAACAATCCTATGTAACATATAATTCGTTTATAACACTGTACCTGACACATTATTTTTACATTATGTGCATGGTAGCTCCTTATATATTTCTATACATCTTTTTTATGTATTAAACGCCATATCGAAATATCTCCAAGCAGTCGTATAGCGTATTAGTATTCATCATTATACCTACGAGAAACTCTCTATTGGGAACGCGGGTCACGTAACCACCGGCCACATAACGTGCCATAGTATTTTGCGCTTCGGATGCAGTATGAACCAAACGTACCTGCACAATAGTCGAACGTCACATCCGCATTATGTTGCTATAGGGTGAACAAGAGAGATCTGACGATATTTTTTCTATAATTAATTTTCGACTGCTAAAGCCATTTGGTCTGAAACCTACTTTTACAAGAGAGCTCTGAATCACCAAGTCTACCATATATATATCAGACAGAAAATTCCGCAAAATAATAGGCTAAATTTGAATTTGGATGTTCCTCCGACAATATTCATTGCGGTTATTTTCATAAAATCATCAGATCTGTATGGCACACCCTATGTGTAATTCCACGTACGATTCAAATCGACATCCTCCTCCGCTGCGCCTCCCAGCTCTGAAGGGGGAGCACCACGCGAATCCATACAACAATATCCCTAGCTCATCTCTCGTTCCAAACTTATCGGTAATGAGGAAATAGGAGGCGATCCGCGGATACGTGATCGATTCTAAAGGATCGAGAATGAAAGAGCTTTGACGAAGACCAAGGGGGAAAACGGATCGTGAACTGTCCGCGACCAAAGCTCTGCCCGGTACACAAGGAAAGTTTTCGGAGTAGATAGTAAATTCCGAATTGCGATCGGCGCACGTTATATAGCGCTTCATAGATCGTATCGCACTTTCTGGCCAAGAAACAAATGTACCAGGATCGCGGCTAATTCGATTCCCCAGCGGGACGAAATTCTCGTGCGGATTGATCCGCAGATTGACAAACGTAGTAACGAAATCCTTTTTTCCGCGACGGAGCTAATTAGCATGCCGGTATAGCGCAGCCACCGATCATGTTGTGCATCGCGAACGTCGGTGGAAATGTGAACTTTCTGGCAACTAAACGCGAATGACAAGCCTACGCGGCGTGAGGGAAGGGCAGGATATCGACGGTCGAAGGGGTTACGTTGCGGGATAACCATTGAGAGGATGTCACCAACGATGACCCGCGCTAGAGGTTCACAAACAGGCGATCGTGCATGACTCGATCGCGCATAGGCCAGTGATCGTCGTTCGAGATATGGAAAGCGAAATGGTCCGGATCAGATGGTCACGTCGTTCCTCCTATCATAAGAAACGAGGGGTCTTACTTTCTACCTGATCAGTGCGGATGCTTTGACCGCCTATGGCCATGGCCGAGAACTCCGAGTGCGACAAGTATCCCTTGCACAGATGTATATTTCAGGGGGACGTGAGGACCTTGAGTTCTCTGATCAGAACGTACGATATTACCGAAAAGGATAAACAAGGTTCGATCGCTTTGCTCAGCGCCAGCGTTTCTTGAACCACAATGCTCTCGGAGTTAATAGTCAAGGGTTCAAAAAGGATTCTTTACATTGAGATACTTCTTTACCTTGCGCTAGGAAAAACTCAAGGGTTTCTGCATCGGGATTTTTTAATGGGCATGTAATGTGACAGGGGTCCTCAAACTTCTGAAGTTTGATAATTATTTTATATCTTTTCAATGCAATATTCGATATCGCGCATTAGGTTTTTTTCAATTAGACTACAATGTTGGGCATATGATTATTAGAAGGTTTGAAACCTAGGAATTATATGAATTAGTATGACTGTAGTTTATCGTTTAGATTTAATTTTTAACTTTGTTATTCTGCGTTTTAGGGAATACACCTTTACACTTAGCTGTGATGTTAGGAAGAAAAGGTAATTGTATGTAATTGCATTATTGATACGTTGTACTACAGAATTCCTATATCTGTATATAATATACATTGAATTGTATTAGGCATATTAAATCATTGGTTTGAGTTGAGCGTTATTTTATAGTATTTCTCTTGTGACATAAATAAGTTACACGTAAGATTCGAATGTTTTTGAATTACAAAAAATTTTTTATGATATCTACAGATACATATCTAAATAAACATTTTTATTACAAATAATGTTCCAGAATGTGTTCAATTATTGCTTGCACACGGTGCACCCGTAAAAGTGAAAAACCTAGCTGGATGGAGTCCACTAGCAGAAGCAATCAGTTATGGGGACAGACAAACCAGTTCGTATATTAAATCTTCTATTCAACTTTAGTGATTTTATTGCAAATTCTTTAATCTGTATTAACGATTATTAACTTAAATATCTTCTTTATGTTTATAATATTTACACTTAATATTATTCTATAAGGTTTATTTCATATTGCTTTAATTTGTTGTAGTATCATCATTACTACGGAAATTCAAGCAACAAGCAAGAGAGCAAATGGAAGAGAGGCGGCCGGATTTAGTTGCAGCATTACGCCAAATGGGCGATTTTTATATGGAGTTAAAGTGGGATTTTCAAAGTTGGGGTATATTCTCTATTTTTTTTCTAAATCTTGCAAAATTGCAGTAATAAATCACTAACCTGGTTCACCAACACACGATTAAACAGCTTGTTACATACTTAACTTCTGACAAACTTATTTTAATTTCACACATAGTATATTGTATGAATCGTTTCATCAAAAACACCGCCATTGACATTACTATTTTTCAGTACCATTAGTTTCAAGAGTACTTCCATCAGATATATGCAGAATACATAAAAGTGGAGCTTCGATTAGAATGGACACAACACTTGTAGATTTCAATGACATGAGATGGGAAAGAGGTGATATATCCTTTATTTTCAATGGAGACCAAAAACCAAGTAAATCCTTGACCGTCCTTGACAATAAGGCCAAGCTTTTCCAAAGAGTGAGATATGAGGTTAAATTATTTCTTTATTTATCAACTTTCAACCATGGCGCAATGTCCTGAATCGTTCCCTTGCGCCACTTCCACGATTATGATATATCTTATCGTTGCGCTATCTTTACAGGAGACCGAGCTGGAAATAGAAGACGAAGTCGATATACTCATGTCCAGCGATATCATGGCTGCGCAAATGTCAACAAAGGGCATCACTTTTTCGAGGGCTCAAACAGGATGGATTTTTAGAGAGGACAAAAGGGTAATCATCATTATTGCACATTAGTATACGGAATTAAACAGTGTCTTTACATCAGCCCTTTACTTAACTAAGGAAATGGTGGGTCCCTTTCGCGCTGACTTTTACCAAATCAATGGTATGGTATTGGAAAGTAGAAAACGAAGAGAGCACCTGAGTGAGGAAGACCTTCAAAAGAATAAGGCCATTATGGAATCGTTAACCAAAGGTAGTTCCCAGGGATTTGTGAATGGGGAGGTGAGACTGATAAAAATCCATATATGGTTTAGCCAAAATTAGGAGGAGGTATAGTAAATAATATTTTTTGAACATGTCCAGTTTCATCTTAATTTGTACATTAAAGGGTTAATGTTCTCCAAAAAATTTTATTTTAAACGTAGAAAAGAACATTAAATCTAAAAAAGAACAATGCAAGGTGACACGTTCGCATTTTTCAGCCTTCGATGAGAAGAGCCTCATTAAATCCACCGCCAGAATCGAATATCACTTGGGAGGAATACCTTATGGCACCGACTGGCCAATGTCCCCTTTTAGGCAGAAGTCTTGTCTATAAGGAAAGCAGTAAATCCTTCAAGGCAACAGTTGCCATGAGTCCGGATTTTCCGTTGACCGTCGATATGCTGCTAAACGTTTTGGAGGTCATTGCACCATTTAAGCACATTAGCAAATTGAGGCAATTCGTCCTTATGAAATTGCCTCCCGGATTTCCAGTCAAAATCGACATACCGATTTTACCAACGGTCACGGCGAAAATAACGTTTCAAGAATTTGCTTTTCGAAACGACATAGATCCGGAATTATTTAAAGTGCCGTCGGACTACTTTGAAGACCCCATGAGGTAAGAGTTTATTTCATGCTAAAAAGCGTCGTGGATGGCTGTAACATAATTGCCTCTAATAATTTATATTCCTTCTCCTAAAATTTTTACATTAACAAATTTTACCTGTGGAATTCTATTTCCACTCTTCCTCTTTCACTTGGATCCTCTATTTTCCTATCTTAATAGAACATTACATACTGAAGGAGAAATATAATACTCAAAGTATCAACTTGTTAATATTTTGTACAAAGCACGATCAAAATTAGTCTTTGGAAACGTTAAATTCCATGGTACTCGAGAAAACCTAATCTCGTTAGACTTAAGGAGCGTATGAGCGCAGTGCATTTATCTTTGTAAATTAAATATAATATATTTGAGAAGAATATTATATTTTTACAGAATTTGTCCAAACTTTATAATCCCTTCTTATGCATTTATTTCCCCCATATAAATAGTTTGATCACCTTTAATGGATGTACCTTGATGTGATTTAATGTACCTTTCAACGTGTAATCCTGTACAAAGCAGTCAGCTTTTTTTTTTAGAGCATATACTTTTTTACTGTTTTTATTCAGTTTGACGATAATACATTTCAGAGGTTACGGAGCGTACTTGACTATGATGGTGGTTCTACACTCTTCGTCATCTACATGAAACTAGTCTGCAGATAATTCAGACTTTGACCGTCCATGCAAACGATAAACCTTTTTGTAGTACTATATGAAAGTCCAATGTTATTTTTCTAACAAGAAAATTGTTTCTTTTTAAATTATTCACATATTGGCTAACATCAGTAACCATAATGACTTAAAAATTTATTGCCACAAAAAGTATGGAAATTTTGCACGTTCTTTTCTAATTGTAATAATACGGTAACGTAAGTTACATGGAGATTTAATAAAATAAAAAGCACAGAAGAGCCTATGATTTGTATATGGAACAACGTACATTGTCCATCGCATTTAGCTTGAGAGCGTTTAACGCTGTTGCTCCTATAAATATAACACTCGCGAACTTAAAAATGATGTTTTGGTTGCTTCCATGGAATATTCTTTACTAATATCATGCGGTTACTTTTATTTATTCATCGTGCAAGAACACTCTGAGCCCAAACTCACATTTCACGTATCGATCACATTTTCTATTGCAGCATTCATCGCAATGTATCACCGTATTGAAAGGCAATTTGATTTCCAGCTGTCATTGACATTAACTATAACGTTCCTTACACACGCATCCCACAAATATTTTTTTTACCATTACATTTTATAACGTTTCATGTATACTTCATGTCTATACTAATCCTCAGCACTCACCTTGCAGATTTCCAGACTTATGACACTTCGACGTCTTATCGGTAACATAGGTCAATTACTGGACCAGCTCGAGGCTACTTTCCGTGCTAGAAGACAGTCTGAGACGCAAATCTTTTGGGTATATTCAACATGCTACGAACTATTCCCCGAAAAATTCCTGTACTTCTGTTAATGTTTAATACAGCGATCGGTGTCGAATATTCGATTGGAGTCAGGGGATATTCGATAATCAATTGACCGTTCACTCGTTGAAAGCAGCGAACGATTGAATAATCGTTCAACCGATCGCACTGTACAATTTCGATCGATCCGCGAAAAGGATTATGTACATACCGTCGCACGCACGAGAGAACGCGGGAGGACAATGGAATCCTGTAGTTTAGTGGACTCTTGAGTCTCTCCAAAATTCGCTCGAAATTTCCGCAAGGCTAAAATTAATATCTCGTCGAGAGATAAGGATGGGAAAGGCGAAGCGGGATAAGCAAAGGCAAGATCCGAACCGATATTCGACACTGTTTGCCAGAATAACGACTCTATTTGTGAATCTAATATTCAATCGATTGTTATTAATCTTCATTAATTTGTACGCGCTCCTTCGCGCCCCGTTGCGTATTTTCTTTTTCGCTGGTATTATCTATAAGAAAATAAGAGAAAAGAGGAAAAGGGAAGGAAGTAACGAACAATCTTTTGGTCGATCATCCGAGAAAAAAAAAACAGAAAAAGCATTAAAAAAAAAACATAATCAACTCGATTCAGTAATTCAGTATTACCACGTCGCATTTCAATAGCTGGCAATACATAGCTGGTAATGTGATACACTTCTGTTTTAGTACAAACACTTTTTCATTAGAACCGTGCCGGCCCAAAGTTCCCCGCGATGATGACGTCGCGAGGGCGATCTTCGTAAACTTTTTTATGACTAAAGTTTTTCTCAACTGCCGACGTACCACCGCGGCGCGATAACTGATAAGGGAGTTTATAAATGATCCAATACTTTATACATTTTCTAAATACAAGCAATGGATGTCCGTTATTTGGTGAATAAAACTATTGCTTCAATCTGTCGGGCATCGTCGCGTAAGATAAGGCCCTAAATTCCGGATGTCCGTCAGCCAGGATAGGTCATATCAGAAGTAATTTCCAGGCCTACAACATTCTCCGATAAAGTACACTCGAATCGCAGCCGATGTGCGTAGGACAGTTCATCGGTCCGTATATTTTAGAAGAAAACGAAAATAAGAAAGGAGAGAAGAGAAGGAGAGGAAGAAGAGAGGCGGAATTTATCGACGAGACGGCTTAAAGCATTTCGTATCACCCCCTTGCATTTTACATCGTGGATTATTCTCTGATCAAGAACGGTCGCGTTGATGGGACTTAATCGGTGGCAATGATTTTCCCTCTTTTTTTTTTTATTCCCCCGCGGGACAGTACAGAGGCCCCATGATCGCCTGTACGGTATATCCTTTATTCGAGAGCAACCGTGTTAGGCATTATTTATTTTAAGGTAAGTTTCTATTACAAGATTCCGCGTTAAATGGCTCCGCCCGATGATTACTATAGTCGCCATTGAAGTCGCTTCGTTGCATAGCCCCAAATACGGTATTATACGTCTCAATCGGGATTTTGTAAGATTCATTTTGCCCGGCGCAACCTCTACTTTCCTATATAAGCGAATACTTTACGACTAAGTGTACCATATAAGAGCTGTCCCTTAGTTTACGGAATATGGATCGTTGATGGTGAAACCCGATGAATAAATGATGAACACTGCAAAATCCTACGTATAGTGACTTAATTATGGAACGACACAAGAAACACTTAATATCACACTTTATTGATCATATTTACAGACCTTTCCTGATCTATCCCACCCTCCCCTAGGGTGCACCTGTTCATCGATCACGCGATTAACTCCCTCCCGCTTCTCAGGGCTCATTATCTTAATAACAGGGTGACCACTGCGTTAAGCTTCGTTTCCGAAAGATTCCTGGTTCCTTTTTTTGATTTTTTTTTCTTGTGAAATACGCGCATCGAATTATTATTTATCCTAGATTAACGTGACAATCGTCAATATCATCCTACGATTCGAAAAACGTGGTGATTTTCAATAGAGCGCAGTTCTTCGCACAAGTCTGAACGATATTTATATCAGAATCGCGAATCGTCCCGCTCCGTGTGCGACGATGTCGGATAAGACCGAGGCGAGGGGTGAGAAGTGAACTCGCTTACTTATCGTAATTATAACGTACGTGTGTTAGAAGAAAATAAAGGATTTCTCGAGGGTGATAGTCCCCTCACACGGGAGGTAGGTACTGGTTCGCCGAGGAGTAATTGCTCTCGCGGTATACCTGACTATCGGGGGGCAAATAAGGTACGCTGGTTTTCGTGATGGTGCGGGGCGTCGGGATCAGGGTTTTGATGGCCGTCGTGCTTTGGCCGCCTTGTTCCAACCAGGCGGTATCGACGGGCGCAAAGACCGCCACCTGAAAGTCAAAGGTAGGCAGTTTTTCTTAACAGTCTCTGGACTGATTCGAATTCGCCGCGCATGCGCAAGCTTTCAAAAGTTTACGATACTACGCTCGACTAGAAAAAAACTGAAATTATTTACACGCTGGCAAATCAAACTTCTACGCATCCTAAAATTGTATCGTAAAATATTTGTATATAACTGTAGAAAAAGGATTAATTACAAATATCATTTTTTCACTTCAAATATAAATAGTCTCTTTGTATATAGAATTTTTTATTCGTGCAGTTTATGCGTGTAAAGGTGCTTTCTTTTTTTAGATGAAATAGATGATAGTGTGTACAGTGCAAGTTGTAAGGGATTGAGAAACAAGTGCTATTTTAATTATACGCCTGATCGGCGATTTACACGATACTTGCCTGGTTCGTGGGCAGGCATCCGGTGTCTTGACTGTAAATACCAGCCAATTCGAAGACCCCGTTTCCATTGTCGCACGCCAATGGTCCTCCTACATCGGTTTGACACATGTTGTTCCGTTGCTTCTGTGCCTTCACGCAAATTAAATTGTCAGCATAATTTATATCCCCCTCCGCGCTTGAAATTCGCTCCCTGCAATTGTCAGGCGCTAGAAGGTCGACGTCGATCATGTTCATGATAGAGCCGGCATAATGTCCTGAAAAACATTTTTAATTAACACGAATATTTATAAGGCACTGTGTCAGATTCATTTTTGTTTACAGGGATGCTGACACATTGGTGGCGAATCTAAATTCGCGAGCCTATATGATATGAAATTTATTCGTTTTAATTTTAATCTAATCCTTTCGATTATAATTGGCACTTTGTAACGAAAGGATTAACGTTGCAAATATTTATGTTGTTAATGGAAATAATTCTCCTTTTGGAAATAATGAAGTAAATGTAGAAACTATAAAAAAAAAACTGGACGTATACCTTGAAGTATAACTTTCCCCCATCCAGTGACCATGCATCGACGGTTTTCTTGATACTCGAATCCGCGCGGAAGGCATAGAGGATTAATATGAGTGGTGAATGCTGCAGGATGTTTAAGGAGAAGGACAGCCATGTCGTTGCTCGAGGATCCTTGCACGTAATTCGGATGAATCTCGATGGACTTTACGCGTACGATCTCAAATGGCAGCGGCTCTTCTTCTTTCACTTCGAAGCCTAACTTCCATTCGCCTAATTTAACCGAGACATCGCTCGGCGAGAGGCTAAAATCAAACGTCTTTCTTTACCTCATAATTCCCTACTGTACGTATAGACATTAATCGCGTGGACGTTGTATTATTTAAGAATGAGTTGCAAATGAAAAAATTCGGAGAAGTATCGATGTTACTAACCCGTAGACGCAGTTAGCCGCCGTCAATACTCTGTCTGGCGCAACCAAAACGCCGGAGCACAAAATCTGCCTATGTTCCGCGTGTAAAACCATCGCTTGCCATGGGATTTCACCGAATGCTGTATTAACTTCGTCCAAGCCATGCGGCCGTGGAACCTGTAAGCATAAAATAAACCATAGGATAAGCTAACGTGCGTAGAACCTACGCATTACTGTTTAAATTAATTCTCTTCGAAAAGCTGGATTTTTAAAATAAAGCCAAATATTTTAGAATAAAGAAAATAAATTTTGGAGATAATGAAAACGCGGGACATGCACATCAAATTCGAAGAAAAGGAATTTCATACAAGACAATATTTTTTATGCGTTTCAATCTGGATTTCAGAGCAAATAATCGCGGCAAACCGGAAGAAAAAATCTAATTTTTACAATTGATTAAATTAATTAATGTAACCTTTACTATCCGCAATGGCCACCGCTTATTACCAGAATTATTCTCAGCTTCTAACAGAAAGCTATCGCATTCGTATTCGATAAACAACATTGATACGATACTCACGGTATTCTTTACGCCACACTGGTTCGTCCTTACTTGTGGCACCAGCGAGACGGACCTTTGATCGCTCGAATCCGGATAATAAGGGACAGCTTCGGTGGTAGGTCGATGGGTGACCTGCTTCGGCACGGTCACGAATTGAGACGAAATGTCCGAATTGTCAGGCACTATCTCCTTTGGCAATGGCGTCGTCGGTTGGTAAACCACATTCGTAGGCCTTGGTCTGTGACTGACGTTCTTCGTCGGAGGATTCGTCTTCGTGGGTCGCGAGGGCTTCTGCGGTGGCCGCACTTTTGCAATGTTCAAGAACGTCGGGAAGCCAAGGTCGTCGAAGCCACCGGTGTAATTCGCGGGAAGATTCGTCGTGGGCCATGGATCGACGTAATTAGGATCGCGACAGCATTTTCCGACTACACCTGTGTCGGGATTCTTGCAGGTCTGCAAATGCATTCAGATTAAGCTGCTTTTTCTACCATCTTTAACGCTAAATCTATCGAAGTGGTCAAAATGGCCGATCAGCCGTTTCTTAGAAAAGTTGCTGTACATCGTAGTTGGGGCATTTTTTTTGAGAATGATAATAGTCGAAGATATAGTTGTATTTAAATGATAATAGTAAAAATGATTATTCGACGTAGGAATTGAAAGAGAAAAGATATTTCGTTAAGTTTCGACATGGATGATTAAGGCTGTCGGCGATTAGGCGATGTGAAGAAGATGTTCATGAATATTAAATGTCTTCGTACGCTGAGTGGTACACGGCGCAGGAGTTGTTTGCTCGTAAAAGAGACAGGCTCCGTGCTGATTACACCTTGCAGGGTGCAAAATTGCTCCTCTACGCAAAGCAAAGCGGCCGCGCATCCTAGTTGCAATGGGATGGAGAAAACGGACGATTCCAGGGGTAGAACTTGCTCTTGGACCGGGGAGCTACCACTTCCGTGCCCTGTGGAAAACATATTTGCTAATACTCGCAAATTGAAGTTTGATCCCATTTTACATCTACCCTCTAAAGGCGATAAAACATCGAAATGGACTCGTGAATATAATGTTCGATAATCCGAAGAGGAGGAACGATGAATGCCTCCAACGTTTGATTGTTTCACTCCATTCTTCACGTATTCGTATAAACGTATAAACTTCCTCTATCAAACTATAATACGATCATTGTAACAAAGGCACAGCGAAAATAAAGATCAACGTTTATTTCGAGCAAGACATAAACGAAACTTACGGCGCCCCACTTTTTATTTTGCTCCCGACTGGACAAAACAAAAAACGGCACTCGCGAAAACTCGCGGAGTAAAATTTTTTTTTTCGCGCAAAATTAGTATAAAGTTGTTATGAAATACGTATAAAAATACCTGCATCGAAGCCTTGGTCGGTATGTCCGCGAGTAGTGGAGTGAGTCGGCCGTGGAGTCGGTGCACGGGTAGTCGGTACAGGACGAACCTGTTCCTGGTAAATGTCGTTGGCAGCGATGTCGTGATTACCCGAGAGCTTCGTCTCGGTATCGGGCTTCTGAAAATGCTGATCAAACGAAACTTCTCGCTGCTGATCGGCCCCGTGAAAGATTTCGTTATCCTTGACCCCCGCGTTCGTGCCACTTTGGTTTAAGTTATAATCGACGGTGCAGCACACCTCGTGTTTCACTCGGCATTCCTGTGCCTGGAAAAAGTGCGGCGGGTGTCGTCATCAGGATTTTTCGGTCGATCCATTTAATTTTATGCCCGTCAAAAGTCTCGAAATAATACGCCTTTTGCCCCTACTACCTCGGGAGCCGATCTGCAACCGCCTCGACATTTACGAGCCGCGAAGAATTAATAATAACATATCCCCCCTTTGTGCAATATTACGTAAAGGATCATTCCCGCCACGTATTAATAATATGGGCGACAACAAAACACGCGGTATGTTTGCGCGGAGCGATAAAGTTATTCCCCTTAACGATGCTAAACGCTTCTTTGTCGATGGTAAATTCCAGGTTTAATCTCACCTGACCGGCGGTTCGAACGAAGCCTTGCTTCAGGGGATGAACGTAACCGTTGACACATAAATTCTTATTTACGCATACTCTGTTCTGCCCGGTGCAGCTCACGGTAAATTCATCCTCGGCGGGGAATTTCTGCGATGTCTGCTGATATATGGACCCGGAGCCCAACGTTTCCTGCTCCTGGCTCTGCTGCACGGGGCCTAAATTAGACCCTGAGTCGGCTGAGATTGAATGAAATGCTAATTAGAGGCGCACAAGAATACGTTTACCGGCTAGACGTTAATCGATGATCAACACCGCCGAGATGCACAACACGCGATTCGCGGAAGATCTCGTAAAATGCTAGAGGATGCTAATATGCATGAAATGATTATAAAGCTGTAATAATAAGCTCGAATATGTTGGTATGCGAGTGCAACGGTTTTTTTTTTTTTTTAATTACTCATGGTAAAGCGGACATCGCTATGCAGTTCCATCGTGTCGATGAAACCCGAGATCGAAGGAGCACCTCGTACGATTTCCTTTATAATCGTGCCACCTTCGACTTCCTCGAGTCGCACGCAATGTCGTCGAGAAATGCGGAGGCATGGCGGCGAAAAAAGGTGGAAAAAGGTGTCGAGACACTTACAAGGATTCAGGACGTCCCACAAGGCGGGTGCTTGAATGGTCTGCGTGATATCGATATTGTCGAGGGGGTCGGGATACGCGCTTAATTGATCCGGCTGCTGATTTGCGTACCAGGGCAAATCCTCTGAAACGATCACACGATGATTGGGGCCGGAAGCTGCGATCGGATCGAAAGCACGCACCAAGACGGGATTCGAGCGGTGAAAAGATATGCACGGTGAACAGTTTGATTGACGTGCCGTATCCAAAACGTGAGATACGTTTGATTTATCGGCGGCAGAACTAGTTTGCCCCGTGTGAAACCGGGCAGGTATGATTTATGACTCGTTTGATACGCGAGGTATTTGGGCCGCGTTGATTTACTAGCTGCTATTAGTCTCACCTGCTTGATACGGAACCTCGGATTCTCTGTACGGAAGTCCATTCGCGCATACTATCAGCATCGCCATTAACAGGAGCATTTTCCACGACCCCTCCATGCTGCTTTCCCTATAATAAACGTTTACTCGATGAATTTTACTGCACTTCGTCACTGTTCCCTTTTGTCGTGCACTGCCTCGTTTAGAGAATAAACAACGGTTTAAACGATGGAGAGAATAAAATATAATGGAAGTATGTATTTTCACGTATGTTTAAATGGAGAGCTAACGATGAACCATCGTGAGAATGAACGTGAACCGATTAAAAAGTCTAAGACTCGTTGTCAATCGCTTTCACTTAGATTCTTGTCGCCTATGAAGCTTCATCGACATCCTTATTAAATTATTTATACCCGAATCTGTATGATCGATGTGTAGAAGATGCGTTGTCCGGTGCTGTTGGCGGAAAAGTGAATCCTCCGAATAATGGACCGTATTTTATATGGAACCATCATAGTGGGGATAGACGAGATTGAGGGTTGTGCGTATTTTGGGGTAGGGATGGTACCCTTGATCCTTCGTTTGTGAAAGTGCGCCTTGTGATGGGTCAACCTGATGCATACCGTGTCAAGCTTATTGTGAACGATAGGAACGACGATCGTTTATTTATAGTAGCGACACAACGATTATGGCAACTGCCGTTCGATCGCATAAAAATTTATCAACCTGTTGTTCACGAAGTATCGATCTTGCAAACAAGTTTTTCTTTAGGCCGCCTACCGAGAACTTCTGTCAAACTCTGATTACCTGTCGGATTCCAAAAAAAAAAAGCGCCATTCATATCGACAATGTCTTGCCGTTTGATTGTTTCAAACTTATTGGACATTCCTTTTTTTTTCCTCCCGTGTCGCAAGAAAACTCGATTCTGCCGGAGATTTCTGGCAAAAACTTTGGATTTATTAACACTTCTTCTAGACTTCACCACTTTTATCTTTAAATCGCCGTCTGAGCTTCTTTTTTATTCCTCGGATTAAAGTACGGTGAAGGGGCGCTCGTACGGGTGGAATATATTCCACGGTATCTTCTGTAATGTCACTTGTTTACACGTGCTGACAAAATTCCTCGCTTCTTTACATGGTTTCAAATAGGATTTTATGCAAAGGTAGAATGAATATAATAAAACGAACGATACAAATTTACCATCGTTACAGAAGCAAAAAAAAAGGGAAAATAATTCCACACCTCAATGTGTAGCCATGTAAAATAGACTGCAGTTTAGAATGCGGATGAAAAATGTCAAATGCAGAAAAAAATACTGCTCTAAGGATATTGGAAATAGTAGAAAATGCAACGAGTCACGGTCGGAGGTACACCTCGTAAATTTTGGAGGAACCATATCCATTACGTGTTCGTCGATCGTGACGGTATCGGTATCGACGTCTCCGGTCGGCAAACGTAGAAAGTTTACGCGCGGTTACGGGGATGTCGAAACCGTATGCCCAACGGCAAGGTAATCGGAAATATGAAGCATCGTCCGACGACGCCGACGACGACGATTCATGCACGTAACGTTGAACTTAATCATCCTGCTGTGTCATTGTACTTTTTAACAGTAGAACGACCGGCTATTTTCCGACTATACTTAAGTATACCACGTACAGGATGTCGCGTTTGATGTTTCGCACGTAATTATTTTTCACGCCGTAATTGAAAAAGGTTTCGAATAAAATTGATCCCTTTTTTGGAGAAAATATGGTGAGTTTTGTTCAAAGTATTTTTTAAACGAACTATAATTTGGAAAATAATTACGTGTGAAATTTGAAATAGGACACCCTGTATATCTTAAAAAAAAAGAGAGAGCATAGAAGTAATATGAGTAGAACAATATAACGAGGTACGTGCCGTAACGAGGCGACAGAGAATCTCAGAAAATTCACTGCCATAAAGTTATGCAATTCTGCTGAGAAATGACTAAACGATTATTTTGACTTGTTTCGTAGTTCTAGTGTTAAAAATAGCTATACGAGATATATGCTCACTCCCACTTGCGTTTTGTAACCGACGAGAAATATTTCACGCCCACGCTAGTTAGAAGAAAATATCCAGGTGGTTCTGGAAAGCATGAAAAGTTTGGGAGTTTCTCTTTCTTTTTCTCTTTGTTCTGCCCGATTGCCATCTCGTTCGGCGTGCAAGATGAGAATTAATCGTAATAAAATTCTACACCAGACCTTGACATTTTGAGTCTTTTACGCAAACGGAAGGGGAACATCGTTTGAAGCGGACACTCGTAATGCTCGAAAGAAGGAGGCTAATGATCCGTTCCTTCGGCACAAGCGCCAGTACAAATTCATGGGTGATGGTCAACTCCATGACCCGGTACTTGGGAGTGTATGGTGTCACGAGAAGGTTTTACGAAGGATTGTTGTTCAAATAAAATCATTCTTTATATAGTTGATCAGAATGCTCCTAACATTAGAACTACTGAATCGGTGAAGATAACTGTTTAGTAAAGGCGAATATTCTATGCTTTTCTGGAATTTTGTTCGAATGTGTAAACGATCATATTTATCTATTAATATTATAACTATGTAAGTCAGTAATTAATAATAGTATATTATGAAATAATTGTGATAAAGGTACGGCTTGCAGATAAAACAGCTTCCATATAAATAATCGGCATAATCCTATGCGGCACTCCAAAGATTTCTCATAACAACCGGAAGTGTTAATCGTAAGCTACGACGATCGTTCGAATATTCAACTTGATTTTTATTAGTCTTAGGATCAATATAGTATCCTAAGTATTTTGAACTTTACGAAGGCTGTAGTATACCAGCGTCGATTTTAATTCCACCGGATGACTAATTCCTAAACTACCAAGAAGCGTGCAGCCAGACTTTGTAACCTTTCGATGCGAGATTTGGGATTCATACGTACGACAGTTTCGGACGTCCCGTGTTGATTCTCCGAAACGATCGATTCGCAGATCGCAGACAAGCGTCTGAGATAAAACGTGATTTATGTTTAAATAAACGTTGCGCTCACGAAGCCGAGCGATCAGCAATATAATCGAAATGACTCCTCGGGAAGGCGTGATAAAACTTAACGATGCTAAAAGTGACGAAAACGTGACGATGCTAAAAGTTAAAACGGTACGGGCTATTACGCATGCGCGATATAAATTATAGGAGGGCCTGTCTAATTCGCACTAAAATTTAAAACGGTACGAGCTATTACGCATGCGCAATGTAAATTACGGGAGGGTCTGATTCGCACGGTCCTGGTGGTCAGGATCTATCGTACGCTAATTAACACAAAACCTCGATAGAATTCCCCGTATAGGTTTACCGCGCACGTATAGAAAAATCGTATAGACGAACAGATCATATCTATTCTCGATTGCCATAGGATCTCCGTTCAATGAACTCGCGTGGTCGCGATAAATCGTAATGCCGCCGAGTTCTCCGGGTTCATACGTCATCCTAGATTTCAGCCATCTGCATATACCGAATCTTCCATGGCGACTTAATTAAAATAACACTTTATTCAGGATCCTTTCGCGTCCGTTTTTGGTCGTACGGAACGATGACCGCTCTTCGTCTTTCTAATACGACATGGTTCATATTCGCGAATTTTAATTGATAAGTATAAGCAGAAAACACGATTTTCAATAAGAAATAAGGATTAATTTAAGGAAAATGCGTAGATAGAATTTTTATCCAAATTTTTGTACGGAATTCATTTTCTCCACGTTACGAAAAATGTCTGCGTGGTATTTCATATATAGTTTTTTCTATTATGTACTCGGGGCAAATAATACTGAGGTTAGAGTTATCAAATTGTATAAAAGCTAGTTATAAATAGTTTTAGAAATAAATTACTTTTTATACGAAACAAAAACAGAATAGGTATCAATCGATCGTGTACACATTGATTAATTTGTAAAAGCTACAATAACTTCAAAGTTGTCCGATGTATAAATGTGAAAGTAACTTATGGGCCATTTGTATATACGCGGCGCGTTAGAAGTGACGGTGGATTAACTCTAGAGAAAAGAAAGGAATCGCCCCTTGCCATTAACGTCAGTAAGGTGCGATAATCGTTTCGCCGGTGGAAATAGATATCGTAAATCTTCGCGTGTGTAGACGCGATAAATTCATTTGCTCCCATAGTTCCACGGCGATTTCAACGCTTCCACACTCCACGTCTCTCGCAAGAAGTTTAACGCCGGGACTATTCAAGCGTTTCAAGAATGATCGGTCTATAATTTCTCATAAAGATAACCAAAATGCACGACGATACATTACACGCAGAACATTTATGCTTCGATCGTAATACCTGAAAGTGCAGTTACCACTTTGCTTCCTTTTATTTTCACGGCTGTTTATAGTATATCTCGACGTGTCGGATATAGTGATCCATTAATCGCAGCTTTGAAAACGTTTTCTTTCCACTTTTCTTACGCGAACGCGTATATGGTTACGCGCATGGTAAATAAAAATTTCCTCCGCGTCCTCGAGACGCGATTGCCCGAAGTGAACTTTCTTCGGTCTTAATTATCGTTAGCTACCGTTGTTAAGCATCGACCGGCAAAAAGTAACATTTATTTGCGCCCTGTGTAATTACATACAGACGACCGAGCGCCGCCCCGAACTTTCAATTTACAAATCGCTTTTTAATGACAGCAAATAGGAATGTTTAACGCGTCCTCGCGTATTATACAATGGACATTAACGCAGCATCTTCCCTCTAATTATAACACCCGTGTTCCCGTCCTAAAACCTCAAATTACCTTTCGCGTACAAGGTCGGTCGAAATTCTCCAAATTATCATTGCTCATATTACTACATACAACGACCAGCATTTTTTGCTCGTCCATCGCCATCGCGCCAGTACCAAGCTCGAAACCAGCTTCTACTTTAATCCAAAGAGAAGCTTCGATCCTCCAGAGAGTCGTACCTACGATCATCTCTGGCACGCTCAAGAGCGCGCGACGACGAGAAGATTTGAGGACCTCTGACGTCGTATCCGTACGACACGTTTCGGAGTTCCAGGATGTGATCTTCACGGTTTGAAGGCAGAGTCGTCGAAACTGTAGCCCGCAGGCCACTTTCTCCTTCGTCCCACTATTATAGGCCGTATTCCCCTTCGGCTCCTTTCTGTATCACGCGTGCCTATCGTTATTAAGAAAGCACATCTCCGGGGTTTGCTCACGAGCAAACTCCTTTTCGATATCGGAATTCACCGGCGCTGGTCCGGCTAAGCGACAGGTAGAGGGTATCGGGCCGCGATACGATCGGCTCGAAGAAAGTAAGAGGCAATATTTCCAACGGATCCCGAGCTTTCGCCTCGAAAGATTAATTCCGAAGATAATGCTTATCGGCAATTTTGATCCCGAGCCGGCCGGCCGGCTATCGGGATGATAATTTCTTTTTCTCCCGGATCGGCTTCTTGATCAATTTGTAATTAGTCACGGCTCGGGGCGAGGCGTTATTTCGGCATGGAAACCCGCTGCGCTCATTTTTTTCGCGCGCCTTATCCCATTCTTTATTTCGCAGAGCCTCGAGTTGTAAACAGTTTTCTTCTGGGATTTTTACTCCCTCGGCCGCGATTGTCGCGCATCGTTTGTACACATCGGATAAGCACTTTGGCCGTGGACATGGGAGCACCGAGAGGAGGATAAGAATATATAAATCGGTAGGTCTTGTCGCCTTTGGATACGTTCAAGCGTCGTTTGCTCTATAGTAAGTGTATTGGAATGATTGCAGAGCCTTATCTCGGAGGATTTCTCATGCATAGCGAAGTATCGTAACGAATCCCATTGTATCGATATTGTATTGTGGAATGGCGCGTGAGGATCTGATAAGCCGTGTAAAATGTTTCTAAATTAAGGCAGGGATCTATTACGGTACACCGATTGGCACACACCTTCTTTCCTTTGGCGCCACTTAATTTATATGCCTGTAACTTTCAAAGCACGTGTGGATGGTTTAATGTACCGTAGGCATGCAGCGTGATCGACATGGCGCGGATTGAGAAAAACAACCGTTTGCTAAGGCAATTAAATCGGACGAATTATATCGAGAGGTACGGGGTTAATGATTTCGGGCAAGCAATATATTTTTCTGCACTGCGCATTCTCGGGTCGATACGATCAAAGAATGCGAGACCGAGCCTCAATATTTACCACGAGAATACGTAATATTTCACATTGTGTTTGTCCGTAATATAATTTAATACCGCGCAATCGTGTTTCTTGGGAATTGAAAAGGCACGTTCTGTCCGGGAATTGGACTTAAGTACGATTTATCAAACACCCATAGCTGCACTATCAGCTTTTGTCGGATATTATAATGGCCTTACACACATTTTTCATATTTTTTTCTTAGATATGAATCAATGTATTGCTAATATTTTCACGCTCAGCTTGTTTCAGCTTTTCTAGGAATAATTACCCAAATATTCCCGAATCTTTGGAATTCTGGTTTAATCATGGCATCTAGGGATGATCGATAGCCTATACTTTTATGTAGATAGTTGCTCGTTAAAAATCGTTCACCTCATGAAGAATTTTACACGAATTATACGATACCCGATCTTACCATCTTATGCACGCAGATGTAAAGTACACTGATTAATAGGCGGGCTACTGGACTGCGCGACACAATAATTTCTCCACGACAACAAATAAGAGAATTTAATTAAATATGACTTTGACAAAACGTACACGAAAATACTGAGAAATCGCAGGTACATAAATGCATAATGAAAAAAGATATAGTGACTTTCGTTTCGTTTTCAAACAGAACTACGTGCCCAACGCACATCTGTACATTAATTATTCGAAAATAATGCATGACTATAAAACCGCGTATGCCGGAATGTTAAAAAATATCTCGTCATAACATAAAAAAAAAAAGTAATATTTTATCTCGCCGTAATAAAACAATAACAGTGTGGACGAGGAACTAAAATCGCGTTCCTTCTCGCGAATCATTTTACGACACCCTCCCTCCCTCTTTCCTTCCAATATTATTCGACGCTCTTCCACGAGGTATTCTTAAAAATTCTTCGATGGAAGAGCAATGTTCCTAATAAAAGGCTGAAATTCACGAAAGTTCAAACCTTTACAAGCGATAGTCCGTTGAAAAAAATATTTCGAATAAAATTCATCCGCTTTTATTAATGTTACATTTAATGCGACACTCTATATTCCTGCTGTAACGCGCTGCCAACATCCTTGGAATGTTCTTGTCGATGATCGGTTTGCAGAGCGTCAATTTTTTAGACATGTACCCCAAAATCATCCTTTCGAAGCGAGATCGGGCTCGATCGCAAGGATATCGTCGTCGTACATTAATTTCCATCGCATAAAACATTAATATTATGCGGTCCCATATATGGTCCAAATGCCATAAATTATAACTCGAGGCTTTAAACGGTCAACACGTCTTTCGCTATGAGATACCTCTTTCGAAAGGGAAAAAAAGGGGGGGTATAATATAGCCGAGATGTACTTGTCATCTTGGCTTTTTGAATGTCGCCTAAAATTAGGGTTTTTTCTTTTTAATTCATTTTCGCCACCGACTGCTAAGGTCGTTTGGCATAAAATCTGCTGTTTAAAAGACGTGTTCTGAATCACCAAAGCTACAGTACATACACATATATCGCTTGGAAAAACCAGAGTTGACGAGCAATTAGGGTTATTCCCGGGGAATATTTGCTGCGTCGAGAAAGGCGGCTTTGAAATCATTTTTACCCTCGATGCTCGCTTACAAAAGTCTCGAGATTTCTCCCTCGACGAACCAAGATTTTTCGTCGACAGAATGTACAAGGTTACTTTATCGTACGTCCTTACGCCGCGATAGAAGCCTCTTTATCGGTCCTCTTTTCCCGGGGTTGCTTTAAGAGCGATCAGTGTATAATCATGGTAATTTTGTAGGTGTACGGATTTGTTTTCCAAAGGTGTGTTTCTACGGCATTGGGCTGGCCATGTTAGTTAATTCTAGGACCGGCTAAGAACTTCTCTCAAATTGTACACCAAGAGATAACGTCATCGTCTTAAGTATTTCGAGGATGGCCTTATAGTCAAAGTTGCACAATGGTGTAAATAAATATATACGTGCGTACTTGCATACACGCCTATATACCTGTGCACGTATACGCTGGGCCCACAAGTGTGAATCGATTAGTTTAAAAATCGGAGGATCCCAAAATTGCCTCAACTGGCGTTAAATCAAAGTTATCCAGACTTACCTCCTAGCAGTCGTACTGTGTTTATTTTCCCTCTGACGTTTCTATTATATCTTACTCAATATTATTTATATTACTGCGCCGAAGACCTTGGAATAAATTTTTGTTCGCGGCCGCCGGCACGGTCCTCCATGATTTTTATCCGATTTCCTACGAGGACCGAGGCTTATTTGCAGTCTGCGAGCTAAATCGTTATTCCAACTACTGCAGCTGACCTACGCGATTCGGTAAGCGTCTGCACATCGTTGTTATGTACACTGCACATCCCACTTACTCCAAGGACCGATGTAAATGAGTCCGCTTTGCGTTAAAAATAACGAGGCGCGAAGGTGTGTTCATTTTGGGGACGATCCCGAACGATCGTCCCACGATTTTGGTAAATAACATATTTTAAGCACTCGTCATTTGACTTTTAAATAATTGTTTTGTACGCCAAATCACGAGTCGAGCAATATCGAACGTTCGTTTGTGGAAATATTTATATCGATGCATAAAAAGCGCACGACGGTGCATACGTGAGTAGTGCATAATGCGTAATAACTAAAATATAAAAACGACCGATCGCTATTGCGTTCGATCATTTTTACGCTCATTATAGAAGATATAATTTTATCGTAAATTCGTAATATTTGCAAATTTATCCCACTTCGAAGAAGAATATTTTCGATCTTCAAGCGGTATTCATAAATCTAGTCTCGACGACACGGAAGTCAAAGATTTCCAAAAACCTCCGCGGCCATTTTCCAGGGCAACGTAGGCGCTTCGATAAAAAAAAAGAAAACCATCCAGACCAATTTTATCCAAGTCACAGTGTATACGAAGGCCGGTCGTAGACACGCGTTGAATAGTATGCAAAAATATGTAAAAAGAAAAATGTGTAGAAATCGGTACGCGTGTACGTATGTAAAAAGAGAAAGGACCGAGGATGTCTATCTGCATCTCGCTCGATTGTATTTCATTCGATGATCAGCTTTCGTACTTACGAAACGCCCGAATGCTACTTCCGTTACGCGGCCCAATCCATTAAACTCCGCGTCTCGATTTCGGGAATAATTTGAATATCTTACTGGCTCGGACGCCTCTCTTCCCTAACTTTTGCCCTATGATCCTCTCGAGGTGAAAGAGGAGCGAAAAAGTAGAGCTTTCTCTTTCTCTGCTCCGACAGGACAATTCCGAATGATATTCGTCCCAGAATACCGTGCGAACTGCGCCAGACTCGTTACGAATTTGCGTCCACCGAAAAATATTCCAAGCAAATGACGAGTTCATTAGCGACCTGACGCAGTTCGATCCCCTCATGTATCTTCCTTGTCTAAGGACGTCAAAAATGGCGACCAGCAAATTCTCATCGCGATTCCTCTCTCGTATATCATTTTTCCTAGGGTATTGTTCATGACGTTATTTAAAAAAAAAAAGCGTTAAAATGGATCCTACGCGTACTCGTTGGATGACTTCGAAACCAGTTGCTGGATCGAAAAGTTTCCTCTCTGGTACTTCGCGGAATCTCGACTTCCCTCCAAGATTCCACGGGCGAATCAAAAAAAAAAAAAAACGGGTCCAAAAAGTTACGTAATCGGAATCACACAAAGACCTTTCGCGAGCGGAGTGATGCCTGAAAGTCAAGCCAATGATTCAATGGAAAACACGTCAAATCTGGTGACCATACGCGCGCATTCTTCTCTCCTTTTTTTCCTCTTTTTTTCTTTCTTTTTTTTCCACCCGGATACTCGTCCTTCCACGGTCCCGATACGAAGCATCTTTTATATAATATGTTTTGCAACGAGAAGCGTAGGAGAAACTCGGCTAGTCTTGGAATGTCGTGAATTAAGTATAACCCTTTCTGCGTCGGGCATAATTCGACATCGCGTTATCGTGCTCGTAAATAGTAGAGAAACGAAACCACTCGCAAGATGTAGATTCGATGTAAATGTTCGATGTAAAACTTAAATCGCGCTTTTTCCTCAATACGTTTTACTGTAAACATTTTCGTGCAACAATGGACGATTTCGTTAGTCGTATTCCATCGTTTTAAACTAAGGTTTTAAATATGGCGAATGTTTTTCATTCGCCTAATTTATTCACTCATCTCGATACTTTGAAATTAGTATACACGCGTTAAAATTTGTTATAAATACATAAAGTATGATTCGAAGTACCTTATTCTGCGATTTGCTCGATCGTTCGATTTATAAATTGTAAGCTGTATAGATTTGATATGTCGAACAAATCGTGGTCGACGAGGATAAAGGGAAAAATATAATTTTAAAAGGATAATATGAAACTATTATGGATATGGACTGTTAATATATCTAGAAAGGTAAGGTGCGAGCAAGTGCACTCGGCCTTTTGTACCATTCGCCACGACTGTAGGGCTAATTCGGCCAGCGTTTATCGCGCCATTCAACCGGATAATTGTGTTATTGCCCTGAATTGCCCGGAGACACGCTCTTTGTGCCGGGTGCCCAATTTAAAGTCAGCACCGCAAGAACTTTGGCTCGCATGTGCTTCGACGGCACTTCGGTAACGCGAAAGGAATCTCCAGGTTTCTTTTTCGATATGTTATGCGATATCGTAATGTTATTGATTTACAATCAATGTCGAAGAAAGTTAGTGAAAGTCACCCGGGAAGTAACGTAAAGCGATGTACATGTGCAATAATATAAAACCCCTGATGTATATTGAAAAACAAGTATGATTCGCGATTCGGCATAAATTTCGATCCTACTATATGTCAGCCCATCGCGAATCGCGCGCTTGTAAATTTTCGTGAGTTTCGGCGCCGAGGACGAACCGGCTTGCAGAATAACGCATCGCGCTTGAAACCAAATTTCTTTCGGCTCCTCGTAATCCTCGACAACTCGACCTACCGCAATTCGCACGTATTTTTCTAAGAGCGCATCCTCTCTGCTCTCTTTCTTCTCGCGGACACTCGCCACTCGGCTGGCCCTGGAAACTCGTGTCGTGCGTGCCCATATTTTCGTAGAACGATTCGTGCCGACGGGGCCATGCTTGAAATTTGAAACTATCCTTTGAGAAAACCTTTACGAGCAATCTTTATGACCTAACCGGTTCCTGCCAGCTGGCACTGCGTTTGTTGCACGCCTGAGAATTTTTGCTCGAGCGTGCATCAGGGATTTTTCATACCTTCGCCGAATCTCCGATCGCCTCGATCGTGAAAATCGAGGGAAACTTACTGCACGATCGAATTTACGAGGACAGGCCTCCGTAAAATATCCAGCAAATTTCTCGCATCGATACTGCGCATGCGTCGAGCTCCTCGTGAGAGGCCAATGGCGTTTATAAATTTTCATTTTGTGAAAAATGGAGTCTCGAGTGACGGAACTTTAAGCTATTAAAGGGGATTGCGAGAGGCGTGGGTCGTATTAATTGTAATTTATATAAAGGCAGATTGGGTTTCCCAAACGGAGAGCCGGGAACCGATTCGGAGAAAGGAACAGGCTGATGTTCAATTTTACTCCTCTAATGTCCTACATTCCGACGCTAATGTAGGCTCGCATCACGAGCACAAGAGGCCCATTTTTTGTGCCAAATATCCCGAATAAACGAGCTCTATCGCGATTGTCGACGATCGTACAAAGCCTGTTATTAAAAAGATGTAGCAAATGATATAAATAATTACGTGTATCGATATAAAATAGTCAAATCCACGTTTGTATGCGTAACAGGCAGTCGTACGTTCTTTTCATTAAGCCATATTCACGGCTCCCTGCGATTTCCTCCTCTCGTTTCGCGTAACGTAGAAAATCGCGCGGACTAGTCCTAAATGTCAAGAGCAACAAAAGTTTACGGACGTGTTCCTCCATTGGAGTCCGGATAAAAAGACAGAATCCGCATGATGTAATTCCGCTCACAAGCGACTATTGTACTTCGTGTCGAAACGGTGACAATTGTGTGGATCGAAAGAAAGATTCGAAGTACGTACGTACGCGCCATAATTCTGCGTCTGCCTGTGAGACTGTAAGCGTGCGTACGTGAAAGTACACGCTTATGCGATCCTACACAAAATTGGTAACCTATGACAATAACCATGACGGACTCCAATTGTGTGGAACGTCATTGACAGCGTGAAAAATGAGACTCCTCCGCTTTTGACGTGGGTTTACATTAGCATCGAAAAGTAGGACATTAGAAATAGTTAAATCAAGCGTTCGTCCTATATCTATGAAATGTTTACCGTTCAGCTGCTTTTGGAATGCGTGTATTACTTTTAACTAACGTACCGTATTACTCATTACAGTTGATATGCGATGTAAATAACGTTTTGCGTGTCCCCTTTTTATACAATCGTGAACTAGAGATACTAAAATAAAAAATGAGTAAATTCGCAGGAAATGATCTTCAGATATTTACATTTAACTTTTGCAAGCTGCGAAATATAACGAGATTCCTACATTTCTTTCATTTCGGTCTCGCTACTATGACGATTTTGTCCCAGTACAAATCGTGTTATGGATTTCGGAACATATGGAGACGCGCGAACACGCACTGATTCAAGAATAAACGTGTTAAGTACTGTGCCGCTTACGAGACTATTCAAACCTTATAACTACGGTGTAACCTTGTATATAAAGCTGATATTATGTCGGTAAATGTCATATTTTGTCCAACAATATGTATAACGATCTATGCAAGATAAGAAAAAAGAGTATTATTACTTCATCGAGTGCATAAAATGTGAAATACATTCACGACAAACCCAAGATATTTGGTGCATTACGTGCGATAGGAGTATCAATACCATAAAAATTCACAGAGTAGCGTTTGCCGTGCTACTTGATTATATCCCGACATCTCAAACGGCATGAAAAAGTATCGCCGCAAAATCGATGATGCAAAAACAAAGAAACTCTCTTCTCGCATCGTCTGTCAGAACTGCACCGGAAGTACGGACCCCGTGAGGACTTAGGGCGGCCTTAGACGGCCGACAAAAGCAGGAGATTAAGAGTAACGAGGGCGCGGGCGCAATATCGTACAAAGATTTTGATACATACGTGCTCGATATATATCCTCCTATGGAATGTACGTATACACGTGTCGCTTAAAAGAAAGTCAATACAACTGGCGCTGGTTTCATATCCCTTCTTCTCTTATACCATCCTCCGATCTTACGTATCCCCCTACCGCGTAGTGGAGCCGCCGTCCTTCGATATCCTATGCTGGTCAACATATTACATTAACTCTTTGGCCCACATGATGCATCACCAATTTTATTATCGATACTTATTCCCACGTCGCGATAAAGGAAGTCCTTTTGGGCCTCGATACGCGCCTGTCCCACGCAATGCGTGTGTAACCACACACGCCTCCCGTCCTGCACGCTGAATCACGCACCTCCGATGCTTATCCCCTTGTTCTTCTTTTTTCCCTTTTTTTTATGTAACGCACTAAAAATATTTCGTCGATGCCGCCGATCCTCGGTACCCCTCACGCCCCCCCCCCCCCCTATCCCGGCTCGCTGTGTTCAACCGTCGTTTAAACACGCCTGAGCTTGGCACTCTACTTCTCGTACTTTCTTTGGGACTTTTCACCGACAGGCGTGAAATTTCGGCGTTTTTAATCCTACTGATTCTTAAGCATGCCGCCTCACAACTTCTGGATTCCCCGCTTTTTTCTTTTTTTCCCTCTCCATTAGTTTATCGTTGTTTTATCGAGTTGCACGCATCGTCTAATTTATCGTGATCGGTTCTTTTGCAGTATTGGAATGTGGAGGATATTTCGATAACGCCGGGATAAAGTTGTTGCGCGTATGTTTGCAATAACCTTATGGCGGGTGTGAAGTATCATCGATGCTCGGTTGAGGGAATAATCAAATACGCCGAGATGAATGGGCAAATTCCACGGTGGCCAATTTATCTGAACGCACTGCCGGGCCTTTTCTACCGAATAGCGTGAAAATAAGATAATATTATCTATGGGAGATTTGTGATGAAACGTATCGTTTATATTCGTATACGAAATGTTATTAAGTGACTCCGCAAACTCTCACGGCAAGTATGCATATATGACATATGCACGCAACCGCGATACAGGTCCAAGAGTTTTCGGGAGAATTTCATTTCTTCACCTAGATTTTTTGCCTGACGCAAATGACTCGGCCATATATTATAAATATTTCTTTCAGATATCGCAGGATTTTCCATTGTAAATTGTAGCGGATTGCTTCATATGTTGCTCCCTACGATAATCGCAGAGCAGTACGCTATTAAAACCTATATTGAGAAAGGTGTATGTACATATAAATAAATAAATAAATAAATAAATAAATAAGAGCTGATTATAAAGACGAGGTAGGAATTTCGATGAGGGACTACGAGAAGCTGATTTCTTTTAGCACATTCTTTAAAACGATCCACATTCTTGATTTAAATTGGACGTTGAAAGAGCAGCTTCGGTTACTCGACGATAATCAAAATTGTACAATTGTACACGCGCCTTTAAGAAAGATCGCTATTGGTGCCTGGACCTCCCGAATTTTTCTTGAAATTATAAACCCTATGCAAAATTCTTTCAACGCCGATGAGAAATGGGAGAGTCTCGACTTGTCCTACTTATAAAGAGAAGTTTATTAATGAAAAAGATACGAAATTGGCAGAGCAAGCGCTTTTACTTACCTCGTGGACCAGGATTTTATCCTGAATTCTGTAGCGTTTAACTTTCCTTTCAAAACGAGTTTCATCTAGATCGACGGGCCGCTACATAAGCGCTGCACATAACAGAAATGTGTCCTTATCGTTCACTCACTTACCGATCGTTAACCACCGATAATGTGCATTACCATTTTTCCTCAAAAAGATCTTACACTAAGAAAAAAGATCTCTCATTGTTTCGCATTAAATAAAATAAAAAACATCCCCCATTTGTTTTCATTATGTCAGCACAATGTACATAGCGGGAAAAACGCAACGCAATTTGTGTCAAACCGGTGCGTATAAAATGAATTTTGACAACTAACGTAATAGGGACATTCGAATTACTTGCAATCACAAATTTGCATTTATTGCCCAGTAGCAATAATTTCACCTTCACCTCTTACTCTGTTCGCGAAATTTATCCACACCATGAAAGGTCGCTCGATAATTCGTATGGTAAATATGCCCAAAAAGTGTACAAATTGTACCTTCAATTTCAGGCACTCTTTATTTTCGGCGTTTGCCGACTTATTTATCAAGCAGATAAGTCGGCAATAAAAGCATCGAAATTGAACGCGACTAAAATAAAGAGGAATTAACCCATAGCTTCCAGTGTCACGGATGCAAAAATCTCCACATATTCCCAGCTTAATACTTCTGCAGACAGAATCCTCTGCGAATTTTAAAAATGCATCTGCCATGAAAGCCAATTTGAAAAAAAATTCGAGAATTTTATTATTCAACCCTCAAAAAAATGAATCACGGACAAGTGCATTTTTAAGGTCGATCAGACGAGAAGCTGATCGAACGAGACGAACGGTAGTGACGTATCATAGTCAATGTATTCGATGACTGCTTGCTCAAATGTGAAAGGGCAGTGACACCCATCGGTATTGCATGTCGGTGATTTTTTACGGACAATGCTCATCCAAGTTTACATCCATCATCCCGCATCTGGAATTTTAAGTTACACGACAATGTGGTCCATATAAGCTTTGGAACGCCATCGGTTCGAATTCTTGCTCCACGACCTTTGCGACCAACACTTTCGCCTCGTTCCTACATTTTTCTATCCGGCAAGCTGCCCTATTTACGCTTCATGGAATTTACTTCTAACCAGGCTGTATATAGATAAACCGCAGAATCAGGATCCGCATTCGTTGCGGATCTCGCGGGATGATATTGGCCTGTTAGGATCGTGACACATCGGGAACGAATTTCAACAGTCCCGATTTCGTAGGCCGAGGATCGTTACCGCACTGATGAATAGTCCAAAAATGCGAAGGTCAGTAAGCCGTGAGCATATGCAAAATTCTAACTGTGTGTATCACAAGGAAGGCAGTTTTAGAGGACGATTTCGTAACAGGATTAGGCAAAATCGGACGAAACGACGAGATGTCGCGCGAAGCTACGACGTCAAATGCAACAATAACAATTGCGATCGATGCGCTTTGTCGTATTGTTCCTCGTCCAACCGTTTCGATTAACGGGTTGTTATAATATTTGTCCTGCTGCAAAGGACGTGCAAAGACGTGGAAAATCATTTGAGATTTCGCGAGTGTCACGTTTTTTACTTGTTGGACGAATTTATATTTTTCCTTATTGGAATAAGTCGTCGAAGTTTGTTCTCCGAGCACGGAAGGGTGTATATCTCTCTCATCGTCGATCGGGATAATTTATGTAGGTCTTAAACTCCTCAGCTTCCGCTTCTTTACTGCCTCTATCTTACTCGTTAGATCCCTCGCGAACATTTTCATTAATTATCATCGTTTGCACCGCCGTAATAGATAAGGATACCATAAAACAGGTTCATCGGTACTAGCACGCGTTTCTAAATTTTTATGTGCTGCCACGATCCTAAACTATACGCCAACCTGTCTCTTACGTTTTAGACGCAGCGATGAAATTTTATGACGAAATATACGACCGATCTGAGATTTGTCGCGTTCTGAACTGGTGACGGATAAGTAAACGGTCTGTCGTTAACCGTACAGCTCTTTGTTGGTTCACCGATTTGATTTATGGCCACGACTCGTTTACTGTACAAAATGTGTCTAAAACTGTCAAAACCGATACACGCTTATAACGTTAAGACTCGATGTCCAAAGTGTGCCATTTAAACCCGGATATAAATTTAACTTCCGTATAATATAAATTATGTTTGAATATTTTTTATGTGGCATGTAAAGATAAAGTGTCAGTTATGGTACGTGCGTCGTACGGAAAAACATGCTGCAAAAATTTTATTCCGGATGTTTGACCGATAACATGGGCTTCTAGTGCTGTATATCTGATTTATATCGTCAGCTCGTAAACCTTACATTTCCCCAGAGTAAAAGTATTCTTCCGGATTGTATTTTGCTGCAAAGCATTTTTTTTTTTAACTAATGCGATTATCCGACTGATATCATCGGCAGGTGCACCTCACATCTGGTCAGTGTAAACTTTTTTGGGCTAAAAATATTTTCATAAATTATATTTCGACGTGCAACATTTTTTTGCCGATGCAAGAGTAAGGAAGCAATCGAAGTTTTGCGTCATTATGGTCCATTCGACTTTTCTTTTGATCTAACCGACGATTGGTTCGGGCAGAGGGGGAAGGGTTTAATTCCGCTTTGATTAAGACTCCTCGAAGCCTTCTAGGAAAAAATGACCGTGTGCCTCCCCGCAATCTAAATCCGGGATGGCGTCAATACGACTGACGTCGCCATTGACGTACTATTTAGGTCTGACCAAAAATGCACCGTTGTTCCTCGAAAAAACGCTCTTTGAAGAAAGACCTCTACTTCATCGTTAACCTTTGGAAAGAAAGATCCTTTCATGATGCAATAGTTTAAGGAGGATAATCCAGTAATTTTCATAAATTATTGATGGTATATCAACAAATAATAGTCAGGACAAGAGGTGGCGGAACAACTTTGGAGTATTTAAAGATTTATGAAAATATACATCCATTACATAAGAAAATGTGAAAAGGATCAAGAAAGGTGTAATTAACCTATTGAAAACATGATTCTTGTATTGATTAATCGATTAATTATGATAGTGATATTGATGTGAATAAGAAATTCACTGCACGGATGATTAATTTGACAAATACTACTCTGAGCGATGATGGTGAAAAAAAATGTATGTATCAACGTAGTAAAAATATAACATATGTATATATTTGGATATATGGTGATGTCGTTCAATATATATAATCGATCAACAAAAACAATGTATATAACGAAACATACATTTATAAGAATAAAATGTACAAGAAATACTCTTAGCACATACTAAACTGAAGTGTATTCAGAGTCTCTTATATTACTTGCTACATTCGACTATGATGATCCATTGTACTTTAATATTTTAAGCGAAATAAAGCACCCATGGGACGGTACTTTTCCAAAAAGCAACGTTTTCTTAGTCTCACCAAAGGCAGCAGCTCGCAATGTACACTTCACAATACTGCATTTTAAAAAGATTTCAGTCATAATACGAAATAATCTACAATCTTTAAGTATTATACAGATTCAGGTGCGTAAGAATATACTCAGGAGTTGCCTGACTGTCGATATATGATGTTGAATATTAAGTTGTGTACGGAATACATAAATTATACACAGATAATACACATATCATGTCTATACCTACCTAATCATTATTCTGCAATGCTAAAACATAATTAGTATGTAAATACCACTATGTTAAGTCAAAAATATTTTTTCATACATCGCTAGATAATTTTTTAGCCTCTATTTACTTTCTGTTTTAAGTTGAGAAATTGTACTATTCCAAGAACAATTGTCATACAGAGAAACTTTCGCCACATCCACAAGTGCCTTTGATATTAGGATTATTAAACACAAATTCTGAGCTTAATTTGTTCTCAACGTAATCCATTTCGGTACCAAGAAGGGATAGCTGAGCCTTTTTGTCAATAATTATGTGAACACCATCCTGAACTACTTCTTCATCAAAATGAGATTTTTCTTTAACGTAGTCCAAGGTATAGCTCAATCCGTTGCATCCTCGTTGTCGCACACCAACCTTAAGGCCAATCTGCAATTTTCCAATTTTATTCCTATATTTATCCTTTAAAAAAGCTCGCTAATAAATAATCATAAACTTATCCCACAACAAAATTAATATATAAATGTAGTATTTTGATTCGTAAATCTCGTTCTTGGTACACATAACAAATTGGACAGACAATCTAGTACAAAACACTTACATATTCCGATTTGTTCTGCAAGATTTCCTTAATTTTCTTTACCGCATTAGGTGTCTGCAACATCAGAAAAAAAAGGAATGCACATAAGGTTACATTTCGTAACACAGCAAAACATTTCGTGTGAATAAAGTTGCGCAATCGAGGGCAACGATGACATTGAAAGATTAATAAAGAACGTTAAAATATAGGGATTACTGCCATAAAAACGAGAGCAATTTTACTAAATTACGAAGGCGGATTCTCTTCCACAACAATACACAAACGTTTTGTTCAACGATAGCTTCATGAAGGTTAGGTTGCATCAAAATTACATTTTAATTCGTGACTTCGGATTGAAATTCAACACGAAATTAACCTATCTTTGAAAATATATACGAAAAACGGCAGGCGTACTGACCAAGGTAAGTGCAGCACGAGTTGGAATTATTCTTCTGCCTTTGACAGCACGAACCGTGGCGGCTGCCATTACGGTCGACGCCATTTTTCAATACTACGCACGTCGAACTCCGATGCTGCGTCTTTTACATTAAAATGCGTACACTTGAAATCATTAATTTGTTCCTGGACCCCTGAAGGAGAACAAGCGGAATCTAGAATACCACTGTGGAGGTACCAAGCGGCAGGGACCGGCTGGACCTGCTTTATCGACTCTACAATCGACGTGCGCACGATTTACAAGATTAGAAGTTTCTGCGCAATTTGTAAATCGCACGCACGTCGATCGTTGTGTCGATAAATCAGGTCCAGCTCATCATTGCCGCTTGGCACCTCCACAGTGATATTCCAACTTCTGCTTGTTCCTCTTCAGAGGTCGGGGAACAAATTAATGATTCCGTGTATACAACTGTACCGATATATTGTAATACACTATATAGGTTATTAAAAACGGATAAATGAGGATAAAAAATTAATAAATCCATTTCATAATTAGCGTACCACAACGAAATAATGGAGAATGTCATAAAATACAACTTTATAAATTTAGGAAATTCAGTAAAAGTTGCAGAATCGTTGTTCTGACGATATTCGTAGATCTAGTGTTAATCGACGTTGCTGGACTGGTGCTGCCACATATTGAATAAAAAAAATCAAAACTAAAATAATTGCAGTAAACATGATTGTTTGTTCAACGTAATTAATTATTGAAAAGCGTGAATGATAATCAAGAGATTTGCAGTTACTACGATATCATCCACAAGTTAAATATATTGTACGGTTTAATTTGCAAAGATCTCGAATGTTTTGAATAAACAATGCTGAGCCATGGCCTTCGGCATATGAAATTTTGGTATCAAGAAGCCATTGCGAGTTAATCGCAAATCTTGTTAGAAGACGGAAAATAAGCTTGTGCCTGGCAAACGTACACGTTGCAACTCTACCAGTTATTATTTCATTATCTACAAATTATAGTAGATATGATTTATCTACGTTATGAAAATGGCAAAACGTTTGCAGTATCTTCCGCGAAATAAAACGCTACGGTGGTGTAGTGGATAAAGGTTTCTTCATATTATACGTATACTACAACTGGTTTAAAATCCATTTCAAAGGATAGGTTCTAGGCCAAATGACCTTAGCAGTCGATATCAAAAATAAATTTCAATCAAGAAGAAACTATACAGTACAGAAATTACTGTTATTATGAAAGGTGAATCTTTTCTAAGAAAGAATGACGCGCGAATTTCTTGCTGATCCACGAGGACAATGAAATCCTACTGCTCATTGAAAAACGTTCAAGATTTTTACCCTGAACAATAAGAAATCGCGAGAGTCGCCTCTCCAACAATCGTTCTTATTACTGGCTTGGCCGGCGAAAGTTAAAATTATGAAGGAAATGTAATCCATACTTGGCAACGATTACGCATGGTACGATCTAACCGATTCTGAAGAATCGTCATTTTACGCTCATCATTCGCTAAGAAGTAAAACCTTTGGCATCGCTTAGCTTTCACTAAGAAAGTTCGTATGTCGCATTTATCGACGTTTTAAGTATATACATTGCTCGCTATTTCTGTTTTATAAATGGAACGTTTCACCACCAGATCACGGCAGGGTTCAATCGTCATTCAGCTTTGATCCGAGCAAAGAAAGAATTAGATATACTTATTTGCATCCACGACACGTTTACCATCGCGTACAAAGTAAATCAAATCAGTTATAAGCGAAAGGGCGCATGTAACATCTTTCAAAATGTCATAAAACCGGCTGAAAAATTCAGATCGCTTATAAAATATTCAATTTTCGTATACAGGATATAGTCACATTTCTAGGGGAAGGATAAATGGAAGGTCATGTATCGAAACAACCACCATTTAATAGCAATGTAAAAGGGGGACGAAATGGGAGTGGAGAAAAGGCATATCGTGCGTATCGAAATAAAAAAAAATCTCGGTTTCATCAGTGATCATAATTTTATATTTTCTCATCGATCTTAAAACTCTTCATATTTGTTTCATAATAAACGCTCTCGAAATCATAAGAAATTGTAATACAAATTTGAACGGTACATATCGCAATTCCGATTACTTTAAGAACAACGACAGGCGTGCTAATGAAGGAAGATCAACTCCGTGGCATGCACGTATATACATTCCTCCACTAGAGTTATGCAGCATCATTCCCACGTCGTCGATTTCGCGAGAAAAAAACAAAGGAAGATAGAACCGCGTGGCGGCCTCTTCTTCTTATATCCCTTCTATGTTTTTTTTTCTTTTTTAAATACCTCATCGCGAGCCACATCGGCAATCCCTAATGTTAGGTTCATAAAAATAAATAATAGTAACGATACATTTATATACAGCATATGAATTACCGTTTATCGTAACAATAAAATAGATACGTATTGTAATAATCCCCATCTCCGCACGTAACGGTGAAAGCTGGGAAACTTATCCGGCGACATGGGTTGTAAGAATAAATAATTTTCGTCGTGAGCGCACGCTTCCTTCCTTTTTGCCCCCCCGATGTGGGAAATAGAAAAATTCAACGGCCCCCATTGCAAGCCCCTCGCTCCGCCGTAACAATTATCCGCGATGATCGAGCAATGCTCGCGGATTATCAGCGCGAGCATTCGCGGATATATACCCAAGAAAACACGGACACTTAAAACTTAGCTAGACGATAGAGTACCGGTGTGATTAAAGTTAAACTCTTCCCTTCGACAATTGTCCCGATGAGAACGACACGTCGTTTTACCGGGAAACGCGACCGCACGTGTAGCGTTCGCGCACGCGATCGTACCTCAATTGCAATTATAATCGATTACAACAAAGTCGCTCATCTCGAATTGGATCCTCGTGGATCGTTAAAAGAATCTCCCGCCCGCGCATCGACTGCCTTCCAAGCCCGAATCTCACCTCTGACCGCGATCGTATAAACTTTACTACAAGGTGATATGTCAGCGTCGAGCGCGCGGGCGAAATTGATCGATCGCCTATAAAAATTCCACATTCCCTTCGCTGTTCGAGCGATATTGGGCTCCAGTTGCTAAAATCATCCTCGATTTCTAATCTCCTCCTTTCACGCTTCTATCCTACGTGCTTCGCTAAAATCTAGATCATACCCATTTGCTCGACTTACGATTTACAATAATCACGGCGCCATTTTATGGACGACTTCCGGAACCACAAGAACGATTAACCTTCAAGGACGAAATCGAGGAATTTTCGTAAGCGAAGATACGCTCAAAGACGATGGAAACGCCAGAGATTCCATTGCTTTAAAATCCCTCGATATCAATGTACGCTACAGCACGTTTTCGTTACAGCAATCCGAGAGCACGACGTATCAGCTTATTACGGACGATACCTCGTGCCTTACGTGACGATCGTACCGCGCCAGGCCAGTTTCGGATGTGTTTCGACGACAAGAACAAAGTTAATACGACCGTTAACCCTGCGTTCTTGGTAAGACGATTAAAATCCTCAAGTTTTTGCATGCCGATTGGTACCTTATCTGCGCGAGGTGCGGGATATTCTTGAACCGTGCGGGATTAAGGATAAGTTTTCGATACGCGCACGTGCACTATGTCTGGAAATTGCGTGGCCAATCGATTATTGGGAGATTTGCCGGACCTCCTTTAATCCAAAAGTCGATCCTCGTTTTTGCAAAGCCACAATGTCGGCTTGAAACGTACAGTTTGTTGACTGCAAGTGACTTTTGTACCGGAATTCTGTACCGTGATCCAAAAATAACGCGGGGTGTATTTATGCAAAGTAAACCGGGCACCAAAAGTCGCGAGGCAACGAAATAGGTTCTCGAATTTTTCCCAGCGATTTAAACAATGATTCTCGTTTTTGTAAGGCCACGAAGTCGGACCGAAACGCACGTTTTCGGTGCGTATCACGCGGACGACGTCTGCAAATCGCGTGGACCTTCGATAGTTGAAAGATATGCCTGGAGGATATACGTATATATATGTAATTATCGCAGTTGCGTACATGCATGCCTCTTATCGTCTTATCGGAGGAGAGATATTCGCGTTGACGCGCTGCTTCGGGAGATCATACCTCGAAACCGGATTACCTTTATCGGCACGGTATCGACTCGGTGTTTAGACGTTCCACCAGATAAATCCTGATGGTTCAACCTTTCGAGTGTCACGGCTGAATATAAAAGTTTGGAATCGCTTCTTCACTGGACTTTGTCATTTACGTCACGTTCAAACACGATTTTTGTGTGAACGCTGTGAAATTGAATTATACATTGCAATTCTTACTGCTCTTTGTAAAGAAAAAAAACTAGATTTCATTTGGTAAAACGCGATCAATTTCCAAGGTTGTGATAGACTTCGCAACTTCTGTGCGTTCTTCGTAGCGATATAAGACTTTTTTTTTCATTATTAAAGAGCAGTTGAGTCACACCGTAGAACGCTCGAATGGTTAAATTAACGATTATATAGCATTGCAGCATAGATAGCGGAGTGCAACGACATTGCTTCACAAAGGCGTCGAGTTTTAAAAATATAACGAAGAAATATGACTAACTATGGATTAAAACCTCGGTCAATGTCTGCTTGGTACGTGAATCCGGATATAGTAATGCCAGACGAAGAATGTAAGCGTCACAGTTTAGGACGAAGATGCTTTTCCAAAGATAAATACAGAAATCTTAATAATTTACTCGCTGGGCAATACTTCAATAAAGACATCCGGGTGCAATCGCACCAGGCGTATGATCAGGGTCTTAATAACCAAAGCAGATAGTACAGAGGATAGGTCCCTGTATATAAATCAGGGCGAAGGAATATTCTCGATACACAAATCCCAATGCAATCGCACCAGAGGTAGCAGAGACTTAACAACCAAATCGAGTCGTACGGGTGTAGAATCCTGGGTATGGTTCACGATGCTCTAATATTCCTTCCCGATACATGGATAAAAAATCCGAAAACATCCGCACCAGACGTACGATCAGGGACTTAACAATCGAACAGAGTGGTACAGGGCTAGGATCCTGGGTATGGTTCAGGATGGAGCGATATTCCGGGCGTGCGAGCGGTGTGGTCTCCCTCAAACGCGCACGACGAGCAAGAGGAGATCGGCGCTGAATCAGACCTGCCCGCCGACGTCAGCCTGGTACCGTAACGTCAGATATTGGGCCGCCTCCGTCATCCTGTTGATGCTACGATGAAGGCCGCGCAAGTGGCGGCGGAAGTTCTCCGCCTCCACATTCGCCAGATCGATGCCCTCCTCGTTCTCCAATCCCGAGTCGTTCTCGATCCCTGTGTCCGAGTCGGAGTCGGAGGACGTCGAGACGATCGACGAGGCGCTCTGGACGCTTTGCATCGATGTCGTGCTGGGACAACGTGCGTGACCTAACCTCGCCCCGTTGTCGATCGAGTTGCTGATCGGAGTCACTTTGTGGACGCACTCCTCCTCGCCGTGGCCGGGTCTGAAGCACTCCTGGGACCAGAGCAGCTCGACCTTCATCTGATTGACGATGTTGTACAACCGATAGAGGTCGGTGTTGGTCAGCGTGTCCTTGATGGTGGTACCCCTCTTGCCCTTCATGCTGACGGTGTCGCCAGCGTCACCGACGGACAGGTCCAGCAGTCGGCTCGGCACCAAGATCGTGTCCTCCATCTCCGAGACCGTCCTCACGAACTTCTCCATGCTGTTCAGGATGCTGGCGTTGCTGAACTCGGGTTCGTCGTGACGGGCGATCCTCCGCATGCTAGCCCTGGAACAGGAAAGCGAGGTTCGCGGTTAGCCACGCTTGTGGGGAGAAATGTTTTTCGAAGGAAGAGTATTGTACCGAAGCTAATCACTGATGCACGTTAGGTCGCTGCAAGAGTTCGTGTTAATGTTATATCAGACACGAACTTTTGCACTGATCTGAGGTATATGAACTGAGGGTTAACTCTTCGAGATATGGTGATCATGGTTGATGATCGTTGTGAGGTATATTATAAAAGAAAAAATGACGACGATGATGAAATCGTGTTATTCGTCTCTAAGAGCTATTAAACATGAGCAATTACGCGTGTAACGTATACCTTGAGCAGGAACCATTTTTATTAGATTAAATAAAGGAAGGCTTTGATTCTGAATAATAGAGGAAAAATTCAAGCGGTGAAAATATAAAGATGGACAATCGAAACAGATTTTCATTGCTCTTAAGGAATGTAAACTTTATGCACTTTTATGCCTAAGTTATTCTACTTGATCAGGTTTTGCTACCGAGAAGATAATCTAAGTCGGGATACGTACAAGCGTACCGCCTGATTAATAAATAATTATTTTAATACATCCCTCATGTAACCCAGCGTTAATATTTATAAGCGTTTTACATTAAATGGGCGAGGCAAACACCTTTTTCAGATGGTGGACAATCTAACGCGTGCTTTAAAGTAAGAAGCAATGCTTGTCCGAAAAACTCTAAAAGAAGAAGACTATGGATTTCAATTTAACGTATCACTGCGGCTTATCAGCGATGATAATGGGCAATTGTGTAAAAACCTACGTGCAAATCACGCAAAAAGTAGGACGTCAGTTTTATGCGCCACAATTCGTGCAACCGCATTAATGTATAAATGGATCTGCAATAAATGAGTTTTATCTGCTAACCCTATCGGCATGCTTATACTGTCAAGTTAAAAAAAGAAAAAAGAGAGAAAGAGAAAAAGAAAGACCGGGACAGAGTTAAACGATAATGCGAGTATCGATAATGCGCGACTTCGATCCGTAATACGTGTGCATCGTTGATCGATCGAAGAAGCGCGATAATCGATATAAAATGTCTACGCCAGATATGTTTAGGATAAGTTTCTTTCCCATAAAACGTGGTCATGATTCGCGTATCACGATGCAGCTTATCGCATTGCAGGACGTCACGTTGCGAAATTTAGATTATTCAAAGGTACGTAGGTTACTGCGCACTAACGCGCGTTAGTTTGCTAAAAAATTTGCATATGCAAGCTTTGAAATTTTTTTGAAAATCCCGGCTGTCAGCGGAGTGCAAACTTCTCTCTGCCAGCAAAGAATTGCCGATGCAGTCGGAATTATTGATTAGCGTGTAAAAGCAATGAACGCTTCTAAACGCTTCTTACAAATAAACGTTTTATAGACACTGTACAAAGAGTATGGAGTACATCCAATACATAATTTTACTATTTATAAATATGCTAACACTATTTTACGAAGCCCCTGTTCAAACCAGGAATAATTTTCTGCGACAACGACTGCTTGTTTATACAAATATGTTTGATTAGAAACGTGCATAACTTTTGAGACACCATAATGCAACTTTCGATAATACTTGTAATAGAACAGCAACCATGTTTCGATTCCGGGGTAACTTAATGCGGTAATTTGATTGGTCGGCCAATTTACTATAGATGACCGTCCTTGCGTAAAAGTGCTGAAAAAAGTATTGATGGAAACAATTTTCTCGAGTACTCCACTTCGATAACCACGACAAAGTCGAGTATGTACATCGAGGAAAGTTATCGAAACGTTATCGAAAAGAGATACACGATGGACAGCACGTACGCCAAAATGCATTCAGTGCTTTCTAGAATGTTTCTTTACGAACGATACATACGGTATTAATAGACATCGCTCGATTCGGTTATTAAAATTCAAGAACAAACTCGCAGCCGATAAAAATATCCGCTACGAAAAGTTATACCGACCAAGGTAATTTAATCTTCTCGAGGCAATATTAAGATTTCGAAATACACAGCGGTAAGATCCATGAATTGGGAAAGCCCGTTGTTTATTTTGATGATCCGATCGTTCGGACGGACATCGAGTCTAAATCGAGAACTTCCATGAAAGTTTTTTTAACTGGTCTTTCATAGCAACGTAATAAACAAGATCATGGGTAATAAAAATAAAATGTTAGTCAATGTTATTCAATGCTGAGAATAAAAAGATGACGCAACGCCTAAAAATCGTTTAAAAATTTCCTCACGAAAGGCGCATTGCCGGCTGAAAATCTGAGGTAAAAATATTTCTGGCAATGAGCAAGTATCAAAAAGTAACAAAAAATAAAATAAATGCAGATCCAGCTAAAAAAAAACATCCTTTTTCTGAATATCTTGTCTACAAAAATTACATGTTTGTCGCATTTTACGATGTACAAAATGTTGCATATATATATATATATATATATCGGCATTAGACTATGGAAGGATACAAGAAAAAAATACAACGCGCAGAAGAATGCAAGAGCACAAACATCCAAGAATGTTCACAATTTGCAGGATATTATTAACCGGTTATCCGTCAAATTCAAGTTCCGTTTCTACATTTCAAAAATTCTTCCTATTGAGCACGGATTAATTAGAAATGAAGATTCTACAGTCATGCTTCCAAGCAGGGAGGTAATAATTTCTAGGTCATTCACTTTCACCAAAGATTAGATTTTTCTACATAATTTTGTCTCGTTGGAATTTTGGCGTGTCTTTAACCAAAATTCGGCACGTGCAAAAATTATTTTCTCACGGAAAGTGACAAAATTGTTTTAATCAAACCCTGTAGATACTCTGTACGTAAAGCGCGCAATAAATACAACATCAACTAAAGAAACGATATTACAATTTAACGTGCAATTATCTGCTATTTAACATTACGTTCATCCTTTAAGATAAAAACCCTGCGATACGAATATCACCGGTATATATTACGGGTTACGTTCATCCTTTATGATAAAAACCTTGCGATACGAATATCACCTGAATATATCAAGGGTAACTTCTAGGTCAATTCCCCAAACCCCCTTCCACGCTATTATAGATATTCGCCATACTGATTTGCAACATACATCCAGAAGCAAATATAAGAATCCATTTAAGATATTTAGCCCATCCGTGCATCGCGTTATAATTGTTTAACATTTAATGTCAGATTAAATTAGTTCTCAAATAAAAAGTCTTAAATACAGTATTTTACAAGCACTCGATCCGTTCCTCATTATGCTAATCAGCAACCGTGATTCTACATAACCACGCTACGTATTTAACCGGAGTTTACCCAAGGTACTTGCTCGCAAATTGATTGAATATTTGCTCCGTTGTTTGACGAAGAATCTAGTTGGGCGGACGCCATTTAGTTCCACGAGTTATCCCAGAAGCTAAGCGGATACCCGCAACGACTACGTCATTGAGCAGTGTCATTCATATGATAATAAATATCCAGCCAAGTAGATCTGTTTCTGAGAATCCTGGACATATTGTGTAATCGTAAACTGTAGAATGACGCAAAAACCAAAGAGCGTCCTCTTACGAAGCTTTATAAACCCATCCTCTGAGTACCTCCTCAAAGTCGACGTAGCTATTATTCAGATAATGCGCGAAAAAGGTATGCGAATGGATCGTATAATTAATTTACGATCAAGCGGTTATCGCGGGAAATGATTTAACGCATTCTTGTAGCCAGCATTCAAAGTTTGATCAATTTTACTCATCGTGTATCGTTGGTTTCGTACCGTACCTGCACTGTACATGCCGATGGAAATTACATTTAATAATTGTTTCAGAAACGTTACGTTCCTACTATTCAAGTCAATTAGGAGATGAGAACACGATACGAGTACTAAATTCTATCTGTTAGCCTGTCTAAAATATCCTCGAAAACAACGTGATATGCGATTTGCCTTTTGCGATCCACTCTTATATTAAGATAATGCATTTGACGAAGAACGGCCCATTATAAATGGCGCCTCGATTATCAGATGAAGATAGCGTTAGAAGACAATACAATCGAGCGAGATCTCGGATGTTTTCCAGAGCTTTGGACGCCGATCTCCGTCTTTGCAAAGCCACGGAATTAGAATAAAATATACAGTTTGTAAAGTGCAAGCAATATTTCTAGCGTAAATCACTGTAAGGTAAACTGAACGTAACGTTAATAAACTTAGCAGTACGGATTCGAAGAGAGGAAATTTTGGTGAAACTCGAAAGCACGATGTGCCGTGAAACTCGATTCCTCGAATGAGTCCTTCGACAAAGAATTCCTTTCTCACTGGCGGAAGCAATATTAAATCGATAAAATTCTATTGACGCAACGGTACATTAGGAGGTATCCACTTATACACGTGAGTAGCCTTCGATCGCGCCGACTTTCGACAGAAACTCAACACACTCGTATAGTTCACCAACTCTCCAGGTATAATTTCATCGTTCCTTCGACCAGTTCGATAATAGCCGCTTGGAATCACTCCGTTAGTAAAGGTATTGCACTAAAAAATACTGTGCTCACCGCGGCATAAACACTAAAGGCAGGTAAAAGTAATCCCAATACTGCTGGTGGAACCAACCGTGCGCGATACAAAAAATTTGATTCCGTTTCACATCGACCAACTCGCGTCGCAGCTTACCCTCGAACCGCGCTTCTAAGTATACTGTAAACCACCGTTTAAAAAAAATGCCCGCCTCACAGCCAAAAATCGAAGAACGATCCGAAGTTAATTTAATTTCTTCGCGTGCACGATCATCCGCGAAAAGTCGATAGCAAAGCAAGTATCCGCACGAGATATTTGTGCTCGTCCAAATTTCGAGGAGAAATCGCGTATCGAGTCGAGCTATTCGTGTGGAAACGATTTTGTCAATGTAGCAGCCAGAATATACGGATTATAAGGGTAACGAGTCGTTCCATAAGTGGGTCCACTAGGTTTGGTCCACCAATCGAATCTCCAATGCGACAACGTACCTCTGGCGCATCATCGTCATCATATCGCAGGTGCTTCTTCGAACAGAAAGTAAACCGGCAAGGCGAGCGTGCGGCTTCGTCGTGAAAGGACAAAACGTCGGTCAGTTTTGACGGGAGGAACGAAACTCCCTGTTCTTTCTACCTCTAGTAAATTCCAAATGGAATCCATTTACGTCATGCCTCGACAGGGATAAAGCCGGAGGGGAACGTATGAATATGCGCAACAGCCATTTCCTATGCTAAAGTTTTGTTTAACCCCAAGATACGACTCGTATGGATATGTAAGGCGCCCCCCGGCTGATACCTACGTATTATATGCAAATGGAGCGTCGATTTTTTTCCCAATTTTTACATATACGTCGAAGTCCAGGTTGCCCGTTCCGGGGTCACCTCCGATCAGCATTCTCATTACAATCGACCCTACACACTCTCTTTCTTTCCCTCTCTTCTCTTTCCTGGCTTCACTCCTCCCTACTAACATTTTTACGCGTAAAGCAAAGTGCACTTGGAGAAAATAATTTTTTGAAGAAAGTCGGCTTGTTCAATGCAACGAGCGACGTAGCCAATTGTCATTTTTCTTCTCGATGGCTAAGAGTTTTTGGCAATCTTTGTACTGGTTTTAGGTAACTTAGAACCATCGGATTGAGGATAATTCGAACCATGACACGTAGAAGGTGTATAAAACGTGGAAAATTATCCGTCGATGACGCGAATCATTGAAACTGTAATGTACATTGAACGTGGAAAATTGTAGATGGGTTACTCGATCCAGATTCGAAGTTCAATATTGTTTTTAAATTTAATCGTAAATTAAAAATTACTAGTGCATACATGATTTAGCGAGATATATTCCTTTGTTGGTAAACAGAATTATTCGAAAAACGGGGCTAAGCCCGGGATGTGAATGAAAATTCGTTGTCCCCACTATCGTACGCAAATATCCATCACCTTCGAACTTTTTTGTGTGAAAAACATGGCGTAGATAATGTAGATTCGATATTGAGCCGTAGGTCGCAAAGTCGAACTACGGGGTTAGATATCGAAAACAGGCATACGGGCAACTGGCGATTCGTGTGTTGAAATTAAGAGTTACGTTGATTATGAGACGTAGAAACGCCTTGCAAAATATTCTTGACACAGCGATATATCCTTGTTGTCCTTATCGACTACACTTTGAATTTCAACATTGTGAAAAAGGCATAAATAATATTCTTTAAAAAATTTATACAAAAAAATGATAAACGTCCCATCGATAATTTTCTCCTGAGGTCCTACAGTACTCGAAAACTTATAAAACCCTCGTGATAAACAATAAGCATCCTAGATTAAAGAGATTTTTAATCATTTTTCAATCCTAGCTTTATTACCGACAGATGTAATTCCCGTACAATCTGATTTTATCGAATCTAAAAATCAGACGTTTGTGAAAATTTGCCAATTCTCAAAGCGTGGGCCAATTACGCGGATAGCACAACAACAAAATGACCGATGAATATCTTGGATCGTTCGATAATCGTTGAATACAAAATCAATGTCAATAAAAGTTTATCAGCCGAGCGTTGCCATTCAAGAGAGTCTATGTTAATTACACGATACGCGTAGCTTGAGAGTGAAATCGGTCACGGTTAATCGCAGCTTTGATTTGAAAACTGTATAAGCATACGTACCGCGTCATACAATCTCTTCATCTTGAACCTCACGATGTATTTAATAATGATATAAATTGGTAAAAAAAACTCTCATCAACGTCGCTTAATCGGTAATAACCATAATTTCGCAGCAATAAATGACTCTTGCGAGTCTTGAAAAATATTCGCATTTAAATAAAAAAAAAAAAAAACTAAATGGCGAAAATTCAATGACACAGGTAGGGGAAAAAAATGACACGCAAAAACAGCAGAAGGCTCAATCACTCGATACAAAGTCTATTTCCTCAATGATCGAAGAACCTGCTGGATGCAAAAACATCAGGCGTAATGCCACAATACTTTCATATGTACAATGAACTCTTGACGTCTGCTTAATTGCGTATAATTCCACGATTTCTTCGCATTTTTTTCTTCCTCCAATCGTTACGTCAAGTACACGACCGTATACGGAAATCATTGTAAATTCATATCTCTCGACATCATCCTCCGTCAGAGGATTCCCGTTATCGAGCCTCGCATTAGCCATGCATATTTATATTCGCCAAAAAGTATATGCCGAATAAATGGACACCAGGCCGAATACAGGATATAACTAAACGTCTGGTTACGTTTCGTGGTCCACGTCAATTGGCTTTAGCACACACTCGCCCAATTTTCCCTACCCAAATACCCATCTAAATATACGTTTGGATCAGGTGGTTCAACGCACTTAGCATGATCGTAGAAAATTACGCCGTCGGTCTTTTCAGCTAATCGAAGGGCGAATCACGGTCGCAGGATGTGCAGTTAGCCGAGTAACAATGCTATACGGAGCTTCGTACTCTAACACGATTGCCCCACTGTGCCAGCAGATATAATACCGCAATGCATCGGCTAGACATAATAACCTTCTATAAATATAACGTAGATAAATTCGTGCACTGGCTATTAACGATTTATCGGCTAAGTAGACGGTACATTGACACCAATTACCCGGTCCAATTGCACGATCGATATACCATGAGATTTCTGCGATATCCGATCCTGGCTGCGGGTATTGCATTATATTTAGACCTGCCGCGGAATTGGTCAGAGACTTGATGTGCGTCGAAGAAATGAGCTATGTCTATACGGAGTATACAGGTATATCGCACCGGCTCCAATTTCTCGCAGTGTAATTGCGCCTCGCGCGAGTCAGTCTTTTGAGCTACGCAGTAGCTTACACTAATCGCGACACAGATAATGGCCTCGCAAAAAGTTTGCAATACCGTGAGATTAGAAACTGCCTCTCTAATAACAATTATATGGCCCCGAAGATATCGGTGGAAAGTGTATTTTGTATAAAAATAACGATAGTGCTTGTCGTAATGAATGATACTAATCGAAGCATTGCAAAGTATTGCAAGCGCGCTGAAGATGAAAAAATCTGCGGCAAGCAAAGCCATCGATTATCTAAGTTTTTCTTCCTTATTTATTATCGAGTACTAGCAGGAAACAGGGACGTTTCAGGTTACATTTTATGCTTCCAAATTGTATATCTCTCTCTCTCTCTCTCTCGAAAAATGCTACTTCCCAACCTATTTTTTGCTTGGTATTTCCTGAATATTCTGAACTTTCTCCGAGAGGATTATACGCTCGAACGTTCCTCGTTTCTATGTTAAGCGAGCTGATCAGAGGAAACACGCAAAACTTATGCCTTACAAATGGTGTATAATATTACTTTATCGTAGGAAACTGCTTTACCGATTTCGAGTACGACGACGAGTAAAATGTGTATCGATGCAGAATTAACAATATGCACCCGAGGAGTATCAACACCCCGAGGTTCTTTATCTCGAGCACGAAGAAAAAACACTGTGCTTCTGACGAGTCTCGATCGTTCGATAATCCACCTGCGAGGTGGTCAACACGAAAATACGGCAGGTATATTTTTGGGAGGGGTCGCGGCAAAACAAGCGCTTAGAGGAGTTTGACAGAAGCCGGAGATATTAATAGTACGCATAAACGATAAGCCCGATAACCGAGAAAAATAACGATGACGGAGAGGTGGGGCAAAAGAAAAATCCATCATGATGAGAGACACGAGGTTCATTTCGCGTATGGGAATTAGCGTGGTGCCGATAATGGCGCGATGATGAGGCAACGACAATAAAGGTGAATCAAAGTCCAGAGAAATAAACTTACGTCCGCCCGAGTGTATCGACGGAATCGGCATCGATGGCGCGCCACCGAATGAACGATGGCAGAAACGAAGTGAAGTCCCGCAAAAAGGAGCGACAGAAATCTGTTGCGCCTTATAATTAGCCCAGCTTTCGTGTGTTGATGCGCAAAAATCTGTTTACCTGAATTCCTTCGCGATTCGAAGGTGTTATGATCGTCCTTCCACGGAATTGCATAACCGGAATACATTTGACGCACTTTCGCGAGCGTAATATTGAAATTAGTGTGCAAAAATGCAGGATGGTAATTCCGCGATGCGTAGTCGCACGATGGAATTTGCCTTCTCGGGGAATAAAATTTCCCACGTGCATTTCTGCTCGTGTTTTTCTGCCCGCAGCTATGCACGCATTTCTGCAAGTAATCCTCCGTGCATCTTTACGTATAACTTTTTTTTCTCTGTACGACTGTTTGCGTGAATTTCCACGTGCATTTCTGCGTACACTTTTCCACGTATGTACGCATAAATTGCTGTGTGTATTTCCACGTATTTCTTTCTGCGTACATCGCGATGCTCTTCTGCTTATATACTATGTACACCTCTGCGTATATTTCTACATGCATTTCTGCGTGTACTTCTGCACGAAGGCACGAGAAACCACTTGGCGATCAACCGTAGAAAGTCTGAAATTACTCGTGACTCTACCGCTTGCACCGTTGCTTCATCAAAATGATTGATGTAATTGTAGCGCATACGTTACAACGTGCGTAAACGTATACAGGCCTGTGTACGTCTTGTCGACCGGCGTATAACAATGTTTTGCACAATATCTCGTTTACCTCCAAAGGACGTACGGCTCGCGCTGATTCTTCGGCGATCGATTCGCCGATCAAAACAGAAATCTCGTTATCTAGATTCGACTGCGTAGATCGAGAACGATAATTGTTCGCGGGTGATCGCGACAGCCAGAATTCCGTGGGTGTCGCTCGATAAAAATCGCATCATTAACCTCGTATCAACGGGAGATTTAATACCATAAGATTAGCGGGATACTGACCTCTTTGCTTTTAACGAATGCACGGAGTTTCGCCAGTTTTCGAGGTAAACGCATTTACATAGAAAAACAAGTGAACGTCAAAGGAGCTCAAAAGTACACAATTAGCGCTACATTTTACGAGGAATTATAATCAGAGCTCTTACGAGCCAGCGCTTTGTAAACGATAAGAATCTCGTGGCAAAAATGCGAGAAATCATTTAAATAGCCCGAGTTCGTCGCACCGGTCCAACGGTCTAGAATTAGATGCATGAAGAAGTATGCCAAAGCCGACTTAATTGATCCCATTCTCGAAAGTGGGACTGCTCCCGAAGTGTTTCATATAACAGGTGCGAGTGAAACTTCGGTTTGTTCTCCAGGAAGATTGCACTTAAATCCTACGTGATTGAAATATTTCGATAGGAATGTCTTGCGCAATTTCCTTCATTGGAAGGGTATGCCTCGTTCTCCCTGGATTATTTCCATACGTAAATCTCCAGCTGGTATGGCGGAGACCAATTTTCCGTATAGTTCAGTAGCGGTGCAACATACCAGATCGACGACTGTAATATCGTTTTAAAGCGTGATTACATTCCTTCCAAGTCCATCATTCGGTATGGCATTGAAGCAAGAATGCGGACAATCCGGCCAACGAGTACGGTAGTAATTCTGTTGCAAAAAAAGAATTGGGTTGCGCACGCTTAAGCATTACAGAGGATTGTGGGAATTTTAAAGGCGTTCCTGTTATCCTCTCGTTGGCCAATCAAAAGGATGGAGAAGGAAACTGCACAGATTCCTAGAGAGCACCGACAAAAGCAACGGCACTGTTTGTCAAAGAGAAAGCAAGCTAAAAACTCTTCCGTTGGTATTCGTAGATCACCGTTATCTCATGATCTTCCTACGTTTCAATTCATCGCCAGAGAAAAAGATGCTCAAGGATGGGCAAATGGCAAAGGCGATGCTCGATTTAACCCTTGCTCACTGACATTAATCCTTTTGCATCTTTTTGTAAATTCACTTAAGCGGCAGGGAATAAAATCGCGTTTCATTTCCTTGTTTGGACGTAACGTGAACAACTGCTCGATGATAAATGTTAAATAGAAGAATATAGTCGTAGAGTTATAGAAATTATAAATAGGTAAATTATTCATGAGATATTTTGTTCAGATCTTTGGATACAGAAAATGAAGAAAAAACAATGGGTTGTTTCTTTGATCGTCGAAAAATTACACATCATTGTATACAAATTGAAGTTTTTAAAATGATTACCATATTTATCAGGAACATTTGTCCGGGCATTCACAATATTAAGTGAGTATTCTACGACATGTGAGCCAAGGACATGATTTATATTCTGCCGCTAAAAATTCATCAAAAGGTTTGAAGAAAAGAAAATAAACTGGTAAAAAATTATTACCCTACTCTAAATGAATTTATTCCCTGCAAACGTTCAAAAGAAAGCACCTAACCTGAAGAGTATCACGCAAGGTGTACATATATCGTGTTATCGATATAAATCGACATTGCCCAGCTGCAAGTGTAAGGGACAAACGTTTATTCATACTTGAACAGTTCCAGCACGTAATGTAGAAAAGACGATCAATATTCCATCATACATTCATAATGTAATTCCTTATTAATAGAAGAAGAGTGCTTGGAATGTGCCTCTTGATTTGATAATTGCACAAAAGTATGAAACATGATCAAAATGTTGTGCATTTCAGAATTAAGTAGTTCACCTCTATAAGATCTCATAAGTACAACTTAAAACGATGTATTTGATAAATAATAATCACGCAACGACTGTCATTAACGGCCGATTGTTCATAAAACCATACTTAAAAATGGCGATATAAAACGATCTGTACGATTATTATAATTAATTTAAATTATAATTGCTATCATTTACGAATCGTTATACACCTTATCATTTTTCGATAACTTTTTATTGAGTCCCAAGATGGTGAAGTACCGCGAGATAAAGAGCCAAAGGTTATTTTCACAAAGAGAAGTAATGACCACACGTGAAACCTACTTCAATTCGCAAATAACGATAACGTTTCGTAACCCACTGTTTATACTTATATTTGATAATATAAGATATGTTCGTCCTGATGCATAAACCACGGTCAGCTTTCAAGCGCATGATCGCGAGCCCGTAATCGTATTTACTGACAACCGACCGCTTAATCGTATTTCGTACTTCGCCAATACAAAACCAAGGATGATTAATGCGCATTGATTGTCGATGATACCAATATTAAATTCCTCGAATAAGATACCATTACCTACGAAATATCCAGATGATAGGAATTCACAGCGGATTCCATTGGCCGCTGTATATTTGACCCGTGCTTTAACGTTGACGCGATAAATAAGAATGTAACATTGACATATCCAACTTCTCCTCACACATCAATCACTCCCCGCACAGTGTCCTGCGATAGTTAAGTTTATCCGAATGGCATTACCTTAACGTTTCAATGTATCATTATATCATTCCCCGGCAAAGAAGCTGGTAACATTAAGAATTCCAGCTATTCGGCCAATATCAATCACGTTGTTGCAAGTTTCTCCAATTTATTACAATATCGCACCATTGTCATTTGCAAGTGGACAGTATCTGAAGCTGGTATTACAAGAGTATTACAAGAGTGTAAGGAGTCAGTGCTGGTTGTTGCATAATGCAAGATATGTTCTCCTTGACTTACCACGTATACTGTCAGCTGCCGAGGGTGCGATTGCAAGAGGGCAAATGTGTATCGACTGACGGCCCGGCCGTCTAATCGTATTCGATGAAATTTTAATTCCAAGAACATTTATTTGGTATGCGGTACGTTCACCCTTGACGTATCGCATCCTGCAAGCGCGGCGCGTCACGCTCGGACGCCACTTACGGAACATTTTCGTAATCGTTTCGACGTCCCCAAATCGTTTGCTTTACGTTTTTTTTTGTTTTTGGGGCTAGAGTAATACACGAGTGAGCCAAAATTCTGCGGTATTTAAACGTCGATTCGGAGACGAGGAAAAGAAACATTACTCAGCAAAAGTGCGTTACGTCATTCCGAACGATTCTCCTGCATTTTTTGTGACAGAATAAAGCGAGGTAAAAGGACACGATGTTCCTGCGTATTAAAAATGGGAATCGATAAATGTGCAATAATCAAGTGGGATGAAAAGTAGAAAACGAATGGCCTACACGTATGGTTTTGATAGTCGATTAAAATGACAAAGGCCTCTTAGAATGGATGATACGAATTATGCGCGATCTCTTTGAGAACACGATTACGTAAGGATATTGGCCACGCGTACGCGTCGATCTATCAAAATTGTGTTTTATAATGTCGCATAACGACAATAAAGATAATACTAATAATACCGCTATTAACAATGACAAAGGGGACAATAATAAGCTTGTCCATGATCGTAAAGTTTGATAGGATTATTAAGCGCAAGCAATGGGATAATTCTAGACGCGTGAAGCTTTGATCAAACATTTTTCGCTCTACACACGAGCACGGATATAGAAATCGTATTATCCTTTACGCAAGTAGATGGTTACTACTTATAAGCTTCAAACAGGTATGAAACACCACGAAAAATGGCTTTCCCTAGTTTCCGTCTTTCCTACGAAGCCAATTAACGCGTCCTGAGAAAAACGGTCATGCGGAAAAGACGAAATACGTCACAAACTGTAGCCGCTATATTCTCCTTTCAGTAATAGAAATCAAGTTCCGGTGGATTAATGCGTCAACGAAAGAGGAAAAGCAACGGTATTAATATTCTATGGAAACACAGTATAGATTAACCAAAACGAACAACATGCGCATTAGAACAAGTGAAAATCTCCATTAATATCCATGCGACGTTCCTATTTAGTATTCAAATTTTATCAGTTTATCATTTTAATGTATGCATTTCTTTTTAAACCATTTCCTGATAAATCATATCTTATTCGATGTACTATCGCAATGGATATCGCAGTTGTCATAGTTCACGAAGTGCATGAAATTACGAAATCTTACATGCAACACGCAACACTTTCGATCTTCCTTCGGTCTATAGCAATTATTCGGTTGGTCCTAAATCAAGCGGCGTCCGCACTGCTCCCACTCTTTTCTTGTCGAGAGATATTCTAATCTTGCCCTCGCTCACGCAAGAGGAACGTGAATGGAGCTTGGATAACGTGGGCACAAAATATATCTATGATTATCGATAAATACACGAATATCCTCGTGCTGTTCCACTTGAGAGGAATATGATGTCAGAGGCGTACAACGAATTCAGCATGAACAACTGCTCAATAAGTCAACAAAAACATGTTTGGTACTAGGAGGATCGCCCAATACGGAGGCTATGGTTATAACCCTCCCACATTAGCTAATTTAAAACCTTAATTGCGTCCACTCAAAATACAATACATCCCCAATAATCGCGTGCGCAGTGAATTTTCACGGGCATATTATACGCATAATTATGTGCCCCGAAACTGACAATGGAACATATCACTAATTTATACAAAAATATTCAAAGTTCCACGAAGGTCGTTCCATTATTTTGAATATGTTTAAAATGACGGTAAATAATCGCGCAAAAACGTCCTGACACGCGGGCAAAAAAAAAGACATCCTTCTTTACTGGTTTCGAGTTTTGATCGGAAATTTTTTCATCGTACAAAGTTTGCCGCCGACGAGTAAAAAAGTTCCACGAATGGACGAATGCTTTCTCGTACAGTGGCTGCGGAATGCATTTCTGATATAAGGACACCTCTCCCGAGGTTTCTCCCGAGCTAGACCGTGACGTAAGCGGAGGTGTAGACTTTGGACCGCGAAGGGTGAAACTCCACGGTAATCTTAATACGCGTAGAATCTTTTGGCCTACGTAAGACGGAGTAACGGCGGAGTATCGAGAGGAGAATGAGACAGAAGAGAGCGTCGATGGCCTCAAAAACGCTTAAGGGCATCGTTGGCCTCTTTCGAGTGAAGAGCATCGGAAGGTCTTCCTTTGATAATGGCGCGCGTTCTCTGGATACGTCGGAGACAACGCACGTGGTACCCTCGTGCAAGGCGAAGCTTTGTTACGAAAGTGGTTTCCATGGAAGGACGGCAAACACCCGGGGATTTATAGTGTGTACATAGAGCAAGCGCAACGTTTCGTCGTTCTCCTCGATTAAAACGATTGGAACGCCTCGAATTAATTCGGTTCGGGAATACGGATTCGAAATCGATGATGGGGTATGAAGTTTGCGTATAGGCGGGTACCGTGACTCGACATGTATTTCCTACGGGGCAGAGCTTATATTTCCTTGTGGACGGTGTCGGCATTCGTCGTCCTTGACGACGAAGTTCCGATGTCAAGGAACGAGAGAGCGGTCGACGTTTCGCCGAAAACAGAAGAACAACAAACCCGTCGTATTTCGAGAAATCACGATCCCGTCGAGCGTTTTTCATCGAGTTTTTTGTTATCGACCGCCCGGTTTCGCTAAATATGAGCACCTCTTGTTACGCGACTGAAATGAAAAATATGTATCTGGCAATAATTGAGCAACAAAGACGTGTAGCACCTTCGTGCGAATTTAAGACGCTTATGAGCAGACGCCACTCCTGGGTCATAGTTACATTCTATTCACGAAACGTGCATGTGTGTTGCAATCACACAGCCATGAGATTATATTTAGGTCATTGAAGTAGGCACCATTTTCGAAGTAATACTTTTTACACGATCGATGTGTATGAGGGGAGAAAACAAGTACCGAGTCTTTGTCAAAGTCGGGAATGGCTTTTTTTTGCAGTATCTCATCCATTAACAACGGTACAATGTAATGCGAAGATACAGCGATTAATAATATCGTGGCGTGCAATAATGGCCATATTATGTAAATATTCGTGCCGTAATTCGTAATATACGAAATTTTTTTACTCGTAACGATAATGCCAGTCAAAATTTGATAAAGTATATCAAATATTCGGTATATATGTTATAAAGGCAACATTCAAGAAAAGTTGATAATGCAAATCTTCAAATTTATTTTAGGTCAAAGGCTATACTTTACGGTACTCCACAAAAATTTAATCAAACCTAATTTGAAATTACTGTAATTTAAGGTACAATGGGTTCTGTAGCGCAATTGGGACAACAAAGTTCTATTAACCAATCAAAAGATTTGTGTAGATGTAACCACGGAGAAGAGATGGACATCTTTCTAACATGGCAGTTATACCTAGGGACTTTCTAAAGTTGTTATTACAAGTTTGCCATCTATGAATTTTAAAATAATAACAATTCACGCGTAATCTCTAAGTATAACAATTAAATATATTCAATTTAAAAATAAAAAAAATATATTTTTCAAGGTTGTTTTAGTTGTAACTCTATGAAGGATGACCATACACTTCCAAAATTAACTTTTATCTCATACGGTCTAAATTTTCAAAGTTTATTATAATTCACCATATATCAGAAAATACTCTAAATCTCTTGTATAACTATTACGTAAGGAGATATAAGGTAGTCTAGAGGTACTTTCGTGTTTTATAAGCTTCATTTGAATATTTTACTTGTGTCTCGATATATAAAACCAGTTTCCCCAACCCTGTACCATAAATTCAACAATCCTGTATAATTCGCAATGGTTAGCATGTATGAAATTCTATAAAACATTATGAAAGACATTCTGAAAACGATCAAACACGAGGTTGTACAGGAAAAAGGTATGAAGCACCATTTCCTCGAAGCAGCATTGTAGACTATTTCAAAACCGTAAATTCTAATTCTCAACACACCAAACCCAAAGTGGCTGTTTCAGCAACAAAGCTGTCGAGGAAGGGCGATCATGGACAATCTCACAATTTGAAGGCTGAAAAAGAACAACACTAACCTGCTGTTCTCCACATTCCCGGTAAGATCTCCGTAATTCATGTTGACGGACTGAAAAAAGCAACGAGCAATCTCGATTCAGGCGCGTATCTGCACTATGTATTGTCACTGTTGGGGCACAAGCTCGGCCGAGGTAGACCAGAGAGAATACGTCGAGCGCGGTGGCAAATTGCGATGCACTTCGATTCGTGGTGGGCTACGATGTCGTCGATCTGGCACGCGGTGCGATGCGCTCGCTAGCCGAAACTCAGAAAAGTGCCGGCGGTGTGGCCAAGCCCATTTTTATTAACCATTGCAAATCCCCCGGTACGGAGGGAGGCTACTACGGCCACGTTTACTCTCCTCCTCACCCTCCGCGCACGCAGCTCCTGGGACGCGATCAACGAGCAAAATGTCACTTCTCTCGCGCACCCGCGTCGATCCGTAGGCCCGCGGTTTTCTGACCGTCGGTGGAATTTGGCCGGCTCCGCGCTCGCCCTACGATCACTCCTTCCTGTTGCACCACACGACGCTTGACAACGCTCTCCGACACGACGTACTCACGTTCTCGGTACTTAGATCATATTTCGAATCCCGTCGAGAGGCAACGATAGAAGAACAGGCACGAATACTCCGGCACCAGCTGGTACCCCCTACCTTCCCCGATCGACAAAGTCGGCGTCCCTGCGTCGGACCACAAATCCTCGTACGGGATTGGTTGGTACGAACCACGCGAGCCTATCGTTTCCTCTCCTTCTCGCCCATGCGACCTTCTCCCTTTCCGCCTCGGCCCTGCTCCCTCCACGCCCCTCTGTTACTCTATACGTACCTCGATGACTTCCTTGCAATTATCCGTGAATCATTCTTGTAAAGCTCGAAAAAGAACCTAGGAATTGCGCACCCGCACAGAAGCTGCAGGAAGTTTTTAGACCGTAGGTTCAACTATTTTCGTTTCTCCGTCGTTCGGTATAAGGTTATCGTGGGCAGGGCGTCGTTGTCTGAGGAAATCCACGAGGAAGGTGGAGACGGTGGCGGTATTGTTATTCTATCGTACGGACGGCTTTCCTACGATGCACGTAGAAAGTCTGTAATTATGTTCAATTTGGTTCGTGATTTTAAGAACCGATGAATATACCACGGCGGTAAAGTTCTTACATACTACCGTCGTTTAAGATATTTGTTTTACTTTGCATGGCGACGTGTTTGTAAACTTTCAGCTAATTGCCACTATTATGAGACGTCCGTGGATCGTTGGATTCAAGAAGATTATCGATTATTTGACACCGAAGTGCGCATGCACGAGGAAGATTGACGGCGATCAATCCGATAGGACACGAAAAGTCATTAACTAATCTACGGATATAAGAACCTCGAGTGTTCCGGGTAACGATAAATCGAGGCGATGCACGACTCTTATCGGTCAAAAAAACTAAGAATAGCTGATGCGCTAGTTGTGTAATTGATTTACCGTAATAAAATTCAAGATAGTATTCGTGTATCTTAGAATCCTTTTTCATCATCCCGAGATATCGTGACTGCGACCAGTTGTGAAGCGCAAGCGATCCATGCTGTAATCTAATGATACGATATTACGAAAGAGCAAATATTGCACCGGCATTACGCTCCTCGGAGGCTGAAGCTTGAACTATTACATCGTCGGTCCATGCGATTGTTTTTGGGGTGAATTCGAGCCCGATGTAGGATCGAGTGCACGTGCACCTGCAAGCGCGCGTATTAGAATGTTTTGCCGCCCTTACACGTGTCGCCGTGCAATCCTCGAAATGACGTCAAAAGTCAGTTTCTCGGATTCGTTGGCCACGACGAAAACAATACCTGGGGCGCGCATAATTTTGTTTTGGAGGGTTTCGCGTACAACGCAGTCACGGCGCTCGTCTTACCAGCTTGGCCTAATATTTGCATAATTACTCGTCGCAATGTCCTTTGCGTTAACGTAGAATCATCTGATGTCACGGCACTTTGACCGTGTTGATTGTTCGCCGATCGTTATGCAGCCATTTCGCGGCCGTAATGTTTGTCGAGCCATTCGCGGATATGTCTGTATATTGTTGCAATCTTCGTCACAGTGAAGACGTACCGATACCGTGCCGACGAAACGTGGCACTATTTTCCCCGTGCGTTTCTAGTACATTCTTAACGAGTACGTTCTACTTACAGCGGCGGGTGCACCTGCACTCGGACCGCTTATCGGGTGACATTCCATGAAATTAAAGGCCCGATTAGAAAAACACCGACGTTGCGTTACTGACTTTTACCTCCCGCCGGTGATTACTTTAGGAACCCTCTAATTCAGATTCGTCCTTCGAAAATTACGGTCGGAATGGTAATGGTTTAGGCCGTTGGTAATTGCGAATGCTTCTCTTAATTGAACTTAAATACATTTTTTATTCGGCACATGGTTTAGGTTAATTACAAATATTAAATTAAAGGGAGAAATTAAATATCTGTAAACTACTATATTTTAGCTAACGTGTGTATTGGGATTCCAGTTTTGAAGTTAAATGTTTGTACGACTATTATTATTATTGCAGTCACAAAATCGCCATTCGCTGTTATTCCTCCATTATTCTCCCTCCCTGATAAAACGGTTTAAAATAATTACAGTTTTTAGTAACGACCATCTAAATTTTGGGAATAACAGAATTCCAGGATAATTTATCTAAAATTCTTTTGGAGTGTATAATAAAACTGAGGAATTTGCTCAGTGGCGGAGAATCAAATTGGTTTTTTTTATTGGGAGCCTTGACTTTTTCAATGAAACATGTTAATCTCGGCCTCGTATCGTTTTAACAAAAAGAGCTAAGTAAAAACGATAGAGGCAAAAAGTAATCGATTTAAAGAAAAAAAAGTTCGACGCTTCTGCATTAGCGGCTCCATATCTCGGCGCTGACGCACATGAGCGTAGCACTTGCCCAAAAGAAAGCAATAAATACAGCGGGTCCAGATCGGCTTCTTTCTTCTTTCTTTTGCAGCATTTTGAGTTCTAACCACGACAACGACGTTTTCTAACCGTTAGAAAAGTAGGTAGCAGTAATAAACTCTAAATATTATCCTAACTTGCCTGGATCTGAAAAGCCATGTATTTCTTGCATGCATTCTTAGAAAGGAGGCAAGAAACTCAAATTCGATCACGAAAGCAGGATACTGATAAAAATGGGAATCGGGTCTAGAGCGTACCACAAATTAAAAATTTACCTTTATTCCTTGCCCTGTATATTTTGAACCTTTAGCAAAGTGTAAGTGCAGAATTTCGTTAATTGCACTTTGAAATGGAACACACTCATCTTGCCCAGCTGGTATTAATCCTATCATAAGAACCGTTAATCTACCGATATAAAAGTAATATAACAGTGTCCAGAAAAAATAACAGAAGTTTTTTGTTCCGCGAAAAATCCAGTACCAAGCGCACTTGAACCAGTTAAAGATAAGACCATTCTTTTTCATCATCCTTTTGCGATACCGATTGTGTCACAAGTATCTCATATCTTACATGAATTACAAAAAATCATGTCTATGGACATTCGAAGATGGCGATTTGTTTGTTAGCATTTTTAAATCCGGTATGTTGACCTGCATTTTTTCGTAATAGGCGTTTTATTTGCCCCCCCCCTCTCCCCATCCCCCTACGATGAGCTAAATTATACATCTATTCATTTCTAGGACAAGTTATAGTTCTATAACTGCACTTAGTAATCGACATCCAATACAGCACGCGTGTACTGTGTCGATTGCCGTTTATCAAAATCTACATTTTTCTTACTCTTGATTTACCTCATTATGGACATTACTCTATTGCGATAATGTAATAGCGGGCATTAATATCGTAAGGAATAAACGTAATATCTTAATCACCTGCGTCTGTCTTATGTAATGTGCGCGTAAGCAAAATGAGTTTGATGTAATGTACATTTGATTTATGTAATCTTAGATTGGCCACATTTCTTGCAGTACCTGCAGTGGCTGGTTTCTGCTTGACACAAATCAGGTAGCCAATGATTAGTCTCTCCATTCCACGAAGAAGTCCTCGCACCGGAACGGTTATAATTTTTCCACAAACATTATCGCCTCATGAATCTTATAAAAACGTATACCCCTTGCAGATAGTTAACAAATGTATTGTAATGTAGGTAGAACGAACTGAACCAAAAGTGCCGTAATTAAATGTGTGCCTAAATATGTAAGGAAGTTAATGCTTCAAAAGATAGTGAGAAGTTTTGAAAGTGATCTCCAAGAAAAAGAAATATGTGGGGAGAAGAGAAGGAAAATTAAATGTAAAGAATCTCCAGGAACATTTTTATCAGACCAAGTTTAATCAACCTTATCGTCGTGATCGATGTTCTTCAACATAGATTTCGATTGTTGCGCAACAGTCCCACGTTAACGTCCTACAAATACTCTTTCAAAAGACGTGAAGATACCGCATGCAAATATTTTGAGCACACGATGCACGCGGCTGAGGTACATTATCAGATTTACAAGAACGTTCTGTACGTTCTTCTCGTTTATAAACGTTTTTCCAAGAAGTGCATAATTTCGCTTGCACAATAGCACATCAACGACAATAAAAGAGGTTCGTATAATTACATATAAATATTACCACAAAAGAAACTTAACACTGACACCCGCGCGAATGTATATACAGATTAAAAATATTTACACTGTATAAAGAAATTATAGGCATAGTACGGTGATGAATTGTCATTGAGGAAGAAGCGGCTCGCTTCCAGTTCTCAAGACAGTGTTAGGCGCGGTCATAATCTCGTCCACTTTATGCTGGACTTTCTCAGCTTTCACTGCCTTCTCAGATTTCAGCAAGGCATCGTAGAGGCACACATTGTTTAAATTGACCGCGCTGTTCGAAAAAATCGCAGTGGCGAGGTTTGGATTTTTTATATCAACATTATTTACACTACTCTCCTGCGCGGGGGGATTCGACTTTTTCTGGTTCTTGTTCGAATGCACGTGCGATGATATCAAATCACATGCCTTGCCAAGTATAATCACACTGTTTAATATGCGAAATGCCACTAGTATGAAATATGCCAACAGTAAAAGAATGATGTTTGCGGGTCTCATGGCAGGAGTTATGGTCGAGCAGAGTACACGGGCCATCGCAACGCCCAAGGGCAAGGGAATGAAGCCCATTCTTCTTGCGACCAGATCGGATGGATCGGAAAACGCAGTTTCCTGCCTTGTCTGGGCCGTATCGTATGCCAAACTTACTGTGTAATCTCTATAAACAGTGGAACTCAGTTCGTTGAAACGAGTGATGAATGCATGCTTTACCTGAGGGATAAATAAATGCCATATATTCACTTTGATTCCATATTCCTTGTCGCCACTAGAAAAGTATCAATACTTATGATACAAACCCAATCCACAAGAACTTCAGCCAATAACAAAAATATGCAATCGGGTAGAAGTACGGCTAAACGATCACCTCTCCATGCGTATTCTTTCATCGTCTGTAAACTCACGACAAGGAGCAGCATAGTTAGGTGAAAGCGTTCCCTTACATCGGCACAAGATAGTTGAAATAAATTATTTTTATCAAATTTTTTAAATACAGAGCCCTTCAGTTCTACAAACTGGAAATGAATAAAGTTTATTTATTTTCTACCATATCAAAAGATAGTTATACATAATATATCAACTTACGTTGTTGGACATCATAATCGTAAGCAGAGCTTTGTTGCTGCTATTTATTGCTACATTTAATGTTGTAGCTTGAAATAGCACGAGAATGCTATGTAATACTTTATGGATACAGTTAAGGTATGCTTATTGCATGTAATTTAACTGGTAGATGGAACAAAACAGGTTTATGTGTATACTTCCCTTATTCATTGGTCTCATAGAAATATTGTATAATATAAATACTATTGTGGTAAGGATACAAACATAAGCAAGGGCAAAGAACAGATGTGGTAGTGTGCCCAAATGCTGAGAACGTGTCGAATGTGGCCGTGAGCGCGGTTCGGTAGCGGTCCAGAGAAGCGCATCTATTGTATCTTGACCAAAAGCACTGAAAAGACGATCTCCTACTTCTAACATATTATAGAATAAGTACAGTTTTATAACTGACTGACTTTTAACTAAATGGTACATCATGGAAGTATCTACTTTCCAGGTGGCTGCCCAACAACCTACCACTACTATTCCTTTTAATAAATCACATACTTCTGCTGATCTTAAATAATTTTCTTCTTTTTTTGCGTGATTCTTTTTGTACCTGTAATACAAAAATACAATATATATATATAAAAATGTAAGATTACTGGATACTTACATATAATACGATATTGAATTGTAATATTATAATTCATTTATTGTAGTTAATACCATAGAATTGGAAAAATATTTATCGTATACACATAAAATCGCTCACAAATTTGAAATAATTAGTACGTAGGATGGATTTCTTGGGCGAATCTCAAATTATTAACAACTTAGGGTATTTCTCTTAAATCAAGTGCAACTCACCCTAAACAATGCCATAATGGTCTAGTGACCACTGCCCACAGGGCCATGGCAAATCTTAATGGAAGGAAAGTATATACAAATAAAAAGGAATCTGCACACTGCAAAAAGGGAAATAAATGTATAACTCGTCAGAATCACGTCCGTTATTCAAGAGACATATAGGAACATCATAAACATGAAGGATTACACAAAGAGTAATTCGCCATTTAACAGGCGTACATACTTGAAAAAAACCATACGCCATAAACTTCTCCACCTCCCTTGGAATTTGCATGAAGGAATAGATCTTTTCCCTTCTGGCAGAGAACCGTTCTTCGTCATTTTCCAGCTGATATCCCCTCGTCAATTCCGTCCTTATGAATCGCATCAGTGATACACCTATTGCAATGGTACATAGCCGGACAAATATTATAAGACAAGTACAGGAGTAAAGTTCTACATTATAAGACGTGTACAAGAATAAAAGCAAGTCCATCGTGTAATTGCACAAAGTTCATGTTACAAAATTGATTTTAATCCCCTAGTAAAGATGTGTCGTGCGCGTGTACCTTCTCTTTTCTCCGTGCCCTGTTTGTTTGACAGCTGTGGGCGACTATCCTCAAGCTCGACATGTTCTATTCGCTTAGTGTGCGCTTTTGGTGATTTGTTGCTACTGCGTATCCTAATGCACTTCTTCTCTCCGACAGACGGCCAGTGTTGTTCCATGTTGATGCTGTCGGCGTTATGCATAATTCGTACCGTAACGTTCGACGGAATAACGTACGATCAGTCGGGCAAGGAGTTACTCATAACCTCGACCTTCTGTTTACTCCAGCGCGATCGTCCGGTTACAAAAATTCGTGCGCGTGGTATTGCGACCGACGATGTTCATGATAGCTATCGACGATCGATCGGTACTCTGGCGGATATCATTCCCCTTTTTTTCTGTTCCGTGTAGCCTCAACGCCAAACCAACGCAAATTCTGCAATCACGCTTTCCACTCGCGATGGAATGCGACGATGCTGCGCGCCAGCGGTAGATTGAGTTCCGTTCGATGCCAACTTAACTGATCGTGGAACGTGTATGCAATATAACAGTTCTTACGATGACAGTAGAACTTCGTTTACTCGATTGTTGTACGATAATTGTCGAAAAATGAAAACCCAATCCGCGAATAGAGTTTGAAATGATTAGAGTACTGTACTTTTGCAAAACAAATCCGAAACAAATGTCCGTATAAAGTTTTCTTATCAAGGATTCGATGCGATGTCGTGCGAAATAATTACTACTGAGTTTTGATTATACTTTAAAAAAAGGGATTACGTCAGATATATACATAACGCGAAATGACAACGTCGTTCCCTTTAAATGACATATATTTATTTCATGTCGTATTTTATTAATCAAACAGGCTTATGCCAGAATATTTGTACAATCATTTATTTACAGTGTCCTTTTCAAAATTCGATATAATATTAAGATTGTTCTAATTGTAATAAATCTTATGTACATAATCAAGAATAAACTCATACACATTTAAAAACGATCAGTCTTATTAAAATGCGAACAATTCTATTAAAAATGCTTAAGGCGCTAGGAACAAGTTCAATCATTGTCATACTGCATTTTACGCCTATAGAATGTCAGTGTATCGTAGAATCTTGTACATAGAATCGTCGTTTTGCGCATTTCTATATAGACTTAAATAAAATTAACGTTAATTGCCAAGTTCTCTTTGAATGTCATCTAAGCTCTTACCCTTAGTTTCCGGGACCACAAAATATACAAAGAATATACCCAATGCGCAAACACCGGAAAATATCCAAAAGGCACCACCCTTGATTTGAAGAGCATTTTCTAAATCGCTATAAAACTTAGTAACTACAAAGGCCATTAACCAATTGAATAAGCATGCGCTGCTGGCAGCTACTCCTTTTACTTCGGGGGCAAAGAGTTCTCCCATCATCATCCAAGGAATTGGTCCAAAACCAAGAGAGAATAATATGACAAAAATACAAACAGAAACAAGTGGCAACCATCCTATCTGAGTTACTGATTCTGCGTTTTTTTCCATTAAATAAAAGTATATTGCAAGTATTAAAGTTGTTACGAACATAGCTACAATAGAAGATAAAAGCAACAATCTTCTACCAAATCTATCTACAATCAAAGTGGAAATAAAGACCGCTACTACTTGCATCACACCAACAATAATAGTTGCAATGGCAGGTTCTAAGGAGCTACCAGCATCTTTAAAGATTTGTCCAGAATAAAATATAACTGCATTAACACCGCTCAACTGTTGGAAGAACATGAGACCGTATGCGATTATAAGACCTTTTACAGCTGCTTTCGATCTGATGGCAACCATAAAAGAAATGTTGTTATTACTGGCTTCCTCTAGCGAGGCTTTCTGGCTCTGCAATTCGTGTTCCACATTATAATTGCTACCACGAAGCCATAATAGACTGGAACGTGCGGCATCTTCTTTTCCCTTTTTCAGATAATACATCGGTGTTTCGGGCATGAACATAAACACGGCAAAGAATAACAATGGAGCAATGGCAGATATTATAGACAACACAAACATATTTACGTAATTTCCTAAAATGTATGAGCATAAAATGCCCACAGTGAGAAGTAACTGGAAGTAAGACCCAAGACTGCCACGAATTTCACTTTCAGCTATTTCTACAGCGTACATCGGCGCTGTTACACAGAAAGCACCGCCACTGAGGCCTGTGATGAATCTCCCGAAGTAAAACATCAAAACGGAATTTGCAAAAATGATGAGCAACCAGCCAACGCTGAATGGGATGACCATCAAAAGCATAGAGTACTTTCTTCCTATGATGTCCGCGAGTATACCGATAGGTATGCATATCACACCAGCTCCAAGTGGAGTAAGGGAACCTATCCACGAAAATTCTGTAGCAGAAATTGGAATGTTGTATCTTTCTTGCAAATGTATGCCTCCGTCTCCTGCAGATGACGTCCATGCTAGCACCATGCCTGCTGCTAATGCCCCAAGCGTCGCAGCCAATCCTGCCGCGTATTGGGGAAACCTTTTAGCTCGAATAAGTTGGCTCCCATCATTTGATATCAATGTCTGTTGAGATATTCCAATTGGTTTTTCGTTCATCCTGGATTGATTCGCCTCCTGCAATAGCGGGGTCCCCTCGTTGATCTGTAATTTTTGTTAAAAAAAACAATATTAAAATACCAATACATGTAAGATATACCCCACCCCATTTCTTATTTGTTTAATTTTTCTAGTAGTATCCGATTACATTAAAAGCCCTCACAAGTTCTTATGCAGTAATATAAAATTTTGTATTTTTAAAAAGTTTGTACATTATCATATCAATAAAAAAAACAAATAAATTATTAAATAACCGCATATATTTCTTATGAATTCATTTGAATATATACACATTACGATATGATACTTTGCACGTAACATTATGCGAAACAACTTTCATTAATATGAACATTACTATCCATAAAAAAATGAGATGCAATTGATATTATCGAAAGCATTGTAAAATTTTCTTCGAGTTTTACTGTGGTGCATAGTATACATTGAAGAAATCAATTTTTACTTCGCATACATTCTCCATCATGATTCTTGTTTAACTTCGTTGGCTGAAGAACAATTCGCGTGCACCAAAGCATAGATTTCAATGATCAGCGAATGCAACATGCAAGTTTGCCAACGTATGCAAGTTATAATTGGACCCTTGTCTATCTCTTTGTTTTTATCGCGGTATACGCAACGTTGGAAAGGTAGCGCCCGCTAATCAGTCAATTATCTACGCCGACGTAGTCTGACACCTTGTGGGCACTTTCCTAACTAACGTCGATGCTCACAATTTCTATTACCTCTTCCAGTTTTTTCCTTTTTTTAATTCTTAACACCGTCTTCTTCCTAAGGTCATTTTTTGGCTTGGCACCTATTGTTTAAGGTGTATTATGAACCACCAGAACTACAGTATATATATCATGGAATAACCAGAACTGATGGGCACGATTCAAACTGGGGTCTCCCGCGTGGAAGTTTAAGTCTGTATCCACTACACCATCATAGCTATATCATACTTTTGCGCTAAAACATCTTACCATTGCGACCGACATTTATTTACAGCATAATTCCTTTACAATTTCTAGAACAGAAAGCGTTCTTCCGGTTCAAAAATCTCTTCCTTGTATTTCCACTTATTTTTTATGTTAAGTATTAAATTAGTTTATCCGTTATCATAGTATGTTAGAAATAGGACTGTTGGATTAACGGCAGCCATTTTTACGCTCTTTTATTGAACGGTCCCTTATTCTGACTCTACACACCGTCGTCTTTCGTCTTGAATTTTATCTTTCATTTAAATTCAACAATTTGCCAATCTTTGTCATTTTATTATATACAAAACTGTTTGTTCTTTGTAAAAGCCGGTGCTTTTTTAATAATAGCTTAAAATGCAGTAATGTGTGAATTTTCTATGAAGAATAACGTGTTATTTTGCATCTTGCTTGATTACTTTACGTCGGTTATAAATAGAGGATTAGAGCCGACTTTATAGAGCCGACATCGAAGATATGAGCGCAATGTCAGTACTGCTTTTATATCTCCGTCTCGTGCAAGGGAGATACTATTTACACGGGAAAATCCTCCGTTTACGGCTCAATTTTCTTTATGCTTTGCGTCAAAAACATGTACTCCTATTTCCCGTGTAGGAAACTTAATATAGGAAACTTCATTTTCCTACTCTTCGTACGTATCGATGTCTATGACATCAACAGAGACTTTTAGCTTAATATTGAAATTGGAAGGCTTTCCTATTACGGATAATGTTCCTCGCGAATATCCTTTATCCTCGTTCGATGTTTTCCAAAAGCCGACAGCTTACACTCGAAAAGAAGAAATACAGTATATTCATTAAAATTATTTGTAGGTATTACATTACCCGTGATTAAAGTACATCTTTATTTGGAGCACGGTAATTGCTGTTTATCGTATCATGCAAATGTACTGTCGACACGAGGAATTTAATATTACGAACAGTTATCGAATAAACGATCTACATTATACTAGAGCAATAATAAAAAATAAACGCCTACGATATCCCTAGAGTAGAAACTCTAGTTAACATTTTCAGCACAATATGCAATTTTCCTCATCGCGTAAATACTTCAGTAATATCTGAACTCGAAGTGTGCAGCTAAAAATGTCTGTTTACAAATGAGCGCAAAAAAAATACCGCTTTAAATAAAAATCATACATGTACCTTGGAAAAATCTTATTGCTCTTCAATAGAATGGAACACACTGTACTGAATTATTCAGGGACATTAGCCGCGACTGTTTCGGCGGAAGGAACGGCCGTTTGGAATTGTACGTAGAAAAAAAAACGCAAGCGTAATTTCGCTTATCTGCTCGCATAAGCTACGGTATATCGTAAAACATTTAAATAACGATAATCCAAAAAGTATTTAAAACATTTTACCAATAGCGCATAGCGCCAGATACATCCTGTTCCTATTAAGAAAAATAGTCACAAGTATCGCAAATTTACACGCGCGCTTAATCTATCCCTCATCACAACTTATATTTAAGCTCTATCCATTCCTAAATACTACAACCGCATAAACATTTATATGCGCAAACATACACACAACAATTCCTTAGTTAGAGATAAATCCGTCTTGGCCAAAGGCTTGACTCGCCAAATATCCCGAGATAGTGTGTGGAACAGAGCGATAAACTTTTGCGATAGGACACCAATCCATCGTCAATTTCCAGACGTTGAGTTCTAATTCGTACGAACGCGGTTAATTTAAGTAAAAAGTTTTTGTGCGCACTTAGATTCCACGGAAGTTCGTGTTTAGTGTTTACTCGCATATCACGCTGAAGCGAAACGTTTGTTTTGAAAGAATTTCGGTATCTCCGGTACGACCATTATAAGTAACTGCTTTACAACCTGCGTCGCAAATATCGAGCAGTTTCGCCTCGTAAAAAAATACTCCCCTCTCGCGAGGAAATATTGTAAAAAACCGATCCTTTTCGTTATCAAATAATCCGCAGGTGTCCCCGGAACCCACCTTTCGGTCGTTCCAAAATGTCGTCAGAAGTCGATGGTGCGATTCTCCCGGAATCCTCGTTCTACAGCGGACAGATGCACCGTGACGATACCGAACTGATCCGAACCAGGAATGCGCGAATTCATATCGAAATGGGTTTGTTATACGTACATCTACGATTACGCGGCTAACGGGAGAAACTTGTATACAGCCGTGTTACTACTTCGTTTGTGCACACTGTACGGTACCCCACTACTGCTGAGCTGCAGGACGCACGGCACAGTGGAAGTCGTGCCCTCTTAGCGTGTAATCGAAGCGAGTCGCGACCTTTCTTATCTTTCAATAAACACAGTACAAATACATACATAAACAGGAACATTTGTATCGAGCGCATCCCGCGAAATTGGCGATCTCTTTCTCATAGGAGTGTCTATGGTCAGGAAATATTTCTGGAAATGTCTCTACAGTGAAATCGCTTGGAAGAGCAACTCTCGAGGATTTGTATTAAAGAAACTGCAGGAATTCTTACATTTGTTATTTTCTTCCCCGTTGACAATGGACGATAACCGTTAGGCTCGTTTACTTCTAGTTTACCGTTTGCTGGACTTTGAATTTAATGGACTATGATATTGAAAAAAGGCGACTCTGACGAACGTCTATGAGCGGAAATCGGTAAGTACCAAGATACTAGTTGAGATTGTGATTTATTTTACGACGAAGGATTAATTAGAATCGTATAGACGTTAGAGAATGAAACGTGAAACACGTGAAACGAGTCGCGTAAATTTCACTTTTTCTTTATCTCTCACCGGTTAAGCACAAATTTCCGTTATCGCTTCGTCCGGTTCTGTCCATCAAATTCTCTGTATCACACGGTGATTATTATATCAATCGGCATTGATATCTCGTGAAATTAGATTATAAACGTGTCACTAATGTATCAGGGCCGTGGCATGGTAGATGATTTAAGAACAAAAGCCGATAAGATTTATTAATCACAGTGAAACGACGTGCTTTGCATTAACGTATTGGAAAATGACAATGCGCGCCGTAGCATAACTCTAAAGTTCGACGCAACGTTACATAATGGACGACAAATAAATCTTTTCAGTACAATCGACCTGGTATCTGCTCGTGGACGTACGACAAAAAAATACAGCGTCCTCGACGAATCGTCCTTTCAACGACTCGGACTTTTAATCTAAACTTTATACCACTTTCCCAATCTACAATTCGTATTCGTAAATACCGCGACGAGGTGTGAAAATATGCCGCGCAATTTAGGAGCAAATAATCGAAGCGAGCAAAGTTAAAACGAATAAGTTGTAAAGTACGCAAAGACTGTACACTGAACGAAAATTCTGATATGGGAAATATTCTAAACGAGGAAAAAAGATTCGTCGCGGTTCGTGCCGTGATAAAAATTCTCGAGTAATCGGAGGGAATTTTCCACGTGCCGAGACTTTCCTCGTGCAATTTCTTTCTGATCCCGGGCGATAATGATTTTCAGTTTCCCACCAAAATACCCTTCGACTCGACACCCGCCAAATCTAATCCTCGTGACGCATCTCTCCTTTCGCGGGGAAAACTAAAAGCGGGGCCAGAAACGGAGGAAGAATCAGTACTTCCCGGATCCTTAGACGCCTCAGTATGAAAGTCGCACGTACCGTTTTGTGTCGCTAGACGATTTTTCGAGAGATCGATGGTGATTTCGCTGTTAAGGGCGCGAGGACTCATGCGAGCTTCTTTCAGGGCGAACAAAGCCTCGGTGCGCCGTACTTGTGCAGCGCGCCAACACTTACCAGCCCGACTTAGATGATGCTTCACCAAGACTAGCCGGTCACTTCCAGTACCACCGCAGGTTCCCCGATAATCACCTCCTCCAGCTAAGAATTCACTTCTTATCGGAGGCGTGCAACATGGCTGAACGTGGACGTACGTATCTTGATTTAATCGACGTGGCTGTTTACCACGCCGGCACATACACGCTCAGAGACAATTCACCGAACGATACGAAACCGGATCACGTTTCAATCAAGTACAAGGAAGAGCAGGTGTACCAATACTTTTCGCGACTCTTATTTTTCCACGTTTAACTCTTCCCTTTTCTTCTCTCTTCTTTGCGCTCTTTTATACTTCTTCCTGACCGCCAAAATAAAGAGCGTCGTTTTCGCGCGAAATTTGCGTCTCAGACCCATCTGAGGGTAATCGTTGATCATTGCTTTTTTTCTATTGAGATACTAAGATAAATTTATTATCTGTTAAGATATATACGGTATATATGTACGAAATTCTGAGGATCGATATTAAATTATCCTAGAACGTATATACTTTTTACGTTACTTTTTTGTATCCCTATCCGCCTACGGGATTCCCGTATCAAAAAATTTCCGCGGTGTATTCCGCGAAACTGCGTTTTCGTTCAAAATGTTTCCCCCCGTGCCGTGCGAGTCTTGCATAATATATACATCCCACTACTCGACGATGATGATAACCACGCACGATGCGATACGCTATGCACGCCACGTATGTTTCAGTGCATCGGTGGATATTCTGTTTGAAGAATGCTATTTATTGCGGCCCGGGGGAAGGACTGAGGGAATGAATGAATTTATCGAAGGAGAGAAATCTTCTGGAGGCAGCATTGCAGATTGGCGAGTAGGTGTTGCTTGGGTATAGATTATTCTTGCGTAGATCGTCCGACGCATTAGGTTTAAATCAAGGCGATTCATCGAAGGAGAGTAATCTTTTCGACGTAGGATTCGGTGTACGTTGGTTGGTTGGTTGTCTTGTATGTAAGAGACGCGTTTCGCTCTTTCTTCGATCTCTTGGCCCATAGTCGTGATAAAGGTAATCGACGGGCTTGAACATCTCACATTTACCTAATTATCGGCAAGAACGTTCTGTTTCTAATGCAGGAGATAACGATTGTCGTAAGAGGCAGCGGAGTCATTCATTTATTGTGTAACGTGTAGGTGGATATGTGGGAATGTATAACAATAGTAAAATAAGTAGCAAACATTTTGGTAGTGTAGTAGAGGTAAACAAAGAAATTAGAAAAGAGGGAAAAGCTTCGTTAGAACTGGTGGATTATTGAACTGATGATTTATTTAACGATCTGAAAATATATTTCTACATAAGTCTGGTTACCTTAACTAGAGGATGGTACGAGGCAAGGTTTGCACGGAATTTGGCACGCTGGTATTATCGATAATCATATTCAGAATATATCTGTTCCTATTGAAAGCAGCATGGGCTCGTGGATTGAACAAATAAACAACTACGTTTTTTGTTGAAAGTAACGGCTGAACCGAGGGGTGTGTTCGACAAGCCTTCGTGTGGCGCGTATAGCCGTGTGTTGATCAATCAATATAAATCAATAGCGAATGGAATATTACCGTGTTCAAAGAAGTAGAAAATTTTTAATATCACGATGATAAAATGTTGAGTGAGTATATGATTCCTTACTTCGCCAAAATGATTTTAAAAAGAAATCCGAGTTTTTTCAATTTTACCGATAATTATTTACTATTCACTGTATAAAGTATTGCATAAATTTGCGAGGTAGCTGAACGTTGCATCGTTCGAGCGATAGCAACGCTTCCTATTGATGTATCGACAGAAGGAATGTCCCACCCCTCTGCGAGCCTTGGAATTTCACCGGCCTCTATGTATCCAGATATTAATGGGACTACGTGCATTCCAGGGATTATCGATGTATTCGTCATTCAGCCTTATCCGATAATTCGCGAAAGAATTTAATCCTGTTAGTACCATTTTATATTATCTTTTCATTGAAATACCTCCACGTCGATTACTTCGCCTAGCGAATATAGTAATGGTACATTTTATATTTGCGAACGACTGTTGTAAGTTTGGATAATACCTAAATATAATGGAAAATTTTGTGTAAATCTTCTATGGGTCTAATCTCTCGTTGAGTACGACGTGTATATTTAAACAAAATTACACGTTAGAGTGCTGCTCCGCGTAATAATTTTTAGAAATACTCGAGAAGTACTCAATATATATATATATAAAATTTGGAAGCGTGTACTCCTATCTGTTTAATATAGCACATGACATGCAGCTGGAAGAACTTCACCAATATCCTCAGCGTACAGTCTTGACTTACCATCATCTCGAATAATCAAATAAGAAATTTGGGGGGAGGGAGGAGGAGAACAAACACTATATTTCAAACGACAGCATGGAAAATTATGACTAGGACGGAGGCTCGACTTCGAAAATAAAATTACGCAACGATCAGTTGAATCAAATTAAACAACAGTATGCGAGATAGGATGCGCACAACTGGGGCACTTGTCCAAATTTTAACGCAGAAACCAGATAAGAAATTGTCGTAACACCGCCTTAAAGACTAAACATTATGATCCCGGCGTCGCTATCAGCGATAAAAAAAAATTACCCACGAAAATTAATTACCGGAACTTTGTTTTTGATTTGGACTTTCTAAATCAACGGTCAACGACCTTTCGGCAAATGGATCGATACACTTGTCGATGTTCGTGGATTTGTCTACGAGAAATGACGCAGAATGCTATTACTTCTCTAAACAGTGCACCTGCGTTGTGAGCTGCGTAAGTGTCTCGAAGCATGTGACATTTACCTAAGCAATATTAGTGTCAGACGTGATAGAAAAGAGGCGTGCAGGGATTACATTGCCTAAATATTGAAGAAGTTTCGATGTCATAGTCGAGCCCCCATCGGGTAGATAAGCATTGGAAGATAAGTATTTAAAGTTACGTTTATAAACGTACGGTTGCGATATACATTTCATATAGAATTGATACCAGGAAAATAATGTGCTCCACAAGTGAGCAATTATAGGCAAGAATTCAGAATCCCGATTGCATCTAGCTACATAATAGACGCAGTGGTTACGGCAGCGAATTAACTGCCGATTTTCCGGATAATACGCGCCTATTTGTCGCAATGCAACAATCGGCAGTGCTTTTGTAGAATGACGTGCTTGTTTAAAATAGGGTTCGAATGCCACACCCTTGTGAATCTTGGCGCTTTGAATTCGTTAAAATCCAAGCTCAATCGGCGTAAGAGATATACTTCAATCATTGGCTGTACATTGTCGGTCTTTCGTGGTTCTATTGTTCGTCGAGCATAAATCGACTTTACGTTTCTAGCTGTCGATACTTTACAGTACTCATGCACGTAGAGCAAATAAATTCTTTATTTTATTCTCTGTTTTTCATTATCAAAAATACGCCATTAAAAAATTTTGCTTAGATCCTCCACCTTGTATTTTGCAGCGTAAGTCGAACATAAACGGAAATACGAGCTTGCTTACGCGAAGTAGATAAAGCATCTTAGACCGCGAAGATAATGGCGGCGATGAGTAATTCAGAAAAATTGGAAGGAAGGAAAAGTGGAAATATGGAAAGTACTGACATGTCATATTAATCCTTGCAAGTATTACGAAAACGTACGACGTTATGTCATCATAGAGCGCCGATCGTGCGGGAGATAGGGAGTTACAAGAAACTGTGCAATAATCTAAAAATTAATCGATCTAGAAATAAAATGCACTACTATATCGCTGATAATTCATATGGCAAAAGACAATGATTATACAGGCTTTATCACCAATGCTATCGATCAATGCAAACATGTTTCTCGCCATTAGATTACTACTCGTAAGTACGAGATATTACTTGTAATGGCCATTATATATATACACTTTGTCATAAATCCACAAAGATGTTATTTCGTCGATTGAATTGCACTTGCCTTGGGAAACCCGGATCGAGCACTTTAGATCCACTTTTGTGGAGAAAAGGACTTTAAGACCCAAGATATCGGATAACCCTTGGGTGTCTTATTACTTTCGATTTATCGACGGACGACGATTAATTCTATCCAGATTGTAAATGAATCAACAATAATGCACACACGTCAGTATTTTACTGCCCGAGTTCCGTTTTTCTTCTCGAAAGAAATACTAATAGCGTTTGCACGCTGTGCGCAAATATACAAACTCCAAAATCGCGTTACCTCATTGACCGGAAATGTCGATCAAAAATAATGATTTTGCAAATTACATAAATCAGCAGACCTTAAAACTTTTCCGCATAGTCGGTACACCCGTTTGGGAAAACAGACTTATGCTGACCAACTTCCTGCTTTTTGCAAAAAGATAATCTCTGAATGGGAATGGAGATCATGATAAAACAAGGGAGACGGCGTAACGCTATTAGGCAGCAATTTGGTCTACAGACGTGATAAACAAATTATGACATTGGAAATAACAGTCGACCGTGTGTAATTTTATCAAAAGGATACGACCATCTTTTCAACCGTAGTGTATGCACATACATTCGCATATCTAATCCATGTATTTCTGCCCAGGACTCCCCGTAATTCCGACTGAATCTCCATAGTTACCGGCCGATTCGATTCAACACACATCAGAATTCCATCCGCTATTATTCGAGGTGAAGAAACCACAGTTTTTGAGGAAAGACGGAATTTTTGAGTAGAAATTTACCAAAGCAAGATGTACGAAGAAGTTTCGAATCCGACTGAGAGCAGCCTTCCCGATTCGAATAGCGCGATGGAGGCAAAGTCTCAATTCAAGAGCAGAATAGTGGAGAAACGAGCATTGAATACGCCAAATATCTTGGATCCCGACGATGGACTGATGAAGAGATTTCAAAATGCCCTTCACGCGCATCTCTGCCGCGTCAACGAGAAATTATCCACCGAAGTATTGAATCTTGTAGGTACAATTCTTGATTATTTCCGCGAAATTCGAACAGAAATACGTGGATGTAGTGAAATTATCGTATATTGTTGAAGTTTAATGGTTATAAATATTATTTATAAACGTGCCTGCATTGCCAATAGTGCGTTTTTTTATTTTTTCATATGCTTGCACCTTTAACTTTGTTGGCTTTGAATAATGTTCAGGAAGCAGAAGTAAAACTTGCGGATAAGGAATTTGAGACTAAGAGCTTGCTACTGTACTATGACCAACAAGAGGCTGCACGACAGCAGACGACTATAGAAAAGTACCAAACTATGCTGTCCGAGCTGACTGCGTTAAGGGAAGGAAAAGAGCATAGCATCGCCAATGTGAAACAGTCTCATGAAGATGCGCGTGCAAAGTTTAACGAACAAGAAAGGAAGGAAGAGATGCTCACGCACGAATTAAAAAAACTGACGTCCCTTTATTCTCACTTTACGGAGTGGGAGAGGGATCTTAACAACTGTCTGATTATATCTAAGCGAATGACGAAGAAAGATGTGGCAGTGCAAAGAGAACTGATCAGTCAGAAGCAACAGAGGGATTGTGTCTTGTTCAAGCTGGTTGAAGAGCTGTGGAAAGTGGAATCTGAAATAGCAAATCTAGACGGTCAGTTGCAGCTCAAAGATAGGGAAAAGTGCAACATGAGTCAAATGGTCGCAGATGCTAATGCTGATCTCGAAGCCCTACACAAGGAACATATAAATGTGTGTAATGCCTGGAATTCAGTTGTAATGAATATCAATAAGCGAGATCAAATTTATAATCAACTGAATATAGAACGCGGGTAAGTAATGGTTGTAAACGTAAACATTTCTCACAATACACTGTTCCCTTGATTAGACATTAAAACCATTGGGAATTTTAGAAAGATGTATGAAGAGTTTAATGCGATACAATCTGCAATAGATAAAGCTAAGAAAGAAACGAATAAAGAAATTGAAACTAACGAATATTTAACGTCATTACATTCACGCGTAGAAGATAGTATACAGGCTGTGTCAAAAACAACAGCAGGAGATAATGAAAAAATCAGTAACTTTGAATCTCAATTAGCAAAATTGACAAAATATGTTGAGCAGGCTGAGAGGAATTATAATAATGTGTGCAATGTAAGTATGCATTTATTATTGTTATATATACTTAATTTCTACCTCTCTCTTAACGTCCGATGTAATGATTTAATATTTCGGAATTATCAACCTAATATATGTAACTTATTCTAATGCAGGAACATCAAAATTATGTATATAAGGAAGAACAAATTGACAAGGAAATTGAGAGGTTCATAACTGCACAGAATGAATTAGAGAATGTCATTTATGCTAAACTTGAAGATAAGGTCACACATGATAAAGCTGCCCGATATTTGAATAAATTGCTATTAAACTTCAAGGAAACATCATTGGAACGTGAATTTTTAGTAATACGAACAGAAAACTCGTATGGAAAGAATTTGTTAGAAGTAGAAAGGCTTAAGTCTTTCATATCAAATTTAAAGGAAGAATTACAAGAACTTTCAGAAAAAAACTTTATCAAGGAAAAGCAGATAAATAACGTACAAAAGCAAATAAAAAAATGCGATACTACAATCGAAAGGCAGCAGAAAAAGATTCTCAGTATTAACAAGACCATCGAGGAGGTTGTATGACACATTATCAGTGCCCAATTACAAGACTGTATGTCTTTTAAGTCAAACTTGGGAACTTCCAACGAACCCTTTGCTTTCAGGCCTCTTTAAGTATAGGTACTGATGACCTAAGCCCACAAGACATAAAGATCACAGGTTTAGAAAAAAGCATTCTGGAACTTGAGCAAAATAACCAAACAGCGCAGCAGTTCTGGATACGTCAACAAGGCTTTATGCTGACATTGAGTCAACAGAGAGAATCACAACTTCAAGAACTCAATCTTTTGAACAAAGAAATCACAATAATGGAACAAAAGAATATGAAATTAAAGTATGCTTTAGAAAATCTTGCTAAAGAGGAAACGGCTATGAACAGAATAATAAAATCCCTTCAACAACATTTGGTGCAAATGAATTCAAACTTAGTTGCTCAAAAGGATTTTAAAGAAGAGCTGCAGGGAAAAAATTGTATCAAGAGAAATGAATGTGCTGTATCGTTACAAAATGCGGAGTTGAACCTAATAAAACTGCAAACTGAATTAAAGGAATTGTGTAATGATAAAATAACATTAAAAGAAGAGTTAAATGCGGTACAGCAGGAAAGCCTTTCATGGGAAAAAAAAGTACTTCTTTTCAATATTTATATATTTTTCATGGTTAGGATGCACAATAGGCTTTATACAATTTCATATTTTACATTTTGCACATCCTTATTTTGAAACCATTGTTTGCATCAGAATAGTGTAATGAAATCATATCTGCTCTTTATTTAGGTACAGCTAATGAGTGAAACAGCTAAGAGATTGAAAGATGAACAAAGTAGTGGTGGTGATATTGCACTAATGAAGAGTGAAATTCACAAAATGGAAATGCGTCTTTCACACTTACGTGGAGTGCAAGAGAAATTGATCCATGATATGGAATTTTGTGTCGCAAGGCGAGATATTATATTTGACAATATTCTGGGTAAAATGAAACGAAACTCTAAGGAGCAACATAAACAAAGTACAATACTCTCTAAGCGTCTTGCAGATAAGAAATTGAAAATTAAGCAATTAAAAAGAGTGAGTAAATGATAAAATTATACAAATGTGTTTTGCGTCATTTTTTGCATTCTAACTATCCTTTGGTTGTAATACCATCCCTGAGAGTTTGAAAAAAAAACATTCACCATAAATATTCCTTTAGGATATAAAGGATACAGAGAGTGAAATTTTTAAATTTGAATCACGGGTGAAAGAAATACAGGAAAAAATAGATAACTGTCAAACATCCTTAAAATCAGCACAAGAGAGTATTCCTACTATAGAGAAGAAAGTTACAACAATGGAAGTTGTAAAATGTCATGTAACTAAAATCTTTTACTGATTATCGAAAAGTTTACAATATATTCTCACTTTCATGCAACAATCCTATTTATTTTTTTTCAGAATTTACAAGCTCTAGTCTTTAAGCAACGTAAAGCGAAACTACTCCAAGACATCCAAAGTGGTAAATATAAAATGCTTTTCAAAAGTGAATTTACAATCGATGAGGAATTGCAAAATGAGCGTTTCCTAAGCAGCTATCTCAAATATGTAATGGAACGTACGAATCAAGATTTTCCTTTGTTAAAAACTAGCATTCAAAAGATACTTTTGACCCTACAAATACTGTAAAATATAAACAAACACTACTAATAATAAGATGCACCAAGTGTATAATACAAATATAGAATTTCATTATGTTAATTCAGTTAATTACGTATATATCATTATATGTATTACTTTATTAATGTAAATATTTGTAACAAATTATTATTATATACACAATTTCATAATTTTTTAAAATTATTGTATTATAAAAGAACCTAAGAAGTTTTACCTTTTGCATAATTTTTGATCATTTGTTTTTAAATAATTTCTTAATACACATACATACTATTAGATTAAACACATTTTATGCATGAGTTATCTGCACATAAAAGACGTATTAGAGGTCAGCATGTTATCAAGAAAAAGTAATTACTCTTATGTAATCTTAGACACACATTGTACTGTGTTAAAGTTTTAAATAAATGCTACAGCACAAGTGAATGTACCGACACACAAAGGATGGGTGCTACTTTTCAAACTTTTAACAACACAATAGTAATGTCAAATTATACCAATTACATACTTAAATCTTGATATAAAGATGCATATAACAAACTGCTTATATATCAAAAGATGAATGATAAGTTGTGATATATGTATTGGATGATGTTTGTAATTCACATATTATTGCCATTACGGCACATCCAAGAAATGATACAAAAAAGAATATTAAATAATGATGGTAAAATCGTTACGCCTATACTTGCTGATTTTCGTTTAAATCAGATTAGAATTTTGAGCGTTTCACAATCATAGTTTCACTTTGCATGTTATTTCCATTAGCATGCTTTCATAAAATTGCGTAATACACAGAAAGAAATTCATAAGTGGTATACTTAATACAGGACTTATTATGCCCACACTTTATCCCACTTATTATATAAAGCTGAAATTCTTGGTTTCTCCTTAATTGCCATTTTTGCAGCTACCGTAAAAACTGTTACGAATTTCGCGCTTAAACTCTTTCAATAGAACAGCTGGATTCTTTGTCTAAGCAAGACCTGTCGTGGTATTTCACCACAGCATGGTGTCAGCATGGCGAGTGCGTCACCTCACCAAGCAAGCCATTCTCATTGGCCCGTTGCCTTACATTTTAAGCAATATGATATATGTCCCAAGATGAACCAATCGTGGTGGACTCTACAGAGCGCTGATTGGTCCCAATCACATCGTGTTTGGTCGTTCAGCTTGTCATGTGACCTTTCCATATTTACGCTAACGTCGGTGATGTTTAGCTGGGAATCTTATGGCAAACAATAACAAACCGTGTTTTGTAATCTTACTGAATGGAATTCTTGTGCGTATGTGAAAGATTATTGGCTGCTAGAGCACTGTAAATCCTATTTCTTCTATCCTAAGACGATCAACATTACGGCGAGAAGTGAGGATACGGATATATGTAGTTTAATTTAGTTTTGCGATGTTGTCAGTTACAGAAAATACTTGCTGACGAAAGTCACGGTCATCATGTGTACAAGTCGTGAGCACATGAGGGCTAATATGTGTTTGGCTGTTCGCAAACTTTACCAGCATTGAAATAGAAAGTGTGAAGTGCGATTAAACGTTTTGCGACGGACTTAGATGTACTGTATCTTAAACGGAACGAATTCTCTGCCGTGGCGAGACATTATTATATCGTTGATCTATATTACTTTGCCCATGCGTCATCGTCCGCATGTGTGCTATTGACTGCTGGTCATCTGTTTATGCTTGTCAAACTTCTGATCGATCATGAACATTGAGTTTTATGCCCGGCATTCCGCATAATTAGATGCGTATGTTTAGCATTTCAGGACGAACTATCAAAATATATTAAATTCGGAGAGATAATCTCTCGCGCTTCGTAATACATGACGCTTTTACAACTATTGTCGCGTTGTTGTACGTACGTTATTCCTTGAAGCTTGACAACTTTGTCGTCGCTTTGTACCATCAGTGATTCGCAAAGTATTTTACCAATGGGCGACCCCAGTTTGGCCGACTTTTTCCAAGATATCAGAACCAGTACCATGGACAGCGTAGTCAAGGAGGAACCCATCCAGGAGATGGGTCCATCTTCCGCGTCTGTTCCAATACCCGGAGGACACAGAGGCACCAGAGGCATCTACGATCAGTTTTCTCCTTCTCCACTGACATTGCCCTCAGTATGGCCTATTAAATCGGATAATATGGAATCACCTTTTAAAATGGACCCAGATCAAATAGACATATCCTTTAAAATGGACGATGACGATATATTTCAAGTGGACAAAGCTGATCTTATTCAAGGACCAACGTTGGCAGAGCTAAATGCTAATGACGATACGCTTTTGGGGGACTTAAATTTTGATGATTTATTATTACCAGAGGAAAGAGTTCAGCCATTAAGGGTAGGTGCCAATGTTGTGTCATCGGTCGGTTTACTATTCAGCAATAGTGGTACAGGATTTGCACCAAGCAGTTTCCCTCAGTCTGGATTGACCTATCGCAGTTGCCCTGGGTACGCAAATACATATGGATTTAATTTGAATAAAAGCCCTAACATTACGGATAATATGGAAGCCCTTAGCCCTACCGCTGTTCCTAGTCCAGGAACGAGTAATATTGCAGGTTAGTAATATCATACGAAATACACGCAGAGCTTGGATATAATTATTATAAATAAAATAAAATATTCCTTTTAAACATCGATGTAATAAGATTTATATGCAACTACTTCAATATTTTACATTTGTAAATAATAAACCCAAAAAATTTTAATAATACATGTATTGCAATGATCATTAAAAACAAAACTAATGTTTATCTTTATGCATAGATGATATGATAAACTGGACATTATTGAGAATCCTTCTTATTTGATTTTGGATGAGAATACATTCTTGTATAAGAAATGTAATGTTACAGAATATGTAGTTTTTTTATTATTCAATTCAGTCTGTAAAAGATAACAAATTGTTTTCTGATAGTTGAAGTGCTTGGCAAATAATACATGTAAGAGCTATACGGTGACTTTCTATAATATTTTGAAGAAATGGTTTTCCGATCATTAATGGCATCTGCGTTTATACAGGCAGCTCTACAGCAAGCTCTTCCACTTCTCCACATCCTACAAGGCCTAATGGACCATCTACACTTCACGAACTTTTAATGAGAAGATGTGAAAATCCATTCAACAATACTGTGTGCAATCAAGTAGAAACTGGATCCACAGTGGGGGGGAAGTCCAAAGTGTCCAGACTGTCTACATCGGCTCCGACACAATCCATGGCTTTGGAACAAATCTGGGCTCGTAGAGAGCCACGTCAACATCTACTGAGTACCGGAAGTCTTGGTCCTGTCGAAGCAGGTTCCACGAGTAGTATAAGTACTGGTGGAGCTCTCAGTCCTGATCCACTATATCATCTTGACCCTCTTAGTCATGATGAAGGATACGAAGATAGCGACGATGATAGTGATCATTATGACGATTTTAGTAGTGATAATGGTACATATGGGCTTATTTTGGGATGCTTATCTTACTGCACATATTGGAACAATTAAGCAGATATTAATTTATGCTCTTAGTATTTGACAAACTACTGTAATTTTATACATGATTACATTAATTCAGGATTAATTTGACCTTGATACAGATAGCTTTTTCATTGATTTATTTATGTAGATACAGGTGGGAGTGACGGTGAAGATCAGAACAGCAGTAAAATGAGTACAGGTACAATCGAATCCAGTCGAGAGAGTAAACAAAGTAAGAAGGAGAGATACTTTTGGCAATATAACGTGCAAGCAAAAGGACCCAAGGGACAACGCTTGGTTGCACGGGCACGTTTGGAAGATCCTCACATTCTGAACGAAGCTACAGATCCTGTATTTAGCCCTCATTGCGCTCTGAGGGGTATAAAGCATAGCGGCAAGGCACGTAAGGGAGATGGAAATGACCTTACTCCAAATCCTCGAAAACTTTATAGTATTGGAAAAGAATTGGACAAACTGTCTCGCATCATAAACGACATGACACCTGTCTCAGAATTACCATTCACTGCAAGACCTAAAACACGTAAAGAAAAAAATAAATTAGCATCGAGGGCTTGTCGTTTGAAGAAGAAAGCTCAGCATGAAGCCAACAAGATAAAATTGCACGGTCTCGAACAAGAGCACAGTTGAGTATACGCATTGAATTATCGCAGAAAATCAGAGACTTATAAAAAAAAAAACTTAACGTCTTAATGATTATTTTAGGGCGACTTATTCACGGTATATCTCAAGCCAAACAGACGCTTGCTGCTAAATTGAGAGAACCGAACCCTGAGAATCAAGAGGAATTAACACGGCAAATGGAACAATGCTGCAAAAGTGCCACAAGTGAGCATAATTAAAAGCAATTTACATTCATAAATAACCCGCTGCTTTAATCGCGATTCTTCCTCTGTTTTTGCTACAGAAATTCGCATCGCCAACCACTCAACGGAATTTGTCAATAGAGTCTTGGAAAAAGTAAGAAATGGCGTCCCTGATGGTGGAATCGACGATTTTTAATACGCTGGAAACTTTTTGTATAAAACACATGTCTATACCTGTACAGATGAGCACAGAAGATATTGAACGTTTATGCGTTGCATCGATTTCTCTTGAATCATTATCCGAATGCTCCAAAAAAAAAGTTCTCGTTAATTTATTTGCTAATGATAATTGATAAAGTCGTAGTGTAATACGTAAGATAACACGTGTATGTATTAGAGATTTGCAGAATCTTGATTTGTGTCTATTCAGCTTCCGTATCTAAATATCGTCAAACCTTTTTTTACAAATTACTGCATTCCTTGTCTCTTACCATTGTATATATTGGTCCTATTGTATATAAACTATTTTTTATTACAGCGTGGCATCACAGTAGACTCTGTAATCTACAGTCTTTACATGGATAAAACAAATCTTGCTTTTTTGGGAAATGACACGTAGTTTGGGATGGTACCACTTTCCCGAAACGAACGTGTGGTACGATTACCGGATTACTCATCATAACGATTGTACTAGCGCGATCTTATGGCGCCGCGATCGCGACGCGCTATCATTCTTCGGTAACAACGCTATAGGAACAGGTTTGCCATGAAGCTTGGCAAAGATATTATGCGTAACATTTATTTCTACCTCAGTGGTTTCGATCATGGAAGCAAAACATCTCTCGGTATTGAAGGAAGCAAAGGACATTGTGAGCATGTACCGTTTCTTCTTTAATTTCGTCAGAGTTTCGGCAATATTTTTAAAGACCTCGATCTCCTGCCGATTCTCAATTGATCGATTACACTCTGTAGTCCACGTTGAAGAATAATCGGTAGATGTATTTGTCGACGATCAAATTAGGGGACAATACAGTCCTGATAAAGCTTCCGATTAAGTATATCTGCTATGTTAAGAAGATAACTGCGGATGAAGTGGCGCGCCGAATTCCACCCGTGTTTGAGCTATGGGCCTTGGGTCGTGGATTTGCTACTGACTTTATCTACCTCAAAACGTAACGCTAGATTCAAATGAAGAAATTCAGTGAAATATTGATTGTTTACCAGGAGAGATATCTATGAAAAACATTAATGCGAGAAAACTATTTTACTATAGTAGACGTAGATTTGAAAAGCGTTTTGGCCCGGAAATAAGACATTGTTTTTTACTTTAACCATGTTATATGAATATATATCGAACGTGTGGTGTATTATCCGTCTATATCATCGCGGATCCGGTAATTTTTGTGTAATGTGAGATTTTAATTCACGTAGAGGAACATTGTAATTTTCCTCCTTTTCACAGTCGTGGGATGTGGAACCGAAGTTGGATTTTTATCGTAATGCGTGAATTTCAATTGAAATCAGTTGTATCTACATGTCGTTTAAGAATTTAGTAAACGCGCAGGACAAAAAACGTTTACGATTGACCCTTACGTATTTATACATAAAGAACATGTAAGCTGTGAGAATATAATTGGTTATTGAGAATACGATATACGGCGATGAAGTTTTATTGCTGTAAGATGTACTACGTTTGTACGTACTGCTATTGTATCCAAAGTACGCAAAATCAAAATTACAATAGCTCTGTGCCCTTTCGAGGAACTTACTTTTATATTGTAATACATATTTTTTCCGAACTCTCTCATCGTATTTATTTCTATACCTGTGCGCGACTAATTTATAAATCATCGTTCTATGTGCGCAAAGCATGTCGCGGCTGATGTAATGTTATTATGAACAAATCCTGCTTATTCCTGAAAAATTTGAAACGTACCGGTTTAAAACTCGTTTCGACGTACACTTATTTGCTTAATGAGAAAACATCGATTAAACCTGAAACGGTTGTGTTATAATAACACGCGCCGACAACCATAGTTTTTTGCTCTTACATCAGGTATCACGAGAAATGTAAAAAATCAATTAAACCATATGCAAATAACAAATGTTTGACTAATCTATCATCGCCAATTCGAAGACAATTCAAACCATAATGTTTATTGCATGCATATCGTTAATAGTAATAGTGCGATTATTAAAGTTACGAAACAACGAGTACTCCATTGTCCTTGTTACCGAGTACTTTTTATAGAAGAGCCAGATTAAATACACGGTTTATTTATTACTACATTACGCTACATATACAAAAGTGCTACTAAATGTCTCATTTTTAGTGATAATATTTCACGAAATAATATCAATACGTTTTATATGTCCTCAACGTACTTATAATATAATTGAGCAATCGTTCTAAAAAATTAATAGGTTTCAATGAAAAAACTCACTTCCCATATTAATCTGTTTATCCCACGTTAGTCCACGTTCCTGGAAAATACGTTGATAATATCATAGTACAATTTTATCGGCAGAATCTTGGGTAGATGTTACTTCTGCATCGATAATGTCGCATGTGACACGAAAATGGTACAGGGGCCACGTTGCCCCTCAACCGTAAGACAAAATAATGTATTGTATATTTGCCTATTCTACACGATTTCTCATATGGGCCGCTAAGTCTTATACGATATCAGGTCTATTATATACTTCCTCAGTGTATATATGTCACAAAGGCGTGCACTGTACCTTCTTCCTTCTGTTACTGCGTACTTTGATAATTTAACTGTCTAATTCCAAAATTTAGTGCTCTGAATGGTAGAAGGCGTATCAAAAGGTCTGATTTTTTACCCCATTGGTAATTCAGTACATGAGACCTTAAATCTCGTAAGATGTTAGGTCTATTCTAGTGGTTGTCGGACCGAACAATGAACACGAAGATGTTACTTTAATGTCTTATAACTCGATGACAATGGGAACGCAATGGGAAGTTAACGATGGCTATATAACGAATTGATTTAACGCGAGTAGGAGCATGCAAATACAAACTTTTGAAAAGGCTTTAACGTCGCGCTTTATTTTACATTCTAGCAAAAATTTTCTATCCGCCATTTAATTTTTTTTATACGACTGACTACATACACTAAAGGTACGTATCGTAAAAAATCAGCTGCTCTAGAAACACCAATATGGTCAGACATATTTATTTTTCTTTATTTAGAAAATCGTATTCAATGATATTTTCAATTCTTCGCTTCGCTTAGAAACGTAGAGGTTCTCTGTATCTCACGTTTCTTATTTAAAACGTTACAACTGCTAAAATAAAGGCATATATTCTTATCGTCTTTCCTTCCTTTTCTAAGAAGCGTTTATCACATATCGTCTTTCTAAGAATATGGAAATTGCACGCGGTTAATGATTATCTGGTTTATTATCCAACAGCACTCTAGCATTTATTAAACGTTGCTAACATACATTTTTGTTGTTGGTCGTTTAATTCTAATACTCTTCGTGTCTTTTACGCATTTTTTAATATTATTACTTCAAGTATAAAAGACAAAAATATATCTGGAATGTTCGATTACTATTTTCGTTATACGAAATATGTACTAAATAACAAATGTTAAAGCTCGTAAGATCGTACGTTGCAGTATTTTCATCGATCGCGGAAAAAAAAACAATTGCCTCCTGTGAGGTTTGAACTCACGACCCCTGGTTTACGAGACCAGTGCTCTACCACTGAGCTAAAGAGGCTGACGTTTGTTGATTTGTGAAAAAATGTAGAAAACCGAAATATGTCCCAATTCACAAACATTTTATGCTTCATACCGATAATATTAAAACACATTTGATTTCATTAATAAATAATTAAATAATGTAAATAATCGTGTTGCATCATTGTAGATCGTTTCTGTAGATTTTCGTGTGCTGACGTGTTCTAAATTTAACTCGCGGAAGGGATTTTTATCATAAAGATTATTTGAATTTTAAAACGTAATCGATATTACCATAACTATGGCTATTCAATTTTGTGCAAATATCGGTGTATCACGGTCAATATATTGTCAACTTCACGTCAGATTAAGTCAGTCACGTTCACGGCCAGTATGCGTCACTATCGGGTCTTTAAAGAACGCAATTGATACGAAAAATTAAAATTTACGACGGTGCAACCAACAAGAATAACTGTTGACGTAACGACAGAAATAACGTCACCAATGTACGCATATTTGCAATTTGGAAACAATCAAGAAAATGTAAGATATATAGAATTTGTTCTCCCCGAACACCAAAATAAAAGGATTTGGCACCTTGGACGTCATCGTATCGGCCGGGTATTTTTTTTTTTAATAAAATTCTCGGAACGATATTTTTCACCATCGCCTTCATCCTACGTAAACATCTGCCTTGGCCATTTATAAGTTTTGCCGCATAATATAGTGTCTGACACGTGAGTACGCGGATGCCAAAAAAGACTTTTTCTCGGGAAGTAATCCGAATTAAGTACATATCCTGTGTGTCATAATCGCATAATTCTGAATGAAATTTGAAGGCACTGCTACGAGGTAGCGATTACAGGACGGATCGTTCGTCAAACAAACCGTTCGTTGCTATTTTATGCCGAGCAGATTTAATTAGTCTCCGGCAAGTCTAATTCGTTATTGAAAATTCCGCGCGGGACTTTGCCTTTCGCCTTGCTCCGCATTCATTCGTTAATGCTTCCGCGAAAGGGCGACAGGCGAGTGACGTAGCTGCACGTTCTCGAAGCGTTAAATAGGCTGTTTTGATTTCATTCCGAGAAAAAGTTTCTACCGCGTATATCTTTTAGCGCGTGTCGCGACTCCCCGAATTCTCATCGTTCTTCGCGCATTTTTTCGCCGCTCGTTTCCTTTTTTTGCTCTCAACTCCCTATTTACGCAGAACATCTACGTGTCTTTTTTATCGTGCCTCTTACAATACGATTCTTTGCGATCGTTTGAACATTGATGAGCATGAATGGTATTGTGGGAAAAATAAATGCATCCGCCAAGAATCTCTGGATGCGCAAAACGATCATTGATTATAACCAGTTCATGAAAAAAGAAGTTATAAATATATATCTTTTTTATTAATCAATAAAAATTGTAGCCGTAGCAAGTATTATATAGATAGGGCCGAGGAAATGTCGATGTGGAGCTCAGTACTTTCAGAAGCGTCTTCCAATCACTACACGCTTCGCGAATAGTGTGCAGCAGATTTTTAAAAAGTTACTTCGAGTAGAATCGTGTCAGCGAAGAGAGCATTTATAACACTTTCACATGTGCGTATATCGCGTGCCTTGCATATTTTAAAAAGAGAAAGAGTGGAGGGAAAATGGATTCGGGCTCGTAAGTCACCGATTGTTTGATCCGCCACTGACGGTCCGCGGGCCGAGAATATTATGAGACACGAAAATGTCGCGAATTCCTTGCGTTGTCGGCATCAGACGCGGATAGGAATGATTTTTTGGAACGTAACCAGGCGTCGGTGGGCTATATCCGTTTGCGATCGTGGCCGGTACGGGGCACTATCTTTGGACGAGACGCCGCGATCTGGCTCCTCTTTTTTTTTGACGTGGCATTGTGACGCGGTACCGCGCGTCACGGCGCGTCACGTGCGGATCTACGCTACACCGCTTCGCTTTTAACCAACCGGAGCGGATTAAGTGCTTCGTGGAATGCTACTTCCTCTTACCATACGTGTCCTGCATGCATACATGCTCAGAATGACGTCCGTGCCAGGATTATGGCAAATACTGTCGAATTGTGTTAAACCCTCCGGTCACGGCTTAGATTTTTCAGGATTTTTACAACCGCGCTATTTCATTTTTTTCTTTACCCTGAAGATGGACATTCGTTATAATCATGTATTATTCTACTCTCTGCGCGACAAGGTGTCGCGCCAAGTAAACGTTCGAGTTTTGTGAAGTCTGCTTCAAGTCTGCTCGAAGACCTGCCCGTTGAAGACCGAGACCTGCTTACGGCTAAAAGAGAAATAAGAACCAATGTACATAGTATTTTATTCTTTAATCTAATGTTATAAAATTACAATTACAGTTAGTGCTATATTTACTGCTTTTACTTGATTCGGAGAAATTATTCGCGGACCCCTACCCGTCCACGGATCACCGGTTAAAGAACTCTGTGATACATCAATCATGACAAACGTATGCACATCCAAATTAGCATTCCCGTGTTAAATCTCGGATGAAAATTTTTCTGGCCACGTAAACGATTTACAAAAAATATCTATCGGCTTCTTGTTATTTGTTCATTCTAACTTCCTTCATATCAAATTATATACGAATTTTACGATTCATTTCCATGATACTCGCCAAAGTTTACTTTTTCACGAATCTCTTTTCCCTTTAAAAAAAATTGCTCGGCAAGTCATGAAATAAAAATTTATGAATTTTTGGCACTAAAAAAGATTCGCCACCTTTCTATATATGCCAGCGTATCTCTTCTACCCGTTGAGATTTTAGTGGCGTCGGCCGCGCCTGCGCGGTGGTGCCGTCTGCCGGCGGCCAGGAAAGTCTCGATGGATTACGCCGCGTACAGACTACACTGCGACGCTCAAGCTAACGAGAACGCAAAGTTGAACGGTGAAACTGATTTCGGGCCATTTTCGCCGCGAGTTTGGGCGATCGTTCCTTCGAAACTGGCGTCCTGTGTGCCGGGACGCGGGATTGGTGCGCGATCGTGCTCGAGGAAGACGATAAATGGAGCATACGGGTCGGACTATTCGGTGGCAGTGCAGCGGCGGCTCGACAGGGCGGTGAGATCAGACGCTTTTGAGGATAACACAAAAGGTACGCACGAGCGTGACTCTTGTTCCCGTGAAAAGCCGTAAAGTATTTACAGCAAGCTGCGATGGTATATAGGCCTGAATTTTTATACGCGAGGCTCGAGATCAAATCTCGCTCATCAGCTGCGGATCATTTTCTGTCATATGTAGATTGCAGCTCGAGTAGCGAGAAATTTACGCTAAAATAATAGGTCCTAGGGCAAACGACCTTAGCGATCAGTGCCGCAGAATTAAAGACGAGCGAAAGATTTATTTATGATCCGTCCTTGATTTTTACCAATGTACTTTAGAATTCGCACACCTTTTATAATCAGTTTACTGAAATGTATTTTTAAATGATAGGGTTAAAACTGAATGATCTTAAACAGCGGAATTTCAGGAATATGAATTTATAAATTATACATTTATAGTTTCAAGTAATTAATTAGAAACCATCGTGTTGCTTTTATTTGCTATTCTCGTTTTCAGTGCCCCTAACGTCTATACAAATCAAGTCTTATGTTAAATTTTCAGTTAATTAAATTTGAAATTTCTTGTGTCTAGAAACAACGATATCAGTGCAGTTTTTTTCAAGTTCGATTTTTGGAATTAATACACATTTCAGCCTGATTCTTTCTAGGAAAATCCACTTGCAAATAAATATCCTTTTCACCGTTTCGCTTTGTTTTCCGTAGAACACCAGCGCGTCGTGTGTGAAGTGCAGTGGCTTTGCAACGAGCAATTCGCGGAATTTCATGTATAACAAGTCGTACGTGGCATTGCTCGTTTGTCACGCACTTCGTCAAACGTTATCCGATCGCATCGCTCGAAATCGACGTCGATTCGTATCTCACGCTGCACATATTTAACGCATCTGATCTCTCAGCTGATCGTCGGTACGTGTATGCATGCATAAATGCAGGCGTGCTTTTGAGGTTAGGTTACATCAATGCCATTGATAGCCGACCATTTGACGTGTAATTATCTTCTATCTCGGACCGTCGGTTAGTTACAGCAATATCCATTTCCAATTGACAATTTGACAGCGACCGTAGTTAATGTTAATGCCATTCCTCCTTTATTATTCCATTTTTTAAGGTCATTCCTCTTTTTCATTCATAGACATTACTCAACTTCGGCATCTAAACAAATGCGACTGTTCATTGTTGCGCGATAACTCGTTTGGCAAATTGGCAAATGTGAGTGTCAAAGCGGGCTTAAATAATAAATATATTTTTTACAACTCTGGCGCAATGGGCGGTCGTTAAACCAACAATTGCTCATATTCTTCGATATTACTTGAAATCATTGAGATGTTGATCATTTGAGGGTCTTCGTTTTGCGCGTTATTATGACACGTCTTATAGCAGGAAACCGAGTTTCGGTTTTTCCTAAACATTCGATCTGAACGTGTAATATTTACGCTTAATGGCACTCGACGAGAGTACATAATACGACCGCCGTGTTAATTATGAATGGTCGAGTTAATGCCCCGTATAGCGCCTTAAGCCCTCTGTTCGAACGAAGCCTCGTTACGAGAGGTGATAAGGTATCATCGTGATTTATGCGTATCTGCTTCTTTCTTTGTTTATCTTGCTTATTTCTTTTTACGTTGCTTTGGTTTACTATCGGATATAATACCTACGGAAAGGTCATAGTACGTCGGGCCAATACATACTTTCTGAAATTCACGTACAGTTTTCCAAATTCTATATAGCGAAGCATTTAAACATAACAGATAAAAATAAAATTATTTCGCATCATTTTGAATATAGTGTAGGTTATTTTGTATGTCATTGTGATCGGCAAAAAATTAATTTATTTTTCTGTTCCTATTCCTAAAATTGCCAGCGGATAAAAGTGTGCAATTTTGAATTATTTGTTATCGACATAGCAATTTTTTAACTAATATTTGCTAAGTCCTTAGTTTCATACGGCAAATTAAATTGGCTCATCCTGTTAAGCAAACAGCATTTAAATATGCATATATCTAGACAATTCCTCGTAATTATAACAGTCAGTAATTGGCGTATGTATGGCTTCCCTTCTCCGCACGATAATTTTCCACGTTTGGATGCCTGTCCCAATTAACGTATAAATGATCCCAGTCGCGTGTTCTCCGCTGTAATTTGGAATGTACACCGTCCGTTTCTGCGGTGATAGGCGCACAAGTATCAAAACAACGCTCGCTCATCCGTAGTGTACATCCAATGATTTCGCATAAATACAATGTAATTCTTACTTACATCACATGACGCGTGTCAGACATATAGTCATGGAAACGAGATCGAGGATAGCAAGGATTGATAAAAATTGATACTCCGTTTTTTCTATTACGATTAGCGGTACAGCTTGATTAACTGTGCACGGTATACGCGTTGGTGTTTTTTTACTTTAATTAATTAAGTTTATGCTATACTCGTAAATTGATAATCGATGCAGTATATACCGCACAAAGTTCAACAGTTTAAGGTTCAACAGGAAAAAACCGATGAACCTTATACGCTTAGCCTATAGGCGAACGTAAAACTTACTGGATGTCCCTGATAGATAGGTCGCGGGCGTGGAAAAAAATGGATGCATAATGTAAAATGTTTCTCGGTTTGATAAACAACTTCGGCGGAGTTGGCTGTTGAATGTATCGCGTATGTTTTGCGTTTAGTTATTTAATTCGTAGAAAGCCTTGCACGAGCGACGTCGTATTAAACCTCGCCGCACTGCGCCGAAGGACATTGGGCACTTATTCGATGCAAGGAAGGAAGTAGGAGGGATCCGGTGGAACGAGAAGAGGTTTTCGGATCGTCGGAATCCTCAAACCGGATTGAACTGGCCGCCCCGCTGGCAACTCATTTGGAAGAACAAACGCGGCGAAAAACTGTTGCGGGAAATGATTGAAAAATATCCGACCGCGATGGGTCCGCGGGTTCTCGGAAAAAATTTCTCGGTACGATGATGTGCGCGGAAATATTTCTTAATGGCATATAAGTATGTCCGTTCTTACCTTCCCTGGCGAATTACGCAGCTCGGATAGCCCTGCTTCTGGTGCCTGGCCGTACAAGACGAAACTACGTGTCACGTTCTTAAAACTACTAGAAAACAACCTACCACGGAATTCGGCCCGAAATGCGACCTGACAAAAGGGCGCATGCGCGTTGAAAATATGCAGTAACTATTTTTTTCCGGAAGTTTGATTGAACTTTTTTACAGTTAGGGCGCTCTTTGAACGACACAAATCTACATCGAAGCCCATATTTTCATGAAATATTGTTTGACTATCAAAATTATTAAACACGTTACTCGAGCAGCTAACAAATATCATCTTGGTGGAAGAATAATTGGAATTCTCGTTATTGAAGGATAATACTTGTAAGTACAGGTATTCCATGGTTACAATGTAAGTCAAATGTGTCGTTCGTGCATGAACGATCGCAATGTTGGAACTGCGTAGAATTGCGGTTGGTGAGGGAAAAACGATTATTAATGATTTTCCTATATGTAGAGATAAACACAAATCAAGCAATACTAAAACACTGATCTGTCGGGAATACCCAATATAATGTCGAAGCAAATGCTTTCTAACTTACGTTGGTTACATAGAAATGCAAAGTGCGTAGTTCGCGGTGATTGCGGCTAATGACGAATCCGAGGAGCTTCTTCGGTGTTACGCAGTTTTCGTCGATCAAAGCAAACCAATTCTCGCAATCAACGATATAACACAAATAGACGACTATTGCTTGTGCATATAATATATATATATATAACACGTAAGCAGTAGTTTTTCCACTTAACCTTTGATAGATCAAGGACGTTTCTATCAACAGAAAAAGCAGTACCCTTAAATTTCCGTATAACCGTTACGTGTACATTTTTAGTATCTATCATAAATAATTACTATATAACAGTATAAGACATTATTCATCTCTTTACTTAAGAGTTAATTCTCACAAGAGGTTTCTTTACTTTAGCAATAAATCAATGACTCACATTTTCCAATTAAGAATTACGACGCATAGCTACCACTGTACGTTTATACGCAAATCCTTTGTTCGATCAGGCAAGGGATTACAACGCTGAGCTAGTCATCGCAACTAAAATGCATAAAACCTACGTTCCACATTTTTGTTCAGAAAGCCAATGATCGATCTCATCTACCGCCTCTGCAAATTTACTATTCCATAATCTACATTATATCCTCGTCAATTCAGGATCCATTGCAGAGAGTACATTGCAATTTACCCTGCAACCGACTTTGAAAGTAAAAAAGCCCAATTACTCTCGCAGCTGATGCAGGCTGCGGCAGGGGGCGTGAAATATGGCCCGTCTTCGGTGCCGATAATGAAACCGTGCTTGCCCTGGCGTGATTACGCGAAATTCGTCCATCAGGCTTGGCTGAATTTAGTGCGCGAAGGAGTAAAGGAGACGGATCATTTCCGAGAAAAACGTGGACGCGCCTATGCCATACAAGATGGAGCAACTCGTTCGGTATATCGTTCCCATAAATATTCCAGGGCCCTCAGACTGCGGCATAAGGGACGAGCCCTGCGTGGTCACGAAGAGAGGAACGAAAGAGAAGACAGTTTCGTGCTAAAGCGTTTCTGAGATGGGGGTAAACGGGGGGAGCGAGAGGAGGAGTGGATGGACCTTGGGCCTTCGGGTTATAAGTGGAACACGGTTGATCAATACACGCCCACGACACTTCCGTGAATTCCCCGAGATATTGAACTTGCCGATGGCGTCCTTCCTCGAAGGCTTCGTTTCCAAACCACCGATGACCCCCGCAACACGAATTTCGGATTCTCTTCTCGCGCGTGTACCGCTATTACGCTTCTCCGCGAGATCGTGCTGGACATGGGAATCGCAAAGTGGCCCACGGGCGACTCGAAGTCTCCCCGTCGTTGGTCATGTTGTTAGGAATTACGATACCAACCGAGTGAAACAAATTGCGCTTACGTTGCTTAAGTACCAATAACGCGTCGCGGCTTTGCAATCTCCGTCGTCGATCAGAAATCAAATCTATTGGACACTCTAGCTCGTTTATGATCGATTCACTATCGAGATCGGAGATTAGCCAGAAATGAAAATCTCGGAGCAGCTATCGCAGTAGGACACAACCATTACTCGGCTTTCGTAGGAGATCTGGAGTATTGGAAATCAACGTTCGATCGACTCGATGATTCTACGCTTCTAGGCGCAACTCGATACGTTCGATACGCAGCCCTTCATTACGTACAATTAGATCCGCGATATCGTAGCCCAAATTACTGGCCTCGTATTCGCCGAAGAGAGAAAAAGGCGTGCACCAAACTGACCTATCCACGGCTTTGAAACGACGACCGTCGAATGCGCACGCAACTTATACGCTATTGAGGTCATTACTCCATATCGTTAAATGCCATTCAGGGATTGACAAACTTCTTCCTCGCCCAAGGCCAATGTCTATTCGCGGACATCGACGTCCGCCTGCGAAATATCGAGAGGTTTTAAATCGAGCCTCGCCGTCGTCGAAAATATTCGCGGTTTAAAGTTTAACGGTCGGACGATATCGGGGCTAGTCCGTAATTGCGAAGAATGCGGCGTGACTCGTCCAGGAGGCATCTCCCACACGCCTCTTTCTCCCGATGCATTAAGATTTCTTCGAAGGCACGAATGAAGTATTTATTTTAAGTCCACGATAGAAATGGTTCCCCTCCCACGATGGATTATGGCTCGCGTACACATGTACGTGCGTGCGTGGGCTCGTCTATATGGGGCCGTGAATCCACTTCCAGCGAAAATTATAGACTTTACAGAATGCGGCGGGGCCCCTGGAAATGTCATACCGGTTTTATGCTCTCGAAGATGTCGTTAGGGAGGGTAAAAAAAGAACTAAGGCGGATTCGTAGGGACGGTGGACCGTTTTAAACTCGATTGCAGGACGGCCATTGGGTTATTTTTTTAACGCGAAGCAAGTGACAGCGGAAGCTCGTAGGGTTAGTGAGAGAAGCAATAATCACGGAGAAACCATAACCGTGTCGATAATAACAACCGGACAGTCTAATGCATTTAGAATTGAATGGCGTTGTGAAATTTTCTTAAATATCGTTTCATGACAAGGGCAATAAGTCGTTAATGTAACTGTACGGTACATTGCATAGTAATCTACCTGCAAAGAAACAGCGTGCGTTTCTAGATAGACTGATGCAATTTTTAGATCTCGATACGACATTCAAATAACGGAAAGACCGTAACCCAAAGTATTTTAACCACAACCCTGACGTTGGTGATAATGATAATGATGCAATAGCAGAGCTAGCGGTTAAGTCTGAATTTCGGTCGAGACGTGATTGCAAATTACGTCACGATTTGGAAACTATCGCGGCGCTCTCCGTTATCTTTCTACGCACTCCATCTCGCCAAGGATCATTGTGAGCATAACAATCACCGAGAATCGAAGTATAATTCTCTTATTCACCGTGGAGCATTCACCAACAGAGAACTCGATGATCGGTGCTTACATACACACAGCTATATACATACAGCTATACGCGGTTATTACTGAAATATCTTACGCGCGTAGTTTCATTTTTGCCTCTGTTATTTCATTTCACCAATACAAGTAATATCATTATTAAATATAACTATACCAAGTAAGTGGATAATATCGACAAGGTTGGATGCTCGTAACCAGGAAACGTAACCCAGATGTATAGGTTCTTTTGGAACGGAAGGAAATTCCGAACACTCCTATGAGGCATGCAGGGAAACACGTCATTATCATTATTATCGACAGCGTAGCCGTAATCATTTGAAAAATGTTTGGTGTAGCATTAAGCCGTAGCGTACGTGTAAGTCGGTATCTTCCAATATCATCGCCGCCCCGATAAAATTACGAGAACGATAATGCGCGTACGCACGCCCCCGATATTTTTACATTGAGAAACTGCCGCGATAAAGGAGCGAGCCAGATAAGGACGGGTGTAATTCGGATGACCATATACTTGCCCCGATTCGTGGAAGCGAGGGAGAGCGATTCCAATAAAATGGTATTGCCTCGATGAACGGTGCTTGTTCGCGATAAGATGAAGGCTTTTGACGCAAGGTAACAGATACGATAACGGGGTTTCGCTTGTATGCTAATGCCGTGTCCCCCGATAGAAACCTTCCAGGAACCGCCTATTAGCGCCGAAAATAGAGAGCTCCGTACGCCTGCTGGGTGTGTAAGTATCTCTGGGCCTGCACCTGTTTGCGTCTGTAGCCAACGGAACGTCGAATTAAATCATTCCCCAAGGTACAATACTGAGGAACATTGGGAATTTACCCGAGTACAATTTTATTTCTCTCCTTAATTTTGATTTCTTATTCCCTTCTCCTCGTCAACCCTTATCGAGAAAGAAACGCTCAATTTGACGCGGCGATATCGATGTTCCGAGAAAAATAATGCCGCTCCAAAACAGCTCGGCGTCGTGGAGGCGGTTATATCGAGTTTTGTTCAAAATAAGTAGGCGTGAGGTATATATGGAACAATGTAAGATAAAATTTCGATGTTTACGAGGCGCGGATTTAATTGACGAGCCAATCGTAAATCGCGGAATTGCAATCTCGCGCTCGGCTAATGTACGACATGCAATCTCTCGTCGATCCGTGTTTTCTTGGTAGCGGTGAGAAGTGGATTTACATTATCTCCGCCTTACCTGCGCCCCCTGGAAAACCGCTTTAACGGAATCGCGTACAATTGCACCGCCGCGGCTTTCCTGTGCAGTGGATATTTTACGTTCCTCCTATCAGCGAACGCGTAATGAGGTCTATAAATATATGAGATTTCTGCAGACTCGATAACAAGAGCTCGGATCAGAAGCAGAACGGCCGATTATCATCCAATATCGTGGCCGCAATTCCGCAACCGCTGAAACCGAAAAGCGACCGGATTCCGGCTATTTTCGGCCTTCGCCCGATAAAAGTACGAGGTATCGGTGTAACAACAGTGACAATGATCGTCGCTCCTCGATTAATTACCAGAAATCGTACACAGCAGAGAATCTCTCCGAAATCGCGAAACCTTTGGTATTCGGCCATTTTTCGGAGGAACCTGCGCGATAAGCCAAGCGAAATGTTTGTCCAAGATACGTCCTCGTATTCCCGCTGCTCCGCAACTTGGCATACCACGCTCGAAAGCGCGTATTCGCGGCCAGTAGATAATTCATGTCCCTGTTGTTCCCGCATCCTGGCACCGGTCCCCTGCAAAATCCCCGCGAAAAGCCTCATCGCGGATCTTGCCGGCCTTTGTCCCTTACTAGCCTCGAGGCAGGCGCAGGTTTCCCTTCGAGAAACCATTCGGAGCGCGGAGATCCACACCGTAGAAATTCGATCCAGCCGATGGGCCGAAAATAAAATGTCAAGAGCAATACCGCGTCGAGTCGGTTAAAGCCAAGTGAAATAAAACGAGCGGCTACGTCGGTACTGCGAATATTAGTCCGAGACGGAGGCGATCCTTCTTGGAATTCGTTGCACTTGGCCCTCGGGGATTCTAAGGGAAAATGTGGAGAGAGAGAGAGAGAGAAAGAGGGAGGGAGAGAAGACAGGGAGGGGAGAGAGAGAAGGTTGGAAGGGGATGCCAGAAGGGGGGAATGGTTTTGGGAATTAATTTAAGTCTCCGGGTCGGTGCCTTCGTCGTAGAGGGCGAGGCACGGACCGATTATGGATTCGATCGTACGCGATCGTAAATAACAATCACGTCGCGAAAAATCTGGGTCTGATTATGGTCCCTTACGCGGAGATTTAACGTGCCCAGAAATGGATTACGGTGGAGTTATCCGCATGTCCAATTACCCGGGCATCCATTATTCATTGTTTGTTTATGAAGCGGCACGAGGAATATGAATCAAAAAATAATTTTGGGCCGTACGGGCCGGGGCGTGGCCTGTCTCGCGTGCGTTCCTCGCTCGTGTTTTTTTTCCTTTTACGAGCGACACGATATAAATATTGTTTGCAAGGACGGAAGAGGTCGCGGCTCATTTCAATCGTTCGAGTTCTTTCGTGATCATTAAACTTCGTTTTTGAAAAATCGACGCCCGATCTTGATCGATGGAAATTAATTTTTTTCTGATAGAAAAGAGATATGGGTCTTGTATCTCTATCTACCATAGCTTTAGAAGTCTACGAAGAGTAATGAAATTAATGTAAACATGAATTCAGAGGGCATTTAGATAAGACCACTAATTAGTATTGACATGGATTATTTGTCACAAAATTAGATACACTTATGACTTATTCCTTGAGTTTCCGATTATCAGTACTCACGCGAGATTCGCCTTTGATGCGCGCGCTGCTATCTTCTCGTTTGGGGATTTCCACGGTACATACTTCGACTTTCCGTCTTCGTTCGCCTTACAGTCCGTATACTTCGTCGCATATTTTCAGGTTGACGGTTGCACTTGTCAATTTAATCAGACGCGATTGACTGATTATTGAATCCGTTATGTTGGAGGGGTCAATATACCGCCTGGCCTTCGTTAACAATTGACTATAACCTTGCTAGAATTTCCCTCGAACGAATCAAAATGATAACCTTTATCCGTTTCATCTGTCCAAAACAAACTTTTCTTTGTAGATCACTTTTAACAAAAAAAAAAACAATTATTAGCCGTGCTCTTTTATAGAATTATTTTTAAAAAATAGTGTTATCTTTGACAGATTCCGATCTCGCATTCAAGATGGCGGCATCGATCCTTCCCGTTGCGTTCCTCGAAATTCACGGAAAATCGATTGGCTGCCCTTCGACGTTTTCGACAGTCGTGCATTCTACGAAAACCACTCGTCAGGCTTATGCTCGGTCCTCTCTGGCCGTGGAGGCAAAGTCTCGGTTCCTAGATTCGGCCGACTGGTCCTTCCTATCCGTGGAAGGTACAGCTCCCTCGAATATATCGCACGGTTAGGAGCGGATTTCCAGGAAGCTTTTACGCCCTCTGGACAATGGAAGGAGGCCGGTTCCGTTATTAGGGGGCACAATGCATCCCATTGTGCCCGCTGCTGCGTTTAAGCCGTCTCGGGGAAGGAGAAATTTCGTGGAAAGTCTACGGAGCTCTCTGCTGAGATCCGACCGGCGACGACGTTCTCTTTTCACTCTTACCAGGCCGAGACTTTTCGAGTTGATCGTGGAGATGATCGTTTGATCGATCAGCAAGGCTGATCGCGAGCCTTGGCCACGAAAGTGCGTTGAAATTTAGCTGGACATCGGAGGAATTGGACTTCGATCCGAGGAAAGAAAACGGGATTCGATCGTGGGCTGAATGAAGAAAAGTTCATCCGTCGGCTCGTAGCGTTGCTTTGCGGCAACGAAGCGAATCGTTGAATTTGAGATTCTATTTTATCTTCCTGTTGCCCTCCTGCTGTTTCATAAGATGCAAAGTATTATTATTTTGGTTCATCCGTGGGAAGAGATAAATTGAAATATTGATATTCAGCTCGAATTCTCGATCAGTGCATTAATGACATTTTGATATAGATGTCTGTCGAGTTTACGGTTAGATTTTTCTATGCAAACATTTTCATAGAGGTCGTAAAATACTGGGATTAGTTCGATTTGTGTTTGCGGATACTAAGGCGCGTACTTTTGGTCGAGACGAATTTTGAAACTCTAGTCGATGGATATTCTTGCTGAATTACTGCGCACCGTGACAGATAATAAATATTTTTCACGCGGCATAATAAGCTCCGATCGTTTAACTAATCGTTCGAAGATAATTGCGCGTTTAGTTTTTCCCGGCGCTCTGAATTTATTGCGATCGAACCGCCGTCACTTTTGCGAGCCGATACCGGGATGCCTTTTCATCGCATAATTCATTCGTCGAAAGATAAAGAGCATATTGTTGGAGCTCCCGTGTTGTTTCGCTCGCGTATCGATAATTGATGCGCTTGCAATAATCGAAGTTGCATTGTGCGAGTGCCAAACGATTTCTCCCGTGATTCAATGGAGGATTTTGCGTAATTTTTTCGGATTCTCCATCGTGATTATAAATACTTCCAGGTAACGAGGATGCAACTGTGCACCGAACTGTGTATTCGGCTTCCTAGAAGTATCTCTGAACAAAAGTTTTGAGATAAACTCCAGGGATAATAGTTTCATATATAGAGGATATATGTTTCTGCTCCATCGAGTGTCGAATTCTGATAACTTTGAATGTTCAAACGTGTATTTCAGGTTCGAAAAACATCGATGTGGAGATACCACTAGTTCTGGACTTTGTCATCGCGTTACATATTTTGCGAATCGATTTCTCCTTTAATCATCGACGAAAATAGTCGTAGACGTAAATTGACCGATACTGTGGACTTGTTTGTCGCGCAGATCAAGATTGCTCAATCTGGTCTATATTTTTGGCCTTTTTTACTACATCCATATTTATGTATACAAGATACACGTTAATGTCTTTTTATTATTATCAATATTTTATAAGTATAATCAGTATAATTTATAAAGTTGAAGGTTACGTTTGGCAAGTAAAAACAGTTGTGAACCGTGTAATTCGGTCGCTTAGAAAGCGATTATCTCACGTAATTATCAACTTAAGAATTTAAGAATGAATGACGATTAAGGCACTTGAGAGGAGCTAAGCTTTCTACGTTCTGAAGCACGAGCGTGGAGATAAAGAAAAAATGCGTGATATAAAAAGGAAAAACGTTAAATAAATAAGTACACGCGACCGAGGATTATGGGTTTAATCGTCTGTAAGGGATTGTCAAATACTGAGCGAGGAATGAGCGATTATCGTTAAATGCTAAGCACATACAATAAAATTACAACCTTACTGTATTCTTGAATCTGAAGAGATGGACAAGAATTGTGCTTTTAATCTCACATCTTGCTTTAATAATTTATTTGTTTTCAGCTCTTCTCTTTTTTTTCACATCTTTGCAAGTTGATGACCTATTGATCATTTTATAGTACATCCATGGTATTTTGAGTATAAATGAATTATTGAACCGAGGAATATATCTTTTCGCAGTTTATAAATATTATCGTGCAATCGATACAGAATCTGCAGATGTGTCACGTACATATCGATTACGATATGCGATTAAATCGTGCTCGCTTCTCACGTGGGTTTACATTTTGTTATACGCTTCAGTCTTCTTAATAAAATGAAATCCGATTCGCAGAAGTGATCACAATCTAAGAAATTGCGTTTACGATCGCGGTAACGTGTATACGTTTAAAGCTTTGTATGTCTGCGAGTGTTACGGTCAAGTTTACGAATTCTGCATATTTGCGGTGGAAGTTGTTTGCACGTCCGATGCTACACAGTTTAAATAAGCTGTCTCACTACCACGAAAAGTTTGATCATCCTTAATGCCACGACGTCTAAACGTCGATCGTGCCTTTTTTGCAAATCGTTGCTCCTCGCATTCCACGGCAAAAGGATGATATAATAGCATGCGGTTTAAGCAAGTACATTAGCATAATACTGTCATCCGAATTTATCAACATCTTAAAAACTTACCATAAACGATATTAAAGGTAAATTGTAGTGTAGGGATGATTAAAAAACTTCGATTACATTTAGTAATATATCAGCATTATTTTTTGATGGACTATTTATTGCGATTTAGAGCATGAATAGTTTATTAGAAACTATGTGGTTTTGTCCGTTTAGAAAATGTCTGATTACTTTTGTACAATGGTACGTAAGAGAAATGTAAATGGGTATACGAAAATGGTATAGCTAGACAAAGCAAGGTTACCCGGTAATAAAACGGGCGAATGTTCGAACTAATTTAACCGCAATGTCGTGCTCTTGAATGTGTCTCCCTTTGTCCGACAACTGCATTGTACGAAATAGCACAGCAATTACAGCCAACATCGTTCTGACCTACTTCCACAAATCGATAAGCGGTTTGATTAATTCAGCAAAATGGTATATTTCCCCGAAAAAAGGCACGGTCGTGCCGTGTCAAATCATCGCGAGAAATTTCCGATCGACCGGCCAAAACGATCTGGATAAAACTTCTATTTCCAGAGGGTCGCATGCGAAGCACATAACACGTACAGTGTCGGCCAAAAATTTCCAAACGCGAATGGTATTCGTATGAAACCTATGATATTAAACTTTACTTATAGAGAAAATTATACGCTTATACATATTTAAAAAAAAAATAGGTGATTTTGTGGCAAAAACCAGTATTTTCAGAGAAGTCCACGAAGAGTTTCCCGTGTAGTTCGGTAAAAAGTGAACAGTGATATTTATCCCTTCGCGCAAAGGAAATCTATAAGGAAATATTACAAACGTATCGGATTAACCTGGAACATATTCGACATTTCCTTAATGCTCATCAAAAATTCTATACGTTAAATTTGAACCAAAACTACTATATCGACCAGCATAAGGCAACATTACTATATAAAACAGTCTACACGAATCCTTAGTTACATAATGGACTAACCTTATGGAAGTACATTTATACCTTTATTCACAGTACGAACGTTCGTCTTTTTTGTGTGATATTAATAGCCATGCACCGTCAGGTTAGAAACGCGATATGAATTTATCCGTAACGTTTTTCGAGAGGCAGTATTCATTTGAGGTTCCGTTAAGGTGACGTAACAAATGATGATGGATCACAGACCGTGCTGGTACTGCAGGCTTAATTCTCTCTTTGGTTAAAAATCATCGTTCGACGGAGCACGTAGGGGTTCGGGGGAAGAAAGGACGGCGTGGGCCGGTACGGCACATTGTATTTCAGTACCGATGAGTCACAGCCAGGTGTTCACGATGTTCGTGGCTATCGTGTCTTATCCTCGCATCATCATCATGGAAGAACGTTCCATCCACCGCAGAGTACCACCGATGCACGACCTCGAAAATCACGCACTCCTCCAGTCATAGCTCTTAGATTTATCGCCACGCAGCGCACGCATCGAAAGATAATTTCATGGAAATACCAGCCGGACCTTGGGAAGCGGATCGATACCGTTTCATCGTAAATCGATCACGCGCGATCTATTTCTCCATCTTTGGCCTTTGTATTCTCGCTCCAGCAGAAATCCTCTTCCTCCGCGACCTTCCACGAAATTTTTACTCGGCACGACCTTTTTCTCCCGAACGCTCCTCAACTACGTTATTTATCTCCCTCGATAATTCGTCTCGGGACACGGCTGCCCTTAGCCCGACAGTAATTTATCTGGGATCGCGTATGAATAAAATTCGAGTATTATCAGCGTGAAAAATATTTGATCGACGATACTCAAGGCGTATACGCAGGACGAGAAAATAATAGGCGGACATTAGCGTGTACGCCTTGTGCGGAGATATTGTGAGGTATTCAAAGAGGTTTATGCGGTGATCTCGGGTTGGATCGTGAAGGAGCGATTTATAAAGTCTCCCAGGCATGGGCAGGAGACGCGCATTCCGCTCTTCCAGGATTCTCTTTTCGATCCTCGTTAGGCCTATACAGACCTGTCTGGCGATTCCTTTCGGGAGAAACGGCTGGTCTTGCACCCGTGCAAGGAGGGATAAGAAGAGCGGCGGTTGCTGGAAAGAGACGGGCGGAAACAGATGGTAGTCGTGATCAAATGAATGGAGATTTTTGTGCACCTGGACTTCACAGCCGGCTATTTCGAATGGGATACGTAGAATCGGCTTGCGATATTGAGGTACCCGTATATTGTAGAGAGCACGATCGATGTTCCTGAGACACGAAGAAAGTCTTTGAAAGGAATTACGTGCGACGAAAAGACGCAGAGGAAAAATTCTTTTTTTATATACAAAATGAATTGACATAACTGGCGATATTTACAGAAAATTAATGTGTAAAGTGAAGGGTATTAGTGTTATTGTTACTGGGTAGTAGTGAACGTAGAGAAAAATGATGTTCGATCGATGATTATTTTGAGAATTACTGCTAGTTGCACGATGCAACGTTCGTGTGATATATGAATGAACTACGATAAAAAGAGGTATGATCCACGATAAAACGTGAATTTTAGATAGAACATTACTCAGGTGTGAAGAGTTCTTCCTCGGTGATTTATTTCCCTGTCTAGCCTTGGTATTATAATTCATCGTGGCCGTACTTTGCTTTGACCGTAATCCAATCCTTGGGTTCCAACTTGCAAATTGCACGTAAAGATTTTTCATCGGAATTCCTATGTTTTTGTATATGTAGAAAAAACATACAGCATACGTATGTCGTAAACTTTATGCGACAGATTTTGTGTATATCCCGATGTTTCGTATGAACGATGTGCAATACAAATTTACGTAACGACAATTCTGAAGATAAATATCATCGCGTATTTTCAAGAATCGCATTGGTATTTACGGAGCTAATAAAGATCCGGATAAGCTCATAAATAAAAAATCGTCGTAAAGTTTTATAATTTATAGTGTCATATTCCAAACTCAGCTGATGTATCGGTCGTGTGTAAACGAATTACATTGGTTTTTGTACAAATTTCCATTTCATACGAACGTCAGATATTTCTTAAATTTCTCGAAATTATTTGTCTTCCCGTTTGAAACTATAAATCTCAGTTCGCGTATGCGTCTAATCTCTACCACGATGGTGAACCGTTATTGATGTACAGTTTTGAAGAAACATCGATATAACAAATATCACGGTGATGCATATTACTCGAATGAAGGAAATTCCAATAATCTTAAACCACGTAGGCCCGTATCACTTTTCCTGGTCGCGTATTCGTCAATTTCAATGATCCTATGCGGTTTTATGAGTTTTAGCGTGAACCGTTCCGAGTAGTGGCCAAGTTTCAAGTTCCTTGGAAGTATTTCACCTTTTCGTATTTACACGACGATATACGTAGACCTATAAACTTGTTGGAATATTTTTAGCTTCAATCCTTACCATCCCCGTAGACGTGTAATAAAAATTCTTACAAATCGTAATCTCCGTATATTTGCGCCAGATCGTTTCAACCTCGAGCATACAAACTGAGCCACAATATTAATCTCTTAATCTCACTCATCAAGAAATTGATCACAATCGCAGATCTATAACGTTTTAAAAATTCTCTACATTCACGAGCGCACTTACAAAGAATTTCCATCAATTCGCTATGATACGCGAATTGTTCTTTACTTTCTAATACTTTAAGGTATATCCAGATATCTCGAAATAATCGCTCGTAGATTTAATATCAATAGTGCATCGTAGACTTTTGCCGTGAAATATTTTTCATTGTGTAGAATCCGAATGCACGATTCCCAGATTTGTCGATAGAACCGCTCTGTTCACGCTACTGGCATTGAAGACATTCCTGAATTTCACGCGATTAGGTACGCTTTCTATTCGATGAATCAGCGAGAGGAAAAGGCCGTCGAACGCGGACGAGGATCTACCTCGCTTATGGTTGAGGGTGGAGCGGTGAAGGGAGATGGAGGGGGGGGGGGGAGAGTCTTTCTAAATAAGACGGGCGCGCGTACGAGTGCACTCACACCTCTGAAGGCGGTTACTTAGAAATATCGTATGCACGCTGTGAGCTGGATTCTTACCGACACCAATCACCAGTACGTCTGCACTGGGAAACGAATAAGAATAATGTAGTTTAGATACGCAAAACTCCCTTTCCAGGCTTCGACTTTCATTCGGCTTGGGTCGTTTATCTTTTCTCCCCGTTTCGGCTCTTCTCGAGAAGCGCCCCGGTTTGTATGGCAGGCGAAGACAGAACTCCATTTACGGGGCCGGGTTTCTCTTAATAAATTTGCATCGAGAGAGTTCGCTACGCAAACGGGTGGTTTTTGCAAACGTCGATCGTAATTCGACGATTAAACGGCAGCAGATTTGTCATTCTTTTTAATCGAGTTTGGTCGATATGTTGTCCTCGTTATGGAAATTTTTGGTCGGATGGACTTGAAAATATTTTCGGGCTATCAACCAAATATGATGCTTATTAAAATTGTCGCGTGTTTGTATTTGTAGTTTTAAATTGAGGAAACGATAGGTTCGGCATATGGACACGAAAAAAGTCACATTGTTCGTGGATGATGCATATGCGTAAGATCGAAGAATATCCAAGTGACGGCAAAATTGTTCTTCGTGTGTAACTGAACGCGGCCGTAGGAAAAAGTCGTACGTTTATTTTCACCTCAAACGTCATCCCGGTACGTTATTCGTAATAATACATGCTATTACCGATGATGGAGAAAGCGTTTCTCGGAACGGCATTTTCTATGGCACATCAACTATGATTGTGACCATTAAAGAGTCGTTTAAAACACGATTCTTGGTAATATCGATTTGCACAAATGAAAAAACTCTTCACGATTTGTTCAGCAGCTATATACATCCAGCGCTTCGTATTTTTCATAATATCCTTGTCAGAATTGTCGATGAGCGTGATACATTTGGGGCGCCTTATCGATGTAATATAAGACACGACTTTCCTTAGATATACATTTTCTCACAAAATTCTTCAATAAACACGTGCACTCTTGAATATAATAACGATCAGTATGCAGCTAGATAATAACCATACATTTTGTTTTCTTGTCGAATAAACTTGTACGATCCATATGAACACCGAAGACCGCGTTTTTCCGCATTCCAAGTTCGTTGCTCGCCTTTCTTCGCCAAAGTGGACGCTTATAAATAACGGAAATGCAAAATCGCGAGGTCTGAAAATTCAGGGTACGCTTTTCACCGCGAAGACCCGCATTACAGACAGGAGCGATGACGCGATAACAGGCGGATCGTACGTAAACCAGTTAGGCGGAATCCACTTTTCCCCGAGGCATAAACCTTTTCGCCTAAACTCGGTGTCCGAGGAGGGCCCCCTCGAACCTCGGCACCCGCCGCACCGTCGTGCTTTCCACGATTTCCACCATCGGCCAATCAGGCGGCCGCTCGCCTACCCCCACCACGGATCTCCGCGACATCGCGTGCAGACCGGTAATTATAGATTCATTCAGTGGTGGCGCTCCGTCAGTTGCTCGTCGGCCGTTGTTCGGGTAGGAGCGTGTTTTTCTCCCGCTCGAAAGCGCATTTGTCTCGCGCTTGGAATTCCCATACCGCTTTCTTGCCCACCTCCTCGTTCGCTCCTTCGTCGAATCGCGGCGAACGTCGAGATAGGGACGGGATCAGTGTTTCCGCGACTTCCAACGAGAAGATCGGACTCTCTCGTGGCGCGCCAGTGTCCATGCTGACTATTTTTGATACACCGTGCCCCGCTAGTTTCGCGGAAGAAGTGAAAGCAGTTATGAGCGTGCGCGATTAGTGCGTTTCGGGGAAAGCTCTTTGAAGATCAACTTGTCCGTTGTACAACGTGAAAGGAGGAAATCTGTACCTGACTATACTGCTGTACTACTGCAACGTACAGCGGAATCCCTCCTGCGGGATCGTCACGGTGAGGAAACGTAAAATTTGTCGACGAAAATGCTTTGGCCGGCGGAAGGGCTGCCGCTGTACCGGGAATTCGTCTTCGCCGAATTTCATCGGGCCTTTGTTTCTCTTCCGCGTACTCGTGGAAACGTTTTCCGGTTAACTCGAGATAAACGGCCCGGAGAAATTCGTCGGTCGCGAATCGTGCCTGTCGGATGATCGATCACCGATCGCCCTCGAGATTCTCATTACACGCGAGGTGGGAGGATTCTTCGAGCCGGCGGCTTAGATAGTAACGTCACGTCGCAAATTGAGCTCGTAATCTCTCTCCAGGAGCGAGTTTCGAAAGAAGCGTGGGCCATTGTAAAAGTAACGACGGCCTTGGAGGCGTACGGAGAATCGCGTCGTTTTGCAAAAGAGAATAACGAGGAGTTAGCTTGTTTACGTACCCCGCCCATCGGTCAGATTAACATCCGCCGTCCGCGAATAATTCGAGTCGTCCTCCCTTTCGATCCTACGCACGCCGTTTCTCATTATTTTGCTCGACCTCAGGATCCCGGAGGGAAGATAAATCTTTCTGAAATATGTCGCATCGATCACGAAAACTTCGGGGCTAAGATTTGTTTTTCCACGAAGCTTCATTTGCCTTATATTCTGGAAAAGAGCCGTGCTTTCCGTGGGTTTATCTTGAAACGATACGGTCTGCATAATATATTCGAGGAATTCCTCATTTACGCTCGGACTGGAACTCCGGGCAGCGTGCCGCTTTCGATAACGAGGTCAGGTATGCCAGACCGTATAATTACCGGTAAGGCTGCCTGGTAAAATCAACGTACTCTCCAGCGTGAACCCTTTGCCTCCACAAAGACATCCTGTAATAGGACGATCCGCATTGTGGATCCACCCGTGCCAAATAGACTCCACCATTCCTAACCTCGTCGGTGTGTGGTCACGATATCTATGTTAACGAGGATAATTTCAAAGTAAAAATATCAATCATCGCGTCGGTTTAAAAGTCGGAAACATAACCTCTACGTCACGTCCGCAAAATTCCTCAAGTTCGGTGAGAAAAACTGGAGGTAGTCCCGGAAGAACGTAAGGCGCAGCGGATGAGGAATATTAAGTACATTGAACGCAACGGTACATAATTCAGCATAATATCGGCGCGCGGTTCTCGTATTTTCCTTTTTCGCCACTCGCTTCCGCGACACGGACGCACACGCGTCGGCTAATGACGCTGCACGGTGATTTAAAGCACCGGCAATAAGACCACTGGGGTTTATTGTAGGTATGCGAATAACATTGATACAATAAGGCTGCCCAGAGCCGTGGCGTGGTGCGCTTTGCCTGCACAGAAGTCGTCCCGGTCGTTAGCCCACTTTGTCGTTTCCACGAAGGCAAACTCCTAGCGATAAGCCGAATATATTAATTGCGCGATACGGGCATGACCCCACCCTGCCCCCACGTCGCCACCGTGGAAATCCACGAATATCGGTTCCAGGAATGCCGAAAGTAAACGCACCTTTAAATTCGTTCCCGGTGCTCCTTACCGTCGGCCTTTGCGCGAACGATGCCTCCGTATTGTCGGCATAACGGCCGTCGAACACGAGAACGTTACGCCTGGTTCGTGTTGCCGGTCGAATTTTCTCGTTTCTCATGATAATCGCCAAGGTATCGGCGGCGGGCCTCGCGCAAAAATTCTCTACGATAACGGGGCGCCCGGTGCTCGATACTCGCGCGGTGTCGCGACGGGACATTTATTTTCGGCCCCCTCGGGGAAGAGGGGAGGGGGGAAGGGGGCGATTTTGTATCGCGAGTACGAGAATATTTTGCATTGGCGCTGTAAATAAAAGATTTACGCACGCCTCCGCGGAGATTCCTCGTTTGCTTCAACGAGGAAGATAAGGGTAACGCTTGAAATAACATCGTATTTTAGCTTTAATAGCCGAGTGGCGTTCGAATGTTTTGGTCAGAGCCGATGGAAGAGTTGTGGCTCGAACGGTGGTAGATACGCTTATGGATATTTTGCAATTTTTACGCGGTGCGAGCTTATGGAATGCCTGCGTGAAATTCCTGCGCCTGTCGACGAGCGAAAAAGGTCGTAAATATTTGTTCGGAATATTGAAGAAATCGTTGGCTCGGTGGAGGGCCTTTTTATCCTTGCGTTGTTGATATAAATTAGTTACAAGGCTGTGGACACGTTTAACCGTCGGCATCTCCTGCAGAAATGTTTTAATAATCGTTCCGCGATGTCCATGGAATTTGTTAAGTACATAGCAAGTTCCACGAAGAAACTCTTACATCGAAAGATAACATTTGTTGTCCTTAAGTCGCGATGTTTCAGAATTTATAGCCGGCTCGACGTACAGTCGAGCGATGTTTGATCCCTTTTTGCAAGAAATATCAAAACTTTGTGGTAACGGTAATGCTCGTCGGTAGCTCGACGAATTTTGCAACGTATCGATTTTATTTCTACAACGGATACAGTACAGAGCAATTTTATCGTAGAAAATGTAAATGCGGACCGTCTTGCACTATTATACAACCAGCATTGCCAGTAGCTTCGGCAAATGTATTTAATGACTTCGTGCAACTCTTCCTGCCGATGACTACTTTGCGAAATCAACGAACCGTGCATTCCTCTGATCGATGCATCCGCTTTTCTTGGATATGGCGAGTCCACATTTCCATCGAATCGTATCAATTCTATCGTATGATGTCATTAGTATTATGAGTGCATTGTCATTATCTACGCTGGCCTTCTGTTCAAAGTGAATCCCCTATACTGCGATACTAATCGCACGATCTTTCCTCCTCCCCATTATTCTCTTTGGTATGAAAAGTGAAGTTTTAAATACGAGCGGAGTTCAGAATTTCCTGTATTAGCAAAAGGAACGCGAGTATTTTATTAAAAAGATACACATTTTTTATTCCCTCTGAACTACAACAAATCGAAAGAAATTGGGAATTATTGTCTTCGAAGCGTTGTTATTTTCCACAGAATGGAAAACAGAGTATAAGGGTTTGAGCGCCTTTGTTGCAAAATCGATTTCGCTTTTGGAGTAAAAGAAAAAACCACGCGGTTCGTTCGATTCTCAGGGAATCGAACATTGATGTTGTTGCATCCAACAACGTAGGTTTGAGCATTGCTCGTGCGCGCTTCTTATTACCATCCGCCCGAGGCTCGAGATCCTAGGAAGAGAGAGTATCAGCCGAAGCCAGCGATGGCTTCGAAACCCCACGAAACGCTAAGCATTATTTTCAATTAATTTCAATACCTTCGCAGATTAACAATTCCTAAGTCTTCAAAGTTTTGGAAAGAGACAATCGCATTAATGTACGAAATCTATGCATTTCCATCGATATCATATTCCACATAAATCAAAAGTCATTCAAACAATAATACTTACGATTTTCAAGACTTCGAGATTTTCAGAATATTCCAATCGATCGACCGATATTGGCGGTATTTTGAAAAAATTCGCTTATACGAAAGTTTCACGTAATTCCAATGAATCTGCGAAACGATATTCGTCGAGCTTCGAGCGTCTAGTTCTTAGGAGAACTTGCAGCGGGCAGAAACGAGGACCCATCGCTGGCTGCAGCGGCAGCGGCAGCAGTCTCTCCTTCTCCCTCCTCCACCCTCGTCTCTCTCCGCGTTCCCCCTGCTGGTGTGGTCGTGCTCTTTCTATTTTCCTCTCGTCCCGTTTCTCTGTATCCTCTCTCCCTAGCCTCTCTTGAAAACGAAACGACGGCGCTAGATTCCCCGAAGAGGCCAGGCCTTCCCTCCCTCCTCGTGCCGCAGTCTTCTTCCTTGTCCCCTTGCTATCCTCCTCCCTCTCTCTCTCTCTTTCTCTCTTACCGCATTCCTACGAGTCTAGAGAAAGAGAGAGAAAGAGAGAGAGAGAGAGAGTGAGAGGATGAGGCGGAGAGGGGAGGGCAGGAAGGGGAGGGCTCTTTCTCTTTCCGCGACGATTCTCCCGATAATTGTTGCCAAGAAGTTGGATGCAGGTAGCGGGCCGACCTCTTTTTAAGAGACCATCCAGCCGGGCCCCGACGCCGACTTTTGCCAGTCCTCTCGGTTATTCCGCCAGGACCCCTGCATATCCATCTTATCCCGGGCTACGATTTTGCGGCCGTTCCCGAAGTACCCGGGGTCCACATTTGGAATATGAAAAGCGACCGGTGGGCTTTTGCTCTCCCGGCTTCCGAGAACGGGCCGCTCCGCCATGTAAATAAATCTTCGAAATCCGTGCACACGTGTGTACTCTGATTATATGAAAGGCACGGATGACTTATCGCCGATGATCATCGAAATCCCCGTGAAACCGCCGAGGCAGTGTATGATCTTATGTACGATCGATGCTACGTGTTCCTAGTTTCTTCTTTTTTTTTTTTTTTTTTAAATTGGCGGGGTTATCCCTTTCGGCCATAGCTTTCGCTATTATTTCGAGCCATTTGATTGGCTATTGATTTTCTAACCGTGCCCCTCCTCTCGTCGAGATTTCTAATATGGCAGGAGTTGGTAATGTTGGCCCTCCATTAAGGGAGCATTAAATTCAATTATACATCGTCGGCGGTATATGAGCTTCGCGAGTTGATTACGGTTATCGAATTTCGTCGTAATCGGGAGTGCTGTTTGAACGGCGGTACGGGCATTAGTCTTTCGTAACATGAGTTAATAATGGGCACTCGTTTGCATTATTTCTTTTCTTAATGCCCCTATAATTCCCAGAAAGCGAGCTCGATGGTATTTATTGAACCAACGTTTGAGCATTGGACAAATATTCTTTGCGTTTGACGTATCGGCTACTTGGTTTGTACGTAATTAATTATGCACGTCGTGCTCGAAGCACTGGAACGGTCGCCGTAATATTCTAAATCGACGGCTGTCAAATTACAGGAAAATCCTGATTAGTCCATGAAAGTAAGATTCGTAAAATATAAATTGGAGAGCAACGTGAACGTTAGATCGACAACGTGGTTTAACTTATCGAAGTTGCGCGAAACGATGATGAAACGTTTTCCTTGACATGCGATACATTTATATATAATACACATTTTTGCTTACAATGTCGGAGCGAATCAAAAGGATAATATACTTGGCCGAATAATCAGGAATGTTGACGCCATATTATACGACAAACAGAAACAAAACAAGTTTAAAATAAGTGTCGAACACGCTTACCACCGCTCGTCATTACTGTATCGCGTTGCGCAACGTTAATTCTATTTTATTGCATAACACGATTTTACGTAACGCTATTACATCGGTAAATTGCATTAAACAATTTCCGCAGAGCAACGTACTTGACCCCCTTTCCAGAGTTTCTCCGCTGCGCGGGGGATAAAAGGAGACCAAAACGTGAACTTGCGGACTCGTCGATTGCAAATATCATAAACCCACGTTTACGGTGTCTGCGATGATTTTACGTTTGGCTATCCATCCGAGAAAAGGGTTTATTTACTCGCCCAGGAGTGTTTCAAAGCGGCTCATTGATTATTTCCGTACGGTGGCCTTTTACTTATAGAAGATTGTACAGGTACATTCCTAGAGATACTTTAGTCATTTCGACAAGAATAATCCATTCATTAATAGAGCTCCTGGATGCCGTAAGCTGATCTAATACCGTGTTCGCGAGATGCAGTGACAAAACATGTTCCGAGATCAAAGCAATTACGCTCTTTAAATGACCGATCGTGTTTCCACGAGTTCATTGAGCACGCGGGATGAATAACGCGTGAATACATAACGTTTTTATGTCGTTTCGTACAAACGCCCGCAGTGAGCTATCGTAGAATGCGGGCGCCAGTGGGAAGCGCGACTGACCAGAGGAGATAAGAGGACAGAAATATTTGATAACATCGGCTGCTTTAAATGCACACAGCGTATTAGTAAGGATCGCTAAATTAGATCTCTAATTGGCGCCTTCCATTCGGTACTGCACTTCGTCGAAATTAATTAGCGCCTTTATTATCGAGCTTATGGATATTTCGAATTTTTGTTTCGGGAAATAAAGATAATTACAAGTGTAACGTTCTGTCGAATTCTGCGAGCGATCGTTGCGAAAGTGCGAACACTCCAAATTGCATATTTATATAGAGGTTTGTCCCGAAAATCAACGAAACTTGATGAGACAATTGTGTTCAACCGCTTTAAGCTCGCGATCTTTGCTTTTTCGACACCGCTAATTGACTGGTCAAAGAATTAATTTCGGGAATTCGAGTTTGTTCGGACAAACGATGGCTACTCTATGAATAAGCCGCAGGATTCCAAGGCTCGTTGACTTTTCACGTAATGTTTGTCGCTACTATCCTGACAAGTACGGCGCGTCATCGTTCCGCGAATCGTGCAGACTTTCTGATTACCTCTGGCACGACGTTATAAGCTTTTCGCGTTTGCAATTTGTTTCAATGACCGTCCATCGCCTCGTTCATCCAAGGATGAAAGACAAAACGGCGGTACTACTTGGAGTCCATGAGCGTTTGTTAATACTAGAACTACTGAATCGGATCAAATGACCGTTCAGACGCTTTTTTTTTCTGTTCAGAAAAATTGCACAATTTTATGACGACAAATTTCTAGAGGTTTTCCAGGATTACATTACCGCATGTTAATCATTATACTCGTCTATCGACTTCCTTATCCTATTTCTGATTTAAAGTAATTATGTACATTATATCTAAATATGCCTGGAAATTAAATCGCTAAGATCGATTTATTTGCCGCGAGCAATTTCGATTTTTCTTCGCGCGCAGTTCAAATATGGATTCTTCCCGAAGAATTCAAAGCGCGAAAGGAGGACGACCTAGAAGCTAGGGTGAAAATCTTTTCGAGTTTAGGATGATTACGGAATTGCGTTCTCAATAACGATCGTGCACTTAAAAGAATAATTTATCGTTCCACATATTTCCGGCCCCCTTTCTTCCGTAGATCTCGCTCGCTCCAGCGAACGACCTCGTTACTATTTCGCGGGGCATCGTATCATCGGTCAATTACGCACATCGCCATTTTGTCGATAACCACCCGATAGGGCTCTGACCGACGTTGCAAAACGCCTTACGGCGAAAAACACGACGGTTCCGAGATTTTCTTTCGTAAACATTGCATTACGAATTACGATACAATACGTAACATCCATCAGGTCGGACTAGGGGTCAACGAGTGCAAATTGCGAATTAACCAAAGACGTAATGGAAGAGGGAAAAATCGAGTTCAAAGATCGGCACGCGATGGTCCTTCATCAATCGACGGGCTTATTAATGTAAAATATGAATCATCGTTAAACCATTAATCATTCGAGTGCCTCTGAAGAACACGAGATCGGTAAGGATATAGGTCGGATTTTGCTCAAGGCTATATCGGTCGTCGAACCTCAGGTGCGCCTTTTCCAATTCGTAGCGTAATAAATCCGGGGATCTTTATACTTCGCTCAAAATGGATTCGAGACTTGAACCGTGGGTAAGGCTCGAGGGAGAAGTCCGTGGGTAAATTGAAATTGCATTTGTGAAAAGTGCGTGGGCGTTACGCACGATGTTATTTAAGCCCGCGTCAGGGACTGAATGGCGAACCACCTCCGTGCAAGCGAAGCGTAACAAACTGGAGCATCGACGAAATTATTTATGGGCTCAATTCGACCTTATATGACGTAACGGTCAGAAATAATGATGCCGTTAATTTGCCCCGTGCTATTTACGTCAACCCGATGGAGAGCCGTGCTAGAGTTCGTTAATTGCGTAAAACACGCGATATTGCCCTAATTCGCCACGAAACTGTAATTCACGGAGACAAGGTGATTCAACTCGCTCCGGCACGAACTTTAATACCTTCCTCAACTCGCCCCGGTGTATTTCGTCGCACGAGGCTGGCGCGTATCGTTGTTACATTTTTGTACCAATGATGCAAGCGATTCGAGTCGAACCGCGATGGTAAGTGAAGCAGGTGTGGGCTACGGATGTTGTTTGCACGCCGGATGGTTTACACTCGTGTGCGAGCAAGCTGTAATTTTATGTAGCGCGTGGTATCGTTTATCATTAAATGGAGCGGTATTTAACAGCGTCGTAGCGGGTCGAAGTTAAAACCATACACCACTTCCTGGATACAATTCGGTAATCGTGCATATCTTTGAAAAGTAGATAGACAGAAGCAAAGATTTTAGTGGATCGACATAACGATCTGCGAGCAGTAAGAAAATCGCGGAAAATCGCAGTAAACGCAGCATCGTAAAATGTGCATTTCTCTTTGGGTTATTTCTCAGAAATAATCCCGACATTTCGACTGGTTCGATAGTTTTAGCGTTAATAATGTCGTTCGATTCAGCGTCCTTGGAGGTTTCCATTTACCCTGCCGAGTTGGCCGTACCTAATTTCGAAGCGGCCAGTAGATTCGACGAAACACGTTAAGCTTGCGCAATTACGGCAATGAACTGGGTCGTAAAATCTGTGTAGATTCTTGGTAGAACGGTCTTTATGGTGGTCGGGATGGCGATGATTTATTGACGACACCGAGCGAAGTCGTTCAATAGAAACCGTTTTGCCCTATTCTTCTTTTGTTCCTTTACATCGGGACGTTCCGTGAATATTTATTGCGACTCAAGTTTCCGCGTTGTGTATGGCGTAGAATTTCCACGTTCGGCTAGAGACTCCTGGATTTTCTATGATCTCACTTGACATCAGAATTACCGAACCAGTCAAAATGATTGGCCAATCGTTTCTCGGAAGAGTTACATAATTTTATAACGATGTATCTCATGAGATTTTCCATGGCTGCATCGCACCACGTGGATCAGCGTATTGATTCATTGACATTTCCTTTTAATATCTTTTTTTAGAAGTATACGCGGTATACGTGTCTGCAAAGTGGTAATTCTAGTATTAAACCAGCTGTTCGTTCGAACACGTAATTCGATGTTGGCAGTGTGCAGTTCACGGATCGCAGATTCTCGCCCACCGAGAATATCCTTGTAAGTCCGATCTGTTCGGTGTAAAAAAAATTCAACGGGTATAATGGCTAATCCTGGCTTTCAAGGTACTCCTCGCTCTCGTCTTTTGAAATCAATTTATTATCCTGTATTCCCAGAAATGATTCTCAGGAACACGCGGCATGACTTAGAATATTCAAAGACATTTAACAGAACCCCGCGTCCTTTCATTGTCACATCGCGGTATGCAAAACGCGTTCCACTCGTCCGACACCGTTAAAAAAGTGGCTCTGAACCACGCTGCTATTGACTGTCGGTCACCTGCATTTTATACAGTGGCGTGTTTATCGAAGTCCTAACGTATCATAGACAAAAGCACGGCGACGTATTGTCATCGTCAGGCAGCGCGTGATATTGCTTGGGCGACGATGCCTTGAATTCGCCTTCGAAGAACTAGACGAGCGTCATCCAACTTTATACGCCGCACTTTTCGTGCCATTTTTGACGTGCCACTCCGTCGGGTAAACAGTTCTCGATGAGGCAATTGTCAAACAATTACGAATACATTTTACCAGCTCGACATTCGTTATTCGAAGAATCCTTTAAGATTAGAATTATTTCGATAGGAATAGAAACATTGGTTACCGCTAAAAAGAAATTATTTTCTTTTTTTTTACTATTAAAACAGCATTAATATTAGAACTTATATTGTATTTTGACACTAAAAATGTTTCATCGGTATTGTTAATGCATATTGTCTTCTGTTTAGCAAGTTTGATAATACACACTTTTGAAAATAAGGGATAACGAGGAAGAGGAAATAGGTACTTTCTACTGCTTACATCAAAAGTGAATTAATGGTGATTTTAGAAAATGTATTGTCAACATTGGGAATTTTTTAATATACATTTTTGTTAGATGCCCGCCATTTTGACTGCTTTCGTAGTTCGAGTGTCAACGTTGTCCCACACTCGCGGAGTGATTTCGATTGCGCAGCTTTATGGGTAAATATAAAGCTGACGCAAGCACGCGATATAATAGGATTATTTAACACTCGAGAGTACTAAAGGAAGTTTTACGAGTTGTCTCCCTTTTTCTTTTATCGCCGTGGAAAGAGATATGCTTTATTTTTGGTTTTAATGCGTAGCGATATTATCGTTACATGCCGAATAAAGGAGATTTTATCGAGTATTATGGAGCGTTTTAAGATAACCTTAAAAAGCGCAATGAGATTATTTTTATAATCTCATTAAAGTGCTTCGTAGTATTGATTGACGCCCTGCTTTATGAGGTATTCGATTGAATTTCTCCGATAGTATTGCCTAATGGAAAAATGCTCCAATTTTTGCTATTTCGCGATAGGATTTTAATGTAGATATTGTGTCGTTAGATTAGCCCGCTTTTATCTGACTGCATAGCGAGCGTTTACTTGAGATAATGATTCAGTGACAGGTGATTACGGCAATGTGGCACGGCCAGAGTTTTTCTATGTTATGTAAAGCGACAAGAAATGGAGTATCTACCTGAAATAATCTCTGCAAATGACTTAATTACACTTATGATGTGATTGGTTTTCATCAAACCGATCCACCAGGTTTAACGCGGTTCGTGTTCAAAGAATTCTATCTACCGGATGGGCATTGAATACGAATCCGCTTTCGTAGAAGCGAATTAAAATGGATCCATGTATTTTGGGGGCACGTGTAAGTACAAATTGCGTATGCTTTGAGTTTATCGAGTTAAACTGGTTTATCCAAAGAGAAGGCGGTAGTTCCCAGAAGCAGATATAAATCAAGTTCTCCAAAAACAAATGGGTTCGGCGCGAAAAATTTTTATTACGATATAAAAATACGTAACGCTCGCATCGGCGTTATAATCTTTTTTCACTTTATTCTATCGATTCTATTTGCTTAATAAATTTTAGAGAAACTTTTACGAGACACGTTTTCGAATAAGTTCGACACATGCAAGTTATTAATTTTAATTGTCACTAATCGTCTCGATAGCAGAATCGGAGTTTATGAACAAACATCGTCTAAGAATGTCACGTGTGTGTGTAATTTGATAAGAAAGGCATGTCTGGAAAGCTTTTGAAACAACGGACGAAATACGACGCATCGATCTCAGAAATATTAGAGACCGTTCTGTATAAGCTTTACATGTCGAAGGTAATACAAATCAGCTGTTATTCATGTTCCAGCATGAATATGCTGACAACGTTGGCATATGAATATAATACATGGAATATCCGATTGCCATTCTCGTTAGCCCACCTGTTACGCGTCTGTATCGACGATCCGGCGGGGATATATTTAATCTTAATCCGTTACCCAAAATAGCGCACGTCTGTTCTAATATGCTTCTATAAAGTATCGATAGCGGCTTAAATATGTGTATTCACGTGCCTGGCAGTTCTTTACACTCCGTCTATATCTTATGTTCTTTATACGTATACAGCAGAAGGAAGGTTTAATTCGATCACAGCTACAAAATCGTATTGTTTTTATCGTACGTACACGCTGGTCCAAGGTTCGCTATAAAAGCTATTAAGGTTAACTTTCTGTGAATAACCTATATCTTTCGTGCGCATGCGCGCGCGCGCGCGCGTGTATTTATTTATTTGTTGTTAGTTATTTAACTTTACACGATTGTCACGCGGAAATCTCGGGAGATAAAAATGTGCAAAACGATGTGCGATGAGATTTTTGCATCGAGTATTGAGAAAGGCCGGTTAAATAATGGCGCAAAACAAGTTCTTCGTAAAGTATAATGTTAGAAGTCGCGTGTCCTCGGCGCTCGAGATCATAGCCGAAGCATCGAAATCAGACGTCGTTGACAGCGTTATTTTGCTCATTACGTAAACGGTGGATATTTCGCTTGCACCTTGACAGTTACGATTGACTTATTGCCGCCGGTAACCTGCTTTTCCGCGAATTCGCAAATACCCGATGCGCTTATCGTGGGGTACGCGTATGCTAAAGCCGATATCACCCTGATAAGAGTAGTCAATATTTATTACTGGGACGAGAATTATTGTCTTCGAAATTACTTAACGTCGTATGGCAAATCGTTGGTGGTATAGAACGCTTTCGCGAGGAGGCGCTTTTATGCCTTCTACTGAGAACTTTTCGAATTTATCATCTTAAGCGGAAACGTCCAGGTCGTAACTTTGTTCCTGGAAGCTTGATAAAGAAGTAATGTTTCTGTACGTACGGCCGAGTTTCGTTTAATTTCCGTCTGGGAGAGAACGCGAGTATCTTTCGCCAGATCTCTGACGGCAGTAAGAAATCCGTAGAAAAACGGTCTAAAAGCTCGGCGGTGGACGATAGCAAATCGAAGGGGATAGATATGGGTCAAGTATGCGCCTCGCGTTTGATCTGCTTTTAATGATATTGCTTTATCGGAATTTTTTGGGTGACAAGCTGTGACGCAGCGTTCGCAGACACGGTCACCGAATTGTAGTTTCAACTTTGAACGATGGCACAAACATGATATGTGGCTCGTACATCTTTACAACGAGCCATATCTCATCGAGCAATAGAGTTTTTTTTGTAATTGCTTTTTAAATTGCTGGCTGAATGTGTCCACCGTGTAGAGAACCGCGTCTCTTCGTGGAGCTTCGGAAAAAACATTTCCCTGAACGGATATTTAATAAAAATTGCACTATTAAGTCTTTAAACGACGATGGTTTCTAAGTATCTCGTACGGCACGCTCTTGTGTACGACTCCGAATAAAAAACCAGCTTGTAGTCAAGGATAAATCTGTAGAGAGCTCAAATGCTGTTAACGCTAATCAATCGGAACAACGGTCAAATGGAACAACTTTTAGCTATTTCTCAGCTCGTGGACTGCGAAAATGCTCTGCAGAATACGAAGGTTCGATGATTTATGCTGAGCAAAAGCTTCGCTTCGGGACAACTGGAACGAAGCGAAACGATTAAAATAAAACATGGATATGTGATTATAAAGCAAATGATTTATTGCAAGTCGACTTGGACTTTACAACTAAACGTCAACATTCATTATTCGATGATCATAGGCTATATCGAATGAAAACTAGTTTACGATACGAATCAATTTTAACGATACGCGTGCGACACGCATATAAAATACTCTTTGCTTAATACGTTACCTAATGCACTCTAACTTCTAAGTAACATATCGCGCAAAAGTATTATTTTATCTTTTTGCTTATTATATTATATATAATTGATGTATGGGAAATAATTTGCACACTATTGTTACTAACCAAACCTGCTCCAGGATATCTTTACTAGACACAATCTGCGGATTTTTTTTCAGCAGTCAATGCATTCTCGTATAAAGATCAGACTTTTAAATTTAGTTTTTACGGTTATAAGTTTAATATTCCAATAATAAACGTAGTCCATAAGACACCGGTATTTATCTATCGATTAACAAGCCTAGGGTTTTGCACGTAAATCTCAACGATAATGCCGTCCGTTACTCCATCTCGAGGCGGCTTCATAGGGAAAAATAAGAATCCCACGAAACACGGTCGTCTACCTCGAGAATTGTGAGAGAGCAGCGTGAGGTTGAAGAAAGGAACGGGAAATAAATATCGTGCAACAAGGGGTTAATATTGGCTTCCGTAATGGCCCCGGGCATACGGCGTAAAGGATGGCTGGCCCGTGCCTTCCGCCAGGCGTGAGGCTGCGACAGGCAAGAAAGCCAGCCCTTCGGCATAAGGTCTCCGCCAACGATCGCATCCACGACACTCGTTTTCTCCTGGGATCCCAACGTCTAGCCCCATATAATTTCCACCGGCGCTGAACGCCGGCCATAGACTCATTGGGCCGTTGCAGTGTTTGGCGAGGCGGCAGGGGGGGGGGGCAGGAAGCACGGGAGCGAGAGAGAAAGGAGGAAGCGATTTCTCGGGAGAAAGGAGAAGGAAGAAACTGCACGGGCGAGGGAGGAGGGTGGGGGAACCTGGCGGATTGTGGAGAGAGCGAGAGAGAGAGATGGCGAAAGGAGGTTGCGGCAAAGGAGTGGAAGAGAGACAGAGGGGGGGCCAACAGCGACTTCTAAATGGGGGCTTGGCCTTCTGGCATTGCGACACTCCGCCGCTCGAGCACCGCTTCGTGGAAGCGCCGGCGAGCTACTTCACAGACACACGGCGGCGAGATACAGGCACCGCCGGGCGCATGCGCGGCACCGTCTGTCCGACGACGCGGCGCATCGGCCAGTCGAACGTCGCGATGCATTGAGAGTGCCCGCATTTGTCTCCGCGACACCGAGGCCGACGGTGATCTACGATGTCTCGATGCGCGACAATTTTATGGGGATGTGGTGCAGCACGATGTACGTATTGAAATACGAGGGTATACGCGAGGAATACTCGATGTTTTTCACGTTTACGTGCGAAGGTCTTGAGCTTTTACGGTGATAATCGAATTTGCTCGGTCATACCGGCGACGATTCCGTCATGCGTACTTACGTGGGCAGGAAATATATATCGCGAATAAATGTACACTGATTTAAGGTAACGATTGAACGGATTTTTGTTAATTATTATTAACCAATTTTCATCGGCATTTTTTAACCGTTAAATTGTGGAAGATTGAAAACTAGGCAGGTGTGCTTCTCGTGACAGGGGATACAGGAGATATATGATCATTTTTCTAACGCGTCGAATATTGTTCTCCTATCGATCCCTCGATAAAGGCTTCTTTTTATCCGACCTTCATAGTTTTCTCACGTATGCACGGTTTAAAATCCTTACATCGTAGACTTTACTATTCCAACCTTTATCGCCTTTACTTACGTATGATATACGCAAATACCGCTATCGTAGAATAAATATATATATCCCTTCGATAATTACTCGTCGATATTAAATCTCACCCTATCTCAAAACGGCAAGTACCGGTCATTATGAAGTACAGCTCAGCCCCGATTAATTCAACGTCGCTTAGCTCTTGATTTTTTGGCACGTCAAATTTGATACCGTTCGATCCGACTGCTCGAGAGAAACGAAGAAAGTTGCAGTACTCTATATAACAGTACCAACGACCTGGCGCGTAAGAAAATACGTGCGTGCGTACGCATACAATGGTCGTTATCTGCCATCGATTTCCACCGCATTCCCCGTAATCGCGTTTGCAAAATGAGAGCCGTGCTGTGCGCCGGGAATACGAAAATGACATAGAATTATGCGCCTACCGTTTTACGCCGTTTTAAAACGGCTATTTTAAACTTACCGGGCTGCTCCGTGCATTAACGCGTACGTTTGTACAAATGCGTGCACCGCGGCGTCGGCACCGGTCATCCCCTCGTACCTTTTAAACGCCCAGGAGTAAAGTGCACGCCAAGGCTTACACGGTAGGTTAGCATTAACCCTTCTGGATTGGGATATGCGGTTTGCTGGAACAGCACGACGAGCTTAACTCGCAGTACCTCCCGCCATATCCCGTGGTTCGCTCGTACCTGTGTGGTGGAGTACGCTTACCACGATCAGCCATGGCGTATTGTACCTACGTACATCGCACTTTGTCGTACAGCGAGCTAACACCACCGTACTTGATCGTTATATAGACGGTTGAACTTTGGGTTTAAACGTGGAAGTCTTCACCGTGCTATCCTTGCGAGCTTATATACCAGGATTAATGTGTGCGACGTCGATGTATATGACTTTTATTCGTCAAAGCTACTGTCTATACTAATTCAAGGATTTTTCAGTTCGTTAAGGAGGAATTATTGGGTTGGGTTATAGAGCGGGCCGTAATTTCGGTTTGCCCTCCTTTCCTCGTATTTATCCCCACCGGGCCGAGGGACGCCTGTCCTTCATTTCCCGCGGAAGTGTACCGTGAAATTATTCCACTTTTTACATCCGGTCACCGGTCCTGGGTGTAATGTGTTACCGCCGTACGTAGCCTTGCGGGGAGAACGTGGTTTTCCAGTTAATGCGTGCCTTAGACGATTTATTCTTAGAAAGCGAAGAAGTTGCATAAAGCGCATTATTATTTCTATAATTCGCGTGTAATTCCAGACAGGGCGCGGAGGGGGGATGGGGGACAGAGAGGAGGGAGAGAGAAAAAGAGAAAAAAAGGCGGCCGCGATGCGTTGGATTCCCGGTAAAGCTTGTCATTAAAAATGACGAGCGGACGTATCATCGGCGCGAAGCGAAATAAGTTGGAAAGCGAACGACGACGAGTCGGTCGTGCACGGAGGCCACCGTGTCATACGTTCTCCGAATTTTGCTCGTGCATACGTCGCAATGGCGAACCTGCGCGACATGCAATCGGATAGATATGCATTGGTGGGCATTTACGTTTAAAATTGTGCAAGATTTGGGGAAGGCCACGGGAACCAGTTCCCACGGACGCACGTAAGGCATTGTATCGCTTCAAAAATAACCGCAAACGCGGCTACGCGCTGCACATCAAAGGAAATAGATTTCCTCGGAAGACGATCATTTGTTTTTCTCTTTTTCATTTTCTTAACGAGAATAATTGTCTTTTCCTCCTTTATGCATCAGCAATTACGACCGTAATTCGAGATATTCGCAACTTTGTACAATTTCGTTCGGCGCTATGTAATCGCACGGAACTGCACGTGGATGTGGAAAATTTTCATAAGCAAATATCGACGCATCGCGAGGTCGCTCGTTACCTCGATGCCTCGTTCTATAATCCATTGCAATGCAATCCGATATACGCATCCAGTTCTTCCGTCTTTTACGAAATTTCAGCCTGAACTTTTTATTACATATAGAGCCTTGTTTACACCGCGAATGTGGCATTATTTTTAAACACGGTAACAGTGTATGTACAACGTTAGCGTGTAAACGTTATAGGTAAATATAGGAGGTGTTTACACGATCGACGTGTACCAGGAGGGTCGGTCGATCCCGCCCCAATTTCTGTTCCCGTTTACACCGAGGAGCCTTTATTAATGAACCTGTGCGTAAACACATCCGGGAAATTGGCGCCTCTGGCCTGGTAGATAATCGTCCGAATGTCTATCCGCGAAGGCGTCCGATGAGAGCGACTTGGAAATACCCAAAGCATTTCCCAAGTCCATCGGTACGCGCGCGTGGTAATGTCTGGCGTGCGGCATGTGGGTCAGACCGCAATAGAATTCCGAGTATTAATAACGTATTGTGCCGCGTTCTAAGATGCGTGTGCGCCTTGCGATATGCGAAACGTAAACAGAGTTACGTACACGGCTGGTGAGGTACGTTGATTAAATTAAGATGGATTTCGGCCTGGCGCCACAAAAAGGAGACGCCTCTGGTGGTTTCCAAGAATCTCTCCGCTGTTCCTCCTCGATTAAGCTCCTCGCTTTATAATAATACCGCGGCGCACCGTGCTGTCGTCAAGCATCGGTACTGTAATTCAAAACCGAATATAAACGCACATATGCGTCGTGAATTATATATAATCTTTAAAAAGAAGAATGAGCGTGGATGACTGCTGAGGATCGGAGTGTCGATGTGATTTAGTGGAGATGGATGAACACTGGATCGTCTGAGCATTATTATGGCTAAACAGTCGATTCTGATGGATGTATGGTAAGAAATGTACTCTAAGAAATTATCTCGATTGTTGTGGTTAGAATTGGGAATATTTTTGATATCGAAGACGAAACGAAAGAAAATTTATGATGTATCGCGAGCAGAGCGAGACTCGTGCATGTCTGCGATAATTAAATTTAATTTGCTTATCGCAATTAGGCAACTATGTTGCGGGTGATATTGCAAAATGCAAGTTCGACATGCACGTTACTACGTAATGTCACGAGGAGCGTAATCTTCCTTTGCAAATTACTTGCGTGGCTTACGATACAGCTTCAAGGAAATTGAATACGTTACACGCAACTGGTTTATTCCGAAGGGCGAGCGATAGGAGTGAAAGCAATGTTAAATATCGGGTCGATTCGTTACATCCTTCTCGCCCATCGACGAGGAGTGCGATGGTGGTTATTCTAATAAAGATACGCGGCAAAGAAACTCTGGATAGCTATGCCACTTTGCGTGGCTTCAAGAAACTTAAGTTGATGTAACTCAAAGCTGTTACCAGAGACGTTGACGATATAGAGCTAATTTTAGATTTAGGCGTTCTTTAAAACGAAACAAGGTTGCGATATTATCGAGAATCGTGTAGTCCTACTATCGCCATTTTGTTTTCGATCGAAAATCAGCTTACAAACGAATGTCATAACTTTCCAAGGATATTAACGAAATGAATTCCCCTCGTAGAATCGATAACTGGTCGTGAGACATTTTTAGTACGCAAATACACAAAAAAGTGCAGCCGAGAATTTAAACAAAAAGGCACTTATTTAGATGGTCCTAGGACCACCGCGTTTCAGACATGGTGGAATGTTACTGGTTCTCGAAATCATGTTTAGTGCTTCTGCCCCCCCCCCCAGAAACCAGTATATCGGTTCCTGGAAATAATCCCCCCTTTTTTTCGCGGGACAAAACGGCAGCCTATCATATTTTCCAAAGGCCTTCCGTACGGCAGCTCGGACTTTATAGCTTCCCGGTATCGTTGGCCGTTATTTATTGCATCGGCCAACGACTTTGGGTAAAGTCATTTAATTCCCGCGAATCATTCCTGGAGAAAGGTGTTCGGAGCTCTCGCCCCGGACGATCCCTCGCGGCGCGAGTCAAACCCTCCCAATGGAGCTCGAGCGATCGCCTGTAAAAACGTCGAGGCACCTCCAGCAAGCGAGAAGTGAAATTATATTTTGTTTTATAACGTGTAACTATTTTACATAAGTTGCTTTACGCGACTGCGATTACGTATTGCGATTTATTATGATTACACTGTATTTTACATAGTGATTTTATGGTTCGAATGGAATTATTTTAAATACGACACAAGAAGTTTCCATTCCAAGAAGTTAAACTATCTTCGATGCTTCAAAGAGGTTATCCTATTTTCTCGATACTCTAAACTCCGTGCAAAACAAGATGGCGCGTTTCAGTGAAACCTCGATGGGCCCAGAATGCCGAATCGATTAACCGGAAGCGACGGAATATACTGCACGACACGCGTCTCGAACGTATCTCAGAACCCCGACTGACGTTAATACGACGTTTACGTCGAAAGACATGAAGTATCGACGTCCTTAAAAAATAGAATAATTTATTACCAGGCTGTAAACTCTTGAATACGGAACTACAGATAAAAAACGAAGTCGCGCCGGTCTTACAGACGCGTGTCGCAACGCTCCTGCATCGAAGCTTTCGCTGGAAACATTAAAATATTACTCCATTACCTCTTAGGCGTAGCGCGTGGCCGATAGACTGCCGCCAGCTCAGTCGTCCATATAATGCAACGTCCATGGAAATAATTACACACGGAGAGGCAAACGCTGGAGAGTTAAATCTTTACCCCCTCTCGCCTTTACGAAGCATTCGTGTTGCCAATCGGCCGATCACGGGTTAAAAACCTCGCCATCGGCGGTGCATTATTAATCCGGGTGCAGGGGCGTGCAGATCGAGACTCGTCGTCGATAATAGGATTCGAGCTACGTGCCCACGGACACGGTTCTATGTATTTGCGTGTACCATTACCGCGCCTTCTGAGTATGGCAGCTTAATCGACGGTGGCTTCGGCGATAATCAGTTGCTGGAATATGATTCACCGGATTTGTCGCGCGATTATCGGGAAGGGGATCGTAGAACGCGGGGGGAGGGGGTCGGGTGGAGGAAGGATTCTTAATCTCGATTTCAAAGGAAGAGCCATCGAGTTGTGCGGCGTGACGATATCGCCTTATCGGGTTCGTTAGCGCGCGACCTTGGTATTTTAACAGCATTGGACACCCGCGAAATTTCACTCCCCTCTCGTCTCCCATTCGTCGACGTGCACCCAGTAAGGTTGTTCATTATCGTGCAACGGGCAGGATTGGGTCGTTGACGATTACTTTATGCGCCGTATTTATTGGCACCGTGTTTTACGATCGTCTGTCGGCCTTTGGAAACGATGGCCGGGCCCTCGTAACGACGAATTGCCTCGTATCGTGAATATCTTTCCTGCAAAGCGAGATCGTAACTCTGCATCGAGGAAATAAATAGGAGTGGATTTTTTATCGCACTTGGGAAAGGTCGCGATGGAGGGTGATCACCTGTGCGATAAAAGGACAATAGTACGTGCTAATTTCCGTGTATAATCTCTGTGCAATATGTGTATAATATACGGCTCGATATTCCGCGATTAATAATTTTGATAATGTAGAAGTGCCGATAGCGGAGAAAACGTGGTATGGCAGCTTTATTTTTATTGTACGACAAATAAAATGCCTTGTACCGAGTATCCGGAGAATACAAGGCTCTGGCTTCACGACACTAACATCGATTTACGGCCGCATAAACTTTATTCTCGTGAAAACACCGTAGACAATTCAACGTCCGCTCGTCGAGCATTGGATTCAACGTTTCGAGTTAACCAATCGAGGAAGCGTGGCGCCGGAAAACCATAATCGGCCGCTAGATAACCATCCTTTTTACTAAATGCTCAATGATAGCCTCGACGGCCGGAATCGTCTAGTTGGCAATCTAAACGAAGTACATCCTTCGTGTTTGCAAAAATTTCAGATACTCCGTATCGCTTGCTAGCCTTCGCAGCTGATTAAACTACAAGCCGCTTATCGAATTATTCTATAAAATAAATAATAATATCGGGTGAAACGTTCTATCGAGAATCGACGTATATTTTTTTAAACTCGTTTTTGTCCACCCCATTACAATCCCCTTATGTTACATATATTGCTCTTCTCATTTCAACCTTTCGCTCTTCTACTTGCAGACCGGGACTCGGCGGGGCATGCTAATCCATAAAACCTGGGAAGACGATAGCAACCGAAGATGCTGACGGTGATGTGCCCTAACTGCCGGCATCGGTTCCCGGCGCCCGGCTGCTGCGAGCCCGAGAGCATGAAGAAGGACGCCAGCGTGGTCCACCCTACGGCCTGCTACTACGGCAGCCTCCTGGTGCCGCGCGGCTACACCAGCGGTGGCAGCTGCTTCATAAACGCCCCCACGATCGTCCACGGGCCCGCCATCATCCACTCGGGTGGCGCGCAGCCCGGCCTGGCGAACGTGATCCTCACCCAGGAGGCCCTGGAGAGGTCCCTGTCGACGGCCAACGACAAGCCCATGGACGTCTCGACGGCGAAATTACCCGTGGATCCGCGGCTGGAGTCGATGAAGAGCCAATCCGAGCCCCTCAGAATGAGCTATCCGGCCGAGTGTCACATAACGACCACCTGCGATCTGACTGGCGGAAGCGTCACGATAACCACGCCCAGCATCCAATCAGGCGGCTGCGTCATCCAGAGCACCGACTCCGGCATCCTGGTCCAGGCACCTCACGTGGAGATCCGACCCAAGCTCTCCGGCGGTGGCTGCTTCGTGCAGAAGCGACTCTCGACCGAGGACCACGAGGCGGTCTCCCCGCTCCTCGAAAGCGCCGAGCCGATCTTGGGCGAGCGCAAGTACGCGAACGATCCGATCGACCCCTGCTGCGGGATCGCGAAGAATCATCAGCAGATGCTCCTGGTGCCGCCTGGCGGTTGTCAGGAGCTACCCGGCATCAGGCGAAGCACCGTGCCGAAGGACGAGCCGATGGAAATCGGCAGAGTTCGTCACGGCACGCGCGAGGAGGGCTCGACACTCGGGAGCTTCGAGGGCAGCGCCGTGGAGGAGCCTTCGAAGTGGCAGACCAGGAAGTCCGGCGGCTGCTGCTGCGGCAACGTACAGAATCTCTGCCAGGCGCACGGGAGGTCCGGCGGCCTCGTGGATAATCGAGAGTCCCTCATAATGGACCCGGGCGCGGGCGTGCAGATCCAGGTGAACGCCACGGTCCAGCTGCCCGCGAGCCTCGGCCAATGCACCGTGAACATCACGGCCACCACGGAAAACTCTCCAGGCTCCATCGCCAGCAGCGGGGCGTCGTCGCGAAGTCGCAATAATTTCAACGGCGGTGGTCTGGTGCAGACGGAGAACGACGGCGGCCAGGGTGTATCCGTGCAGGCTGCCAACTCCCCTGGCAATCCTGGGGGATACAACGAGAGAAGAGACGGAACGCCCACGACTCCCGTTTCCTGGCTGATGCCCTGCCCCTGGGGTTTCGACACCTACTTGATGGACAAGGACCTGGCGAGGCTGTGCGAGGTTAAGAGACTCCTGCAGGCCTGCGGTTGGTACCACGAGGGCCTCAGCTGGCAGCAGAGCGAGAATCTGCTGAAGGACACCCCGGTCGGTAGGTGGCTGATGAGGGACAGCTCCGACAGCAGGTACACCTTCGCTGTCTCCGTGCAAACAGCCAGGGGACCAACGTCCGTCAGGGTGCACTACTTTCTCGGCCGATTCAGGCTCGACGCCGAGCCCAGCCTCGCACTGGCCATGCCCGTCTTCGACTGTCCTATCAAGATGCTGGAGCACTACGTGGAAGACACCAAGAGCATGGACGAGCACAGGAAGGAGGTCTGGGTGGACTACAGCGGGCAGATATACAGTCAGATCTACCTGACGAAGCCCCTGGTCAAGGAGGTCAGACCCCTCTCCCACCTGGCGAGGCTCGCCGTGAACAGGAGCAAGATCTCCACGGAACACCTGCCGCCCATCATCAAGAACTATCTCGCGGAGTATCCGTACACGCTTTGAATCCGCTCAGCCGCCACGCGCCAAGAATCGCTTCCAGTTTCTATAAGCGATAGTCGGTTTATTTTTTTACGTTCCCGCGCCAGGCGGATTGTCAGGGACGTGTTTTCCTCTCGGCGGACGTCAGATAGACGGACTCGATGCGTCGAGAATTTGGAATTGGTTTCCAAGAATATCGCGGGGGCTAAATGTCACCGCGTTCGCGTTATGGACGGCCGATGAAGGAGGAAAAAGAGGATCGATGCTAGAAAATCGTTGTAGAGTACGGAGGATTCTTAGTACCGCTAAGATCTCGTAGCCAATAGCGTGCGTTACCTTACGGATTATAACCTTCGTCCGTATTTCGGCCCCCCGAGCTGCCGACCAATCGAGTTCGATCTCGAGCTCCGATATTCGATTCCCCGATTATTGTATATCCCCGACACGCCCACCCGAGTTCCCCATCGCACTTGAACGCGCTCTCATCTTCACCGTGCTATTTTTATTTTCCGCCAATTATTTGTGACACGATTCATGTATTTATTTTAACTATAAGGAGCAGAGTTTAAATACGATGAAGGGGGAGAAAAAGAGAAAGTAGAAAGGGGGAGGGGGCTGTCCTGTAGTCCTTCGTTTTAATTGGTTTACGGTATATATGCGTACGAGCAATGGCGCCTGGAGGTAAATATCGCTCGATAAAAGTGAACGCGCGCTATTCCCGGATATTGGTGGACCCGTTCATTTTGCCAGACGTTCTAGTTAAAGGCTCCCTCGGAAAATGCGAACAATGCGAAAAGCCTTCGTACCGACGTTTCACCTTGCCTGCACCGAGGGAATGACACAACGATGTCACCAAAGAGAGATAAAAAGAAAAAGGGAGGCCCGTAGAGAGTCGCGTAGACTCCCCAGGCGCACGATCCTGCTTTAGTATTACGCGTTCTCTTTGGCGCTTACGTTGCATTCGCGAGCATCGCCCCTTCGATATTACTCGTCCTCGTTCGCGCTTCGAATATCGCTGCTCGCCCGGCAAAGAGGATCGTGTCGCGACCCTAACCGCTTTGTCGATATTCCTGGCCAAAAGATTAAACGCCCCCTCGCCCCAAACTTTTCCTATGTAGTCACTTTGTACCGAATGTAAATAAAAGAATTATTTATATTGATTTCAATCGGTGTATTTTGCAAATTCTATTTATACATGAAAAACAAAGAAGTCGAGGTGAGTCACGCTTTTGTCATTGAATCGGACGAGACTGATTGTCTTTTATTTACATATGGCGCAAATCTAGGTGAGGACCTTCGTCGGATTTCACGTTAAGTATTGATTTTGAACGTCGAGCATAAATAACGCGGTCTTAATGCAATTGGCAAACTGTTATCGAAGGTTGTGCGTGTCCATTGGCGACCGATTTCGTTGCGAATGGAGGATTCTCGAAATCTGGTAGCTCGTTTGTCAGATCCTTCGCTTCACGAAGCACGAGTGATGCGATCGTCGATGGTAGATTCCGGTAACGCGAGCATAATAAACGCTAGATGTAAGGTAGCGTGTAAACGAGGGGGAAGAACTCTTCCACTTGGTCGCAGGCGCGCGTAATCGATGCAGCATAATACAGTGGTGTTTAAACGTTTATGCTCCGGTGAATCCCTTTGAGAAACCCGCGAGCTGTCGTTCTTTTTCTTTTTTTTTCCCCTATTCATCACTGCTCGTTAGCCGGAACTCGATTAGAAAATCCTTTTTCGCGAACATTCGTTTGAAGGGAAAAAACTAAAAGTGCCTTTTTCATTTAAATTCACGAGCTCTTTGTTCGATAACCAATTATCGCATTGGATTGTTTCACGATAGAGGAAAAATTCTTTTTATGAAGTACAAACCGTTTAATCGATCCGAGGCATTCGAGAATTCTTGACGCGGGCAGAATTATTTTCAAGCTACGTGCGTGCTTCGAACGAGCTTCTGAAAGCAAAGGTGTATTCACGAGCTCGAGAAGTGCACGAAATTCCTGAAGTTCTCTTTGCGAGTTTCGCAGTAGCAACAAAACGTTGGTTATACGCACAGTAAAGCCTACGTTGACCGTGGAATGGTTTGATCGTGTCCGAATGTAAATTTGCGGTTACTCTTTGCTATTAGAATCGCGGATAGCCTTAAACCACGATTCGTGCTGCCAAGATCGTTGATCGATGATAGTTTCTTGAGCACGGGGTACCATTTACATACCCCGATCATCGTGGATCACGACTCCTTCGTGTTGATCCATCGACGCAAAATCAGTTGCACAAAGAAAAATCAAATTGCAGAAATGAAGGTACCTTTCGATGAAATCGAAGTCGACCAAACTTCTCGAAATTTTTCGTTCGCGCCATTTAAACTGGTTCAAATATCGAACAAAAAGCTAACTCGTGGAAAAAATGTTACATGGCTTACAAAAACGAAGAACACCTTCGAATATGTCTCAGAGAGCTGGGGAATTAATTTCGTATGGAGAGTCGAAAGAAGAATACAATACAGATCACTGATCTGAGACGCTGCACTTAGCATAGACTGAAGATAGTTCCTTTTATGTCGTCTGTAATGTCAACTACAGGAACGCCGATAATTTATCGCGTTATTCTGGAACGATACGGCGAATAACTTGAGATTCGAATCGATCACGACGGAGGAATATCGGTTATCGATAGATCGTGCTTTAGCATCGCCAAACTTGGGAAGGGCCGCGCTTCTTTGGGTATCTGATAAAGCTTTCGTCGTATGCTTGGCATTATTCTCGTGTTATTCAAAACGGGCGATAGTTATTCCGAAGACAATCTGTGTACATTGAATTTTATCAGCGGGATCTGCGATTAATCGATCGGACTTCAAGAAATGAACCGATCGGGTCTTATGGTCCGCGTGGAAAAACACGATGTACACACGATCTCGAAGGTTCATCATTTGTTTGTACGTAGATATCGATCTGCAACTGTATTAGATTTTACAAGGTATGGCCGATGCACCGCCGCGAAAGGTGAATATCCGTCATCGGACTGCAGCTTCGTCTTGTCTCTTGGCCTGCATTTACGATACCCGCGTGTCGAACATTAGGTACAAATCTAGTAATCGTGCAACTTCTAAACTAGCTGGAATATTCGTGTAGATTACGACGCATATATTTTTGTAAACTGCGCAAGGTTCGGTTCGCGGTATTTGGAAGTGCGATGTGGCACGTAAAGATCGAACGATCGTGAAGGGGCAAAATTTGAGATGCTTTCAGGATCCGTATTATTTACTTATAAAAAATCCTTTAAAATCTCATTCACTAAGGAAGACTTTGTAATCACCGAGCGGACGAGGAGAAGACATGGCGCGTACCTCTTAAAATTAACAGGAGAAATAAAAACAAAGCTCGCTATAATTTATTACGATCAGAAAATGTGTGCGTTTTTTCTGCATTTTTTAAAATCTTTAATTTAGCTCATTTTCCCCTCGGCTTCGTCGTGATCGACGTTTGCAAAAATTAATAGCATGAGCAGCGCCATTTCTCCTCCTTGAATCACGATTAAAACCACATCGTCGAACGAGTTTTCGATTATGCTTGTTTCTGGGATTAACGTTTCAAATATTCCGATGCATCGCCCCGTGCATGTCGCATGCACGTCGATCCTGCGAGTATCCGGCGTCTCTATATTAGAGACGCGGCTAGAATTCGAGGAGTACAAGGGGCACTTACTTGCTTAAAGTTTAAGCTATATCCAAACTCGATGGCTATCGACTCGTCGTTTCGCTCGTTAGTCGCTGCCGCCGCGCCGAAATATTTCGAGCGTGCCAGCGACGGGCGGAATTGTATAATCCGGGTATCTTATAACGCATCTAGATACGTTTCGTACAATGCCCCGAAGAAATTTCGACGATTCACGAAATCGCGATGGTAACGGAGCGCTTTCCGCACTGTCCACGGCAATCTTGCGTGTCGACGTACACGCGATGCAAGTGCAAGCCTTACGTTGCAGCTAAATAGTATACGCGAACGATCTGGTATTTCAGGCCACTTATGAAATTACTGGCCGCCTTATAAAATGCCTCGATTATATAAATAGCCTTGGCATAAATATGCTGAACGCGCGTACCGTATCGATACGTAAAAAAACACCCTCGTGCCTTGGTCGCGGTCGCACAAAGCGAACGCGATCGTGATTTTGGCCCGAATCGCGAGGGGCTCGTGCTAGGGAATAGGAAGGAAGAGGGGAGAGGAAGAAGTTTCAGAGTATGACACTTTACCCCATAATCTGTCATCGATTCTGCCCCACCCCTTGCCCCCCTCGCTCAGAGACCAAGATCGACCTCGGATCATTTCAATTCATCCTCTCCATCCTCGCCCGCTCGCTCCGAGTCGCGAGAGATCCCGGCGAGCCCTATATCCGGCCTTACCTCCAATTAATCGGTCTCGATACGGGGAAGCGGAGTTTCTAAAATTATCTTAAGGTTGACGAGGCACGATTCGCTGTACGCATTTGGTTAGTTACGTCAAGCCGAGGCGCGATACGGTCGCCCGGGGTTAACCTGGTGAGCGGACCTACGCGTGGGCGCCCGATTTTCTTGGAAAAGCCCACCGAGCGCCGTGCGCTTCGGACGTTTGTGGGTACGAATGTACTAAAATTGACTCACGGCGGGGCGTAATAACGAGGAAATTGCATGGTTCTTATCGAGCAGCACGTGTGCGCCCCGAGGTATTTTAACGCGAAGGGGTCAAACCGTCCGGGAAGTACGATGGTACGCGGTAACCTTACTGCTTTCGATCACGGAATGCGTATTAATGCGCGTTAACTTTATTGGCCGCTGTCATGGAAGGCTTTGCCCAACTTCCTCGACGGCCCTGCTGGCGCAGGTACGAACTCGGCCGTTCCGTCGTGCGTTGTGACGTGGGAAGGCGCGCGCGGCGAATTCCGTGAGGAAAATCGTTTGACGTCAGCCGTGGATAAATGGGGTAAGACGTTCGAGGAGCTGTGACTCGAGTGTTTCTAGGACCGATATATCGATGAAATTTACCTCGAGGCCGTTGCGTCGAGGTAACTCTCGAGATACTGTGCGTTTTTGCATCCAGCCGGCTTTCGGGACGATGCGTTGCCACATTCGGTTTTATTATAGGACGGAGAAACGATGATTCCTGATTCTCGCGACAAAGCTCGATGGAGGAGGATAACGATGCCGTTGGGTTTTGCCTCGGGGATTTCTCTTTCCGTGTATCGGTCAATAATAGTGGTATTTAGGTATGTGGATTTAAATGTTGCGCGCTCCGTCTGACGTTGGTGTCTGCTGGTTTTCTTCGTTCCGCCAACGATCGATCGTTCCCTTGGATCGAGGTTGAGGATCGCGCGTCCTCGATCCCCGGAGGAAAGTACGAACTTGCGGATGATCGATGAAGGAGAATCGAAGTTGGGCACGATGGTCAGATCTTCGAACGATCGAAGGTCTTTCGAATCGGCGCCGAAAGCGGACACGGAGACCGATCGGGTTGAAAGCTGCCAATCTCGTAAATTATGTGTGAACTATGTGTTTTCAGTTGTTTGTGTGCGATAATCGTCGTTTACTCTGCAAACACCACGCGCGCCCCATGTAATTTTACCTAAACTAGCGACGTTTAAGGACTTTCGAGACCATGTATTTTATATTGCAATCAAAACGATGTATAGCGAACTACGAGTTAAATTATTAAAAAACTATTTATTACCATAAGCCAACGGTGGATTATTTATTCGACACGATCGTTGTACACTGCGAGAAGAGGGGATTTTTATGTACACGAGTTATGCGCAATTCACGCGCGATCGCTTAATTACATCGTCGCGCTAAAATCTTGGATCAACGTCACGCGATCGAGGTCGGAGGCATCGAATTCATGTACTTGTTCAAGGCTGCGTACAACTGGCTCACCCTTTGTGCCTCGTCGAATCTGCGGATGAGAAAAATTCAAGATTATCCGCTGAGAGAGATTTCTTAAAATCCATTCTGGTATTCGGTTTTGTTTAAATTTGTATATATATATATATAGAGAGAGAATTTGTGAGGAGGAAAAGTTGAGGAACATTAGTGTTCGCGTGGATAATAATATCACGGTGTAACGTATTTCTCTAGTAAAACGCGTGACTAAGCGTACGAGATTTCTTCATCTTACAGCGCAGACTGCATCGTAAAGGTAAACGTATGGGAGGATCGAGCAGATGATGAAACGCACATACCTTATTTCACAAACGTAACGTTCTTTATTGGCGACCGCGTCCTTCAGCTCCTTGATTTCCTTGTCTCTTTCGTGAATCGCGGCAGCGTGCTCCCTTTGAATGTCGTTCAATTGCGCGTTCAAGGCCGCTATCTGTCGATTCAGCTTGTCGATGTGAAGATTCTGTTCCTTCAGTCTGTTTCGATCGTCGATCAACTCGATCTTCAGGGCGTGAGACTCGTTCCTTTCCTTGTTAAGTTCCTCCTTGAGCGTGTCGTATCGCTTCTGCGGCTCCACCAGTTCGTTTTGAAGCTCGATCACTTGCCTCTGCAACGTGCTCGCCAATCCCTGAGCTTTGGTCAGTCTCGAATCCAGGGATTCCTTGTCCGCCTTCAGCTCTTGAAAACTTTCGTTCAATTTTCCGTACCTACGATCAAAATGGACATTCCGTAGGAAAAGAACGAAACTCTCTGGTACATCAAAGGTCGTACATTGGTTAATAATAATTCTAATGCAGTTTGAAGAAAATGCAGTTCGCAAAATATATTCTGCATACGTTTTATTTATTCCTACATTCTGGGATTTCCTATTATTCAACGGCATTTGGCCTTTTAACTCGCTACGAAATGATAGTATAGATCTTTAAATGGCAGTCGTGAGGAACGGGGATCAATTTGTGTAGATTTAAGTTCCTCTAAATATTCCACGATCGTTGCTCAATGCGGAGATTCGCGGGGGAGATTTTTCTGGCATATGGCTAGTGGATAAAAAAAAATCGAGAAGGGGAAGAACCGTGAGCAACTACAACAGTGATTTCTATTTCCGTGAAAGATAAGGATAAAGGTTCCCAGGTGTAGTTAAATGAGAAACGCGATAGAATAGCCGATTAAAGAAAAAATTCGAAGTAACGATGCAAGGAGGAACGACGAAGGTAATTAAACTGAAACGTAGGATGAGACGATGGAAGTTAATTTGGACGAGGAAGGATGTTTTACCTGCTGGCCATATCCTCCGTTTCGACCAACCTGGCCTTCAATTCCTTCTGCTTCTCCGAAAGCAAGGAAACGTCGCCTTTGCTTCTGCGAAGCTGTTCCCGGCATTTTTGGAGCGCGTCCGTGGTCTCGCTTAAGGTCTCCTTCAAAATATCCATTTCGATCCTGCTCTTGTTATCACGCTCCTTCAGCTCCCTTCTTATGCGATGCAGCTCGATCTTACCTCTCGATAAGAGGTCCTCGTAGGCTTGGGTGTTCGATAACAATTTATCTTTCAGTCCGCGGATTTCCATCGCGCTTTTGCGCATGTCTTTTTCGTAGCGTTTTATCTGTCGACGGGCAGACAGAAGCTTGGTTATTAAATCGTTGCTTTTATAGTTTTCGAAATAATTTCGAATGCTTTGTCCTGGGAATAAAAAGGATCGATCGTGCGGTGGATCGAATTTTTATTTTCGTTACCGTGATTTTTGAAGCTGGGTGTTGAAAATAGCGCGTTATGATTATAAGTAAGAATGATTGCAAGAAATTCTCCATTTTTACGCGAAGCATTTAAATAGAGTATTATTGAGTTTCAGATAATATAAATAGTGTAATTATCCTGATGATATATAATCGATGAATTGCACAGATCATGAGTTTGAATTTTTTACTTCGTTTTTCGGTCGACGCGATTCCTCTAGGCGGTTAGAATCATCGTGAGGCTATCGCGAGGATTCGTTCGAATTGGCGTACGCAGAATAGGTCGATAATGACGTCGATTAGTCCCAGGCCAGGAGTATACCTTCAAATCGGATTCCTTCTTGTTAGCCAAGCACTTCTTGTGCACCAGCTGCAAGTTCCTATATCTTCTCCTAAGAGTCGCTTCCGCCTCCTTCTGCGCCTTCTGCAATTCCGCCAACTCGCTCGTCTTGCCCAACTCCAGCTCCTCCTTCTCCCTCTTCAGCCTCTCGATCTCGCCGTGCAAGCTATTTACCTCGATCTTCGTGGAATCCACCTCCGACACTCTCGCGGTGATCTCTTTGGTCAATGATTCGATGGAAGTGGCGCGCTCCTGCAATATTCGATCGAGCTCCCTTATCCTGGCGAGCATTTGCGCCGACTTTGCATCCTTGTCGCTCGAGGAATCGCGGGGATCCTTCGATTCGATCGGCGCCTCCTGCGAGCTTCCTAAATCCCTCTCAGGATCGATGGCTTCAGCAGCGTATCGTGGATCCTGGCTCGTCGTTTCCTTCCCTCCTTTCCCCTTGATCAGCGAAATCGACGACTCCTCCTGCGAATCCTCGATGATCTGCGCCTCCTCGTTTATTTTCACTTCCACCCTTGAAACATCCAGCCGAGTTTCCGTCGGCTCCGAATTCCTGGAAGTCCGCGCTTCCACGACTTTGGCCTCCGCGGATCTGCATTGGTTTCTATGCAGGAGGCCCGAGATCTTCTCCGTGACGTCGTCGGCAACGCAATTTCCTCGAATGCCAAGCTCGAGGATGGTCCAATTGTCCGCCAGAGCCTCGAGCAGCGATTGGCCGCCCTTCATGCCCAGCGTGTTCCAGGATAGGTCCAGGATTTTCAGGCATTTGTTCCATCTTATCACCTTGCAGATGTACTCGACGCACTCGAATGCGAGCTGATTGAATCTGCGGTGTGGGTGGATATAGAGTGTTTTTTTTTTTTTTACTAGGCTTTTTGATTACTAGGCTTGTTTATCTTAGGGTAAAGTAAGATGGATTATAAAGTAACAGAGTCGCGGTGTATGTATAACGTGGAAAATTCTGTAGGCGAGTTTGGAACCTTGAATCTTGCATGTGGAAGTATTCGCTACACTAGCGTTTCTTATATTATAATCCAAGAAACGCTGAAGTTCCGCATAAAGTGACTAAGTGTTTCGCGAAAAATTATGAATCATATTGTGATTGAAAATGAATTCTCTGTTTATTTATCCTTGCTTCGATTTACTCGTTTATATTATTCGATATATGTATTTGTCTAGTGTACAAATTAATGAAGCTGTTTTGTTAAAAACTTGGATTAAAATCTGGGAATGGTTCGAGAAATTCTGTACCACAAAATTGCAGCTGTCGGACTCAAAGTTTACGATAAATCCGGGCTGATTTAGAAATAATCGAGAATCGTAATAATTGATCGATATGCTCGGCGATTTTCGAATACGATGAACCAGCTTGCCAGGCTTAGTGAGATGTTGCCTCTCAGCAGGCGCTTTCGTCACGCGATATCGTCATTCAATATTAATTCTGACGAAATTACGAATCCGCCAGAGTCGCGTGAATGCCGATTAAATCATCCTACATTCAATTTCACGCTATTCGATTCTAAAAACTTCTTCATCCTCCTCATACTTTTGTCTAAGATTTTAACTCGATAAAAAATCTAGAATGCTCTATCTGTATATCTAAAATATGAAATACTTCTTTCCATGATCGTACCTCAAATTAAAACCCCTGCTATTTTATTTCACTACGATTTTTATTCCACCCGCGTCCCCAATTAAGATTCCAATTTCACTTAAAATCCATGTCGCTCCGTGTTTAGTATTTTCTACGCCTGAACGTAATTGTACCTCAGATTAAGTTCCTCGACGCTGTGATTTTGCGATAAGCCACGGCAGAAGACGCTAAACGATTCCAGGCTACACCCCACGTTGCTCCATTCTAATTGCACACGTTTCAGGGTACTGTTATGCACGAAGACCTGTCCCATTTCGGCGACCTCGGCTGCGCATAGGTGATTGCCGGTCAGGTCCAAGGATGTGATCAGCGAGCCCTCGCAGAGGGCATTCAAAATACAGTACACGCCTCTTGGCAACATCATGCAGTCGCGCAAGTCGAGGATCTTGATGCTCGTACTGGAAGCTAGTATTTGCGCCAGTATCTCAAAAATCGGCGTTATCACGAAGAAACAGGATATTCGCAGCTCGCCCGTCACGCTGCAAAATAAAGCTCGATCTCGAATTTCTTTTATCGTCCAGGTGGTACATTTTTTAGGCTTTGGGAGCCAAAGGACGAGTTTTAGAAAGGCGAAGTTTTAATATATTTACCGGATAAAACGCAAACTAATGATAATAATAAGCAAAGAGCTGGATTCGATGCCTGCTGTAATGGCATCGAAGTGTAGTAAAAATGAGGAATACTTCGTGCAGAAAAAATGACGAAACCTACTTATAATTTGCACTTCTACTTTCATTAATCAACTCAGCCAATTGCGGTGAATTTCAGTAAGTGAATATAGCAGTGCTGTGAGGAAGACTGAAGGATTAAAGGTTCGAAAATATTGAGTGAGCATTTATTTATTTAAAACTGGTGGTAAACAAGGGAAGGGCAGAGAAGAATGGTGATAAAAGACATTGTGGTCAGGTGCGCGTAATGTAAATTTGTGTAGAATAAAAGAAGGTGTGAAGGTATATATATACACACAGGTGCTTATTTTTTCATAAAATGTATTTATACAAGGTACATGTTAAACGCGTTGCTCATACTTAACTACATATCGTAAATTACATTATATTAATGATAACTTTACAATTATTTGTAAGTACCAATTTTACATATATATTATATGCATTGTTAGAGTGAATATTTTCCATCAAATTGCAATAGAAATTAGAGCAGCTGTATAGCCAAATTCCAGGTTCTGTAAAATCTTTAGCTAGAGAGTGGAATTTGTATTTGAACTAGAGCTACACAAACTTTATAAATGCTATCAAGGAAACACTGATAAAATCAACAGATTAGGGATTTATCATCCCGTTAGGTTGCCAGTACTGGCGTGCAAACGGTGAACCCTAGTTTCTATGGATTAACCTTATCCCCGAGAGACTCACCTGCTCGCCTTCACCGCTTTCGAGACTTCGGAAGGAGCAACGATCCCGCGTTTCTTGCACAGTTGAACAAAAAGTTCGTAGTCTTGAAGCATTCTTTCGCCTTTTCACTGATTAGAAATTCCCTACAAAAAATACAAAAAAAAAAGTCGCTAAATCCCAGAAAGTTTTTGTATTTGGTATAAACGTCATCAACGTCGAATAATAGGACGCTTGATGCTCCATGACTGCCAACGTGGATTCGTCGAAATACCACTGTTTGTTATTTTCAAATGATCAACAAATTTTTTCATGATATCATCAAGAAACTGAAGCTACTCCATGAAAAAATATTTATTCTTTAAATCGTTAGTCAACATTCTAAGGTTTTTGAAGCTGTAATTTTATCATTTACACGTCCCTGAAGATTTAGTCATAGATTTCTTTATTGTAGATTTGAAGTAGAATATAGAATATTACAACGTGTGTATAGTAAAATTTGTGGCAGCCTTTTTATATAACACATATATTACTAAAAACTCGTATTGTATATCGTGGAGGGTAGTAAGAAAAGTACGTTTACAATTTGAAAGAATATATTTCAACGTATTTGAGAAATGACATTTTTTATTCGGCAACCGATATGGCATAATGACATGTATTGTAATAATACATAAAATAATACATAAATTCAAAACAATGACATAAAAAGTTACAATTATGAGAAATTGGATGATTTTCTACAATTTTCTTTTAAATATCGATATGTATATTTCGGTTTTGGGCGGCTATAAATACTCTTACTGGTGCTATAGATATTAGAGCTTTGCCTTGACCGGTTTCATTGAAATTGATTAGGATAGCTGAGGTTTGCATTCTTCGAACATGTACTTTGGAAACGGCCCGTATTTCGCCTTGCAAAATGGCAGCCAAGATGTCGGCAAGTACGGTTTCCGGTACGTGAGCTTCCGGTCGTATAGTCTGGTTGTGTCCGTCGATCGCTTTTCATGCGCGACAAACCCGTGAGATTAGTATGACAGACGACGTTGCGGTACTGGACGATTCCGTCCAGCAGGAGGAAGTGGCACATTTCCAGGCGCCGGCGATTCAGCACAATCCTGACGGCTGGGGTCCGTGCGAGCTGCCGGATCAATTTAAGGACATTCCTTACCAGCCATTTTCGAAGGGCGATAGACTTGGCAAGGTAAATCCTCGTACTACATACGTTTAAGCATTGGTAAGTACGCTCTCATACGGACCTTTTTGCTCCGCAGATTTCAGACTGGACCGCACCAGCCTTTCAGGACAAGAAATATCCGAGTGAGTATTTGGTTTTGCTCGTGGCAGGTGTTGGTCACATAACCTCTTTGATATCTCTGGCTACTAAGATTTTTTTCACAACCGGTGCTTCTACATTTGACAAACGGATGAGTTTTAACTTACATTGCATTTGACTTTTGACTCGAACGTGTGTGAATTATAAATCGTAGTTTTTTCATATTTCTATATATAGAATTTTGATAAGTTTGTGAGCATCAAATTGAACCAAGATATTTTTATGGAGTTTAGGAATAAAAAAAGTAGTCGGATATTGTATGTATTCTGTCAGTTACGTATGATACATTACAGCAAAGCTTCCTAGATCGGTTATAATTATTGTTCATTATCGTGCGAATTGCATTATTTGGGATGTTACATTTTCAGACAAATATACATCTCAGTTTGGCTCTGGAAGTCAATACGCGTACTATCATGACGAAGATGAGACTACTTTCCATTTGGTCGACACAACACGTGTCCAGAAACCACCTTACCAGCGCGGTGGACGTTTCCGAAATCAGCGCAATATGCGTGGTCGTGGAGGCCAACGCGGTGCGCTGAGTCAAATGCAACAGCTCGGCAAGCTGAAGTTGCGCGAGCGTGAACGCAAGGGTCAGACTAAGCGTTGGGGAAGGCAGCAAGGTCTGAGAAACCACAAAAATCAGCCGCCGATCAAGATACGGGATGCGTCAGTTACGGTAAGGCCGGACTGGGTGACCATAGAGGAGATGGACTTCCCGAGGCTGGCCAAACTCTCCCTACCGGGTGTCAAGGATGGAGAGGATATACTCTGCTGTGGCTCTCTGGAATATTATGATAAGACTTACGACAGGGTGAACGTAAAGAGCGAGAAACCCTTGCAAAGAATTGATCGTATTTTCCACACCGTCACCACTACAGACGATCCCATTATCCGTAAGCTCTCGAAAACCGAGGGTAACGTATATGCCACAGATGCGATACTAGCGACCATAATGTGTTGCACGCGTAGCAACTATTCCTGGGATATTGTCATTGAGAAAATCGGAGACAAGCTGTTCTTTGACAAGCGCGACAACACGGAGTTTGATCTGCTGACAGTGAACGAGACTAGCGTGGAGCCCCCGCAGGATGATGGCAATTCACTGAATTCGCCTAGGAACCTGGCACTGGAGGCAACTTTCATCAATCACAATTTCTCGCAGCAGGTGTTGAAGTCTAATGAACCGCGGTACAAGTTCGAGGAGGGAAATCCCTTTATTTCGGAGGAAGAGGAGGGCGATGTTGCCAGTGTGGCCTATCGTTATCGTAAATGGGATCTTAATAATGATATAGTGTTGGTGACTCGGTGCGAGCACGACGCCGTCATGCAGGGACCCAATAACGAGAACCAGTTTCTCACCATCAAGGCATTGAACGAATGGGACTCGAAGCTTGCCAATGGAGTCGAGTGGCGCCAAAAGTTGGACACGCAGCGTGGTGCTGTTTTGGCCAACGAGCTGCGCAACAATGCCTGTAAGCTGGCAAAATGGACTGTCCAAGCTCTTCTGGCTGGATCGGATCAGCTGAAATTCGGTTACGTATCCCGCGCTATGGTCCGCGATTCCAGCAAACACGTGATTCTCGGCACGCAACAATACAAACCGAACGAATTCGCGACGCAGATCAATTTGAACATGGACAATGCATGGGGCATACTGAGATGTATCATCGACATTTGCATGAAGCAAAAGGATGGCAAATACTTGATCATGAAGGACCCCAACAAGCCGATGATTCGTCTATACGATATACCCGATAACACGTTCGAGAGCGAGGGCGAGGAAGAAGAGGACGATGACGAGCCTGTGAACGACGCCTTTCAAAGTTAACAGAAACGATCGGAGAGTTAGGTAGAATCGGAATTGCTAACATCCTTGTCGCTGGTCCAAATTCCTCATTGAACCGTAATCTTACGATCGGCGCAAACCGGTCATTCGAATCTACAGAGGTGCTCACGCAGCACGAATGTATTCCATTTTTATTGTAAAGGCAAGAGGATCCTTATGAAGGAAATAAAAGGGATGCCTAATCAATCTGAATTCTCACACGTATTTTATTTCTATGCGCATATCTATTACTCCAATATTACGTACGTTCTCGAGTTTTCTTACAAAATTGATTTAATGCTTCCACGTTTTAACAACATACGAAATTTTACGGATTGCTAAGTTCAGCTGGTCGTAGGATATATCGTAATGCAAGACCAATCTGACGGTTGTATTGTTTAACGCCAGACATAGAATAATAATCTTGTCGTCTTCGTCGTCGTCCAGGACCGTTTTCAGTCTATCCATGAAGACCCTCGATGATGCGAACCGTGGATTTACATCGACGAAGACCATGTTCGATTGCACCGTTTCCAAGTCCACGCTGCAAATATCGGAATCCAGGTCGTTTATAGCCCGCGCTATCTTGCGGGCGTGTACGTGATCCTCTTCTAGGCGTGGAAGGACCTCCTCCAAAGCCACCAACCCGGCAGCAGCAAGGACCCCCACCTGTCTCATAGCACCACCCAGAACCTTCCGTATTCTCCTCGCTTTGGTGACAAAAGTCCTCTCGCCGCACAACAGAGATCCGACCGGCGCTCCTAATCCTTTGCTCAGGCAAAAGGTGACGGAATCGAACCTGGATGCGATCTCCTTTGCAGGAGTTTTCGACGCCACGGATGCGTTCCATAATCTAGCACCGTCCATGTGCAACCTAAGATGGTTCTTCTTGGCCAGCAGCACCAACTCGTCGATCCACGATAGTGGAACGACTTTCCCGTTGATCGTGTTCTCCACGATCACCAGCTTAGAGATCGGTTCGTGTATCGTCTCCGTGCGGAATTTTTCTTCGAGCTTTGCCAGGTCAAACGTACCGTCGGACCTGTTTGGCAGAGGGCATACGGTCACGCCCGCGATTTGCGCTGCACCGCCTTGTTCGTGTAGTACAACGTGAGATCCGTCACCGCAGTACGCCTCGCTACCGCGTACGTCGCAATGAATCATGACTGAAATTGAGGAGTTATATGTACCACAAATGACCGTGCATAATCCTGTGTATCTTGTAGAATTGCTTATTATATGATCGCGGTTGTTTCGGAGCGATAAAATTTCTTTGGATATTTTGCCCCGCTTGGAAATGTGTTGCAATGAATTATAAGATATTTAGGTAATGCTCGCGGAAAAAGGCAACGTACGATGATGTATTAAAATAGATTTTCAAACATACTTGTCCTTGCTTGAGAAAACGTTAACTCTAATAATGTTCATTATCGTCGATTGTTATTTATAAATTGCTTTTGTAATTGTAATCGGGGACACTCACTAGCTGTCAAGTTTCCCATGGTACCGGAAGGCAGGAAAATCGCAGCTTCTTTTCCCAACAGTTGAGCCGCGCGCTCCTCCAATTCTGCAATAAAAATAGAAGAAAATAGGAGAAAAGGGCACAAATCGATAGAAATTTTCATAGGACCTTCGTACTTTTCACCGTTGGATCTTCTTCGTAAACATCGTCGCCAACTTCGGCTTCGTACATCGCTTTCCTCATAGATGCTGTTGGTTTTGTAAGTGTATCGCTTCGCAAGTCGATAATGGGGATCTAATATCATTTCGTCGAGTTACTTCGTAGCTTACTGCTGTTTCTCTAATCGTAAAATTATTCGTACTTACATTGTGTTCCGCGACATAACGCCAAGCTTCAGGAGTCAGAGTTCCTCCGTAAGACATTCTTGGTAAATTGGACGACTCCGACGTTGGACTTTTGATTTTTGCGTTTATCTATATGTCCTTTACTGGTTACACATATATATATTTATAAGCCAGTAATGCAAATTTTGTACGTATATAAATTTGGTATGAGTTAATAAACTATCTATATCTATGTGCATAGATAATGTGTAAGAAAATCGAAATATATATATATATATATATATTTACACTCGTGCACATGTCCTTAATAGTGACGCAAGATTTGTTACGCGTTACACGGCTTCGTTTCGTGTATGCCACGCTCACTTAGATGCACAACAATCGTAAATCGATTAGTCGATAAGGAGAGATAAAAACTGATTGGCTAGATAGGAGTGATAAACTAGCTTTCCCTCTGCGGGTTTCAAAACATTCCACAGCCTCGCCCGATAAATGACGATCCGCGGACCTTTTAAGATGCTCGAAATTCCCTTGAAATACTTACCTTATTTGGCTTGTTTTCGCTCAACCGAATGAAATCTAGGTTCTATGCCTCGGACGCCGGCGGTTTCGGCTGGCTCGCTTATTCGCATTTTACGCGATAGAAGGATTAACATAACGCGAAACGGAAGATCCTCATTCGAAAGTGTAGCACAAGAATAGGAGTACTAGTCGAGCTCATTTTCATTTTACGCGGCATGCAAACCTTAATTTTTGTTACGCAAGGCACGCGTTTCAGACGATTCGCGTTTGTTACTTTCATTCTCCGACCGGTTTTAACGCCAAAGTATTTTTTTTTTTAGTGCCACGCCCATCTTTCTTTAAAATCGAATTTTATAAAAATCAAGTGCATTGTTTTACATCGATATTATAGTTACGATTGTTTTATTCATTTCATTATCCTTGACTTATTGTAAAATCGAAACTGAAAAATTTTGCGAGTTTGTCTTAAGTTTGTTCTATTAAAATCGCTGCTTCTCGAGCTAGGTCTATTTTAAACCTACAATTCTCATTCATATATTGTAAGCAAACTTTACTCCATTTGGATGAATAGTGCGTCAGAAAAAACGCATGGCATAAGGCTGCTCAATTTTGTGCGTACGATCGAAATGATGAAAGTCGGGCGTGGGCGAGAAAAAATCGATAAGGATCAATGCTCGTTGCGTAGCTGGAAACGCCTTCTTTGATCGCGTAATAAAATCTAGTGGCACCCGCATGTTGTAGCTGCGTTTCGTATGGTTTTTACAAGGGATCCACGTTACCTGTGTACCTGCGAAACTCTCACTTAACCTTAGTTCGTAATGGACCACGGAGATCGCAGCTTCGACTAATTAAAGTAGCGCACACGTCACTGTTTGCAGTTTGTGGCAGTCGTCTAAAGTTCACTGTTGAATTTTTTGATCAATATCTGTCTAAATAAAAAAACGTTGTTAGACGTGCAGAATGGAATAGTAATGAAGGAAAATAAATTATATACGAGCTCATGTTTATTAGATATTTTTTGCAAATCATTGTTTATTATTATTTATCTGTTTTTCCAATCATTAAGAATCCATTTACAAAAATATGTGCGATGCTATTTCATTGTTTGTATTTCACATAGGCAGTTTGACATTATAAGTTGTGTTTCATTCATGTATAAACATTAAATGTCACTTTCACGTGGCCTGGCAACATCGATACTTCAAACGTTAACGGTTTCATGACTCGACGTACAACTTTAAAGCCTTATATTGTCGGTGACATCACTTCTGTAGGGAACTGCCACGTTATCGACCTTACATCAAATCGTAACGGTTTCTGTTTTCCTTTTACCCGTGTGACTTCGTCAAATTTAAATCATCGTGACATTACCGAAGTATAAAAATGTTCAACAAATTTCTATTGCAATGCTTTTTCATGGGAAATAATTCGAACCTTCAGGGTAAATTGTTTAAAGCTAATAATCATATTCATTATTTGAAAACTTGTCCGACATAGGGGTACTGAAGGCGAACGGTCTTAAAGCCTGCAAGTTTCCAGGTTTGGCTGGAGAAAACGATGTCGCTTAATGCCACGGTACTCGGTACATTGGGACCGTTGGAAAGCAGGCTCTTCATTACCGAAGATAATACCCTCGTAAACATTTGAAATCGATCGAAAATAGAACGTCGCCTGCGAGAACATCGCCGGGAGCGTATTATCCAAGTTCCATGCCCAGGGCGTGCGCGATTGGTCGACGCGTCGGGCAAGTGCCTCGTCGCTGCCAATGGGCGGTTAAGGTCGCAGAAATTTCCAGGCGGGCGGCAGACGATGCGCGTGCGCGCACGAGGATACTGCACGGTGCCTCGGCTCGTATTACTTCATTGCTGGAAGCGCAGCAGCGCCGCGCGGCTGGGCCGGTAACTATCGGTCCACCAGTCCGTGCGAAAGAGGAAAAAGGAAAGGCCTGGTCGAGAGAGAGGGAGGAAAGGCGAGAGAATGTTAAAGAGGTAGAGTCGTGGAGGCAGCAAGACTCGACGAGCCGGGAGTCGAAACAGTCGGAAGCAGTGCGGCCGATACCGAAGCAGAGGGATACGCCGGAAAGGGTGTGTGAGGGAAAGAGAGAGAGAGAGAGAGAGGGCGCGCGCGCGAGGAAGAGAGGGAGAGAGAGAGAGAGAAAGAGAGAGAAAGTGCGTTTGCCCCGGTGGTCCTCTTACATGTGCGGGCTCGTCGCGCCCATAGTACGATCCTCGGAGCTAAGGGACGACTCAACGCAGAGTGTGCCAGCAGACGTTCGCGTGGGTGCGTCGATCGCGGTGGTGCCGTATACGACGAGACACGTTGATACGAGGGGCGAGAGGTAGTACATCGCGTCGCGTACGTTAGAGAGGATTTCGCGGTTGGCAAAGGGAAAGAGGCGCACCTCGTTGGCATTGTGTGTGCGCGCCTACCAAACAAAAATGGCGGACGTGGACTCGAGGGTAGACCGGTCGGATCCGGAGCTGCGGTTCCTGTCGGTCGATAGGAACAGCTTCAACGACCCGGCGACCCAGGCGGAATGGACACAGAAGAAGTTGGTCTGGGTGCCCCACGAGACCCAAGGCTTCGTGGCGGCTGGGATAAAGGGCGAGCGTGGCGATGAGGTGGAAGTGGAGATCGCGGAGACCGGCAAGCGCGTCCTCGTCGCCAAGGACGACATACAGAAGATGAACCCGCCGAAATTCGACAAGGTCGAGGATATGGCGGAGCTAACCTGCCTGAACGAGGCCTCCGTGCTGCATAACCTCAAGGACCGATACTACTCCGGCCTCATCTACGTGAGTAACTTCCTCGACGTTTCTTTATTCGTGTCTCGAGTTCGCCAGCGGATCTGGCCGGACCGGCTTATGGCTTTTCTTCCTCTCCTGCTTTATCTCGTTGCACGCGTATCTTTTAAATGCACCGTCGATGAACCGATTCGATACGCAGTGCAGCACGAAATTATTCTATTCATACTTATCCCGATTTGCGTCTTTGTCAAAAAACGATTTGCTTATTTCTTTGTTCAGAAATCTGCGATTTTTGGTTAAAATTGACGCGGTCGTATAATCTGTCAAGGAAATACCGCGAATTGTACGTTTATGAGATTAATCCACACCAAATTGCCGCAAATCTTATTCCCGGAAGGAATGGGTTTCTCACTTTATAATGCACTCGTAGAAAGCGTATTGAGTGAACTCATCAACGAGATAATTTGTGTTTTGTCATATATCATATTGAAAAAAAATCTGACATTTTTTATAAGCCCGGTATGTAAATTTTCATCTAATTTCGTTCTTATTAAGCCTATATTATCTCGCTTCCCTTAACTCCGTTGTTTAAAAGGATACTCCTTTTAAAGTACGTTATAGAACAGCTATTTTATAACAGTATCGGAGCTATTATTGTTTTCCGTCTCTCTTTTCCCAAGCTCGTCCTGTTAGAATGTAAACACTGTCATGTTCGTTTTCAGTGAAATACTTTAATGACCTTAAAACCGTAATCATTACTTTCCTCCGTTTCACTTTCCGCAGACCAATTATTTTAAAATACATCATCTAGGATACGAGTGCTCAGAGATATATTTTGGTACACATTTACGTGATTCGATTGAATTCATGTAATTCAAGGAGCAAATGTGTACACATATATTCTTAGGTCATAAGTACTTCAACATTGTGGCAATATAAGAAATGTGAAATGGGCCTTTTCAATGTCGTAATATACGAATTTATTCCGCACGCTTCTCGAGGAAGTTACGTAGAATTGTCAAAGCTAACGCGACTTTCACGGTTTGAATGTTCCTTCGATATTTAACATAAAACCGTAGGAAAAGTAGCTCTTGGATCCGTGGTACCTCTAAGAGAACGTAAATGGCCGTCGAAAAGGTTAGTAGCGGTTGTTTGGTCTTCAAAGCGTTAACCCTTTTACGACTCGTCGTCGTCGTGCCTCGTGCTAATGGAACCTGCCGTGGGCTCCACAAGTCGTGGAGAATAATCCGGGAATATTTCATGGATGTCTTTCCTGGTGTCGTTGAAAGGGCATGCCCTGTCAAGCGTTATCCGACAGAGTGCGAAATGGAAATGAATCCGCGGCGACGGCAAAGTGTAAATTTCGAGTGAAGGCGAGTCGGAATTCGCGGATTGAAAAGGAGAGAATGGTCATCGGCGGTGCAGCGTTAACGCAAGAAATATCGGTCACTACGTCGATATATCTAGATAAACTATGAATATCTTTTAAACGCGAAGTATAGAAAACGACAAAGTAAATAGATTAATATAATTCTTCAAAACTGTATGGATATTATTCGAAAAAGTGCCGTTATAAATTTTAAAAATTCTGCTACAAATCATAAACCGTCACTTAACCAGTTTTGGTAGATTTAGTACCAAAACTCTTCGAGGCGCAGCGAACAATACCATTTAAAATTTGAGCTCTGCGGCACACTATTGTGCTAGGTAAAATGCTAGGCAAACCACTTCTTTGCGATTTTTAATCGAATCGTTTCTATTATCCGCGAATGACAGATCCAGAATTTCTGAGAGAATCGATCAAAGACCTTCGACAAGGGTGCCTCTCATTGGTGGGTTACTTACTTCGCAAAATTTCGACCAATGAGGGGGCCGAACAGCGGGACGCTTTTTTTTTATGTCAACGGTACGGAAGAGCCGTAACCTCGAGAAGGTGGGCAGCCGAGAGAGCAGTCTCCTTTACCTCTTTCTTTCGCTGGTGAAGGCGACTTACTTTCGCTCGTTACGCGAACTAAAGATAGCACGTTTCGCTACAGTTCTCGCTCGTCTTCGGCTGGAATTAATCCACGCGCGTGGGATATGTCGAAGAACGATCGGCCGGCTTCGATTTACGAATGCACCGCTCTGCTCCGTATCCGAATATTGCCTCGATCCTGCTTCTCGACAGCTTTTCGTCCAAGCTGGCTCTCGCGACGAGTGACTTGAATTTTGAGTTCATTCCTTATCGCTCGTAATTGCAATGTATTGGATGAATAAGCCGGATGACGTATAGGATGTATAGCGGGGAACCGCCCAGCTTTACGCTACGAGTATCCGGGTTTTATTTACTTCCGACGGCCGTCCAGTTCTTGGCATTGCAAATATTACAGGACATTAGCATTCGTATTGATTTCATTACCGTATGACCGAACCTCGTGTACTGTTATACATTGTTCGATTTTTCCCGCATAAATTGTAAGCTTTGAGGATTTTGTAACGTTCTTTTTAATTTTAAACTGCACTGTTAACATATCGTAGAAAGTTATATCGAATCGTTCAGAATGGCTTTAGTCAATGGCGAGCGCCAAAAATCAATGCCACTTCTATGGTGACATTCGTCGATTTCACTTTATCTTGCGCGCTATCTATTCGGTATTATTTCCAGCCGTTATCGCGTCCTTCCACTACCTCTCCTTTTGCTTGTATAAATTTGTCAGGAGAACATAATGTGGCAAGGAATGCGAAGCAGATGTTATGAATACACGATTCGTTGCGGCGAAATATCTGGTACCAAGTATTCGCGTATTGATCTATTATCCCAACTTACATTCAGATTTCAACGTATCGTACGAACCTATTCCGGACTTCGACGATTAGCCTTAAGGATAGCTAGAAATGTAGGAAGAGTGTCGATGGGAAAATAGACGATGACTTGCTTCTGGCAGATTTTTCGACAGACAAAATAGACAAGGCCTGACCGAGGCGTACTTTATCAATTTATATCTCTTCTACCACGTTTTTACTACCGTGATAAAATATTAAATATACGAGGCCACGTTTGTTGCAAAGATCCGAATTACGATCCTGCAGAAACTTAACACGTGGAAACGATTCTCGTACACCCTGACTAATGTAACGTACATTTAGTCGTCTTCTTTACAATAAGTTTCAATGAAGGGTGCAAAACAACGACGCTTTACGATCTGCCGATAGGCGAAGGCGCGCCATAAATTACGCAAATTGGGAAAATTGGAGTTATCGGCTCGCAACGTCTAATTCCATAAACAGCGAGCGCCGTTTTCCTGACAGAAAGAAGCGTGCCCGTGGAACGTGCAAATTGGATGCGATTAGCCCCGTACGGTGCAATTTGATTCGACGCGTAACGAGACCGCCGCCTTTCTTTGTTCTGAGCCTTCGATCGGAATGTGCCTCAACTTAGTCATAGATCAGCCTCGAGGTTTTTCGGCGTCTTCCGTGTGCCGCGCTAAAAGTATTTCAAACGTCTCGATTATTATTCCGCTGTCGCATATATTCCTGTCGCTGATATTCCTCGTCTATTTATACAGTCAACAAAAAGCAGAATCGACGATAATGATCGATGCATTACAGGACGCGATGGATTCCTCCTCGTGTACCCAACGCGAGGCGATTATAAATATCAAACGTAAACGTTTTCCCCTTATTTCCAAAAATTCATTATGCCGTTATGATGGAGGTTTTGTTATCCTCGAATTTCTAACAAGTTTCTTATGATCGCTTTGCGTACTGCCAGATCGCGCGTAGTTTTGTACAATTATTACGAACTTTATGATACGGTGTTTTGAATAAAGATAATTTTAAACTTACACCGATGCATGAGTATATAAGTTGATAATTCGCGATGAAATCGATGCCTGGTAAGAGCGCCCTTTTCTCGCGGGAGGAGAAAATATTCCAGCGAACGAGTCGGGCCAGAAATTTTGTACACCAGCGCGTTATCACCGTAGGTCCGTTGCGTGACTTCGTTAAAGGCCGTTGACTTCACCTACTAGGGACTATTTTAATTAAGTTTTCGCACACCATACCAAGTGCGGCCGGATTACCATTCCGGTCGACGTTTTATCCTTATCTACTGGTTTTACCGTCCTCGACCGAAAAGTTCTTTAATCTCGGAAATTGGGATTGCGGTTCGCCATCCGTTTCCTCCCTAGACCGAAAAGCGCCGTGTAAAAAGGAAATTGGGGTGAAGGAGGTGAGCAGGAGGGGCGAAAGTTAAAAACTTAAAATACATCCGTCGTGGGTTAAGCGATAGAAGTATTACAGCAGCGTGAACGAGGAGTTTCGAAGATCCGTGTAGCACGTAGCGGGCATAAACCGATCCATTACCTCGACATTTTCTCTTATCAAGGGGCGATAAGGCTTACTTCACCTTCCCCGGCATTGTGACTCATGCTAATTTTAACCGAGTCTCAAAGCAAGCGATTATGATTATCCCCAAAAGCAGGTTGAAATAGGCATTCCATTTGAGCTAAGTAGTTTTTACGCGATAAGATTTTTTTTTGATTAAGTTAGCATATTACTGATCAAGCATATTAATATGCGATATTAATAGTTGCACGAATTTTGAGATTTAACGCGACTTGCATCGGGAATTTCTGTACGCAGGTTTACTTTGAGCTTGAATCGTTCTTGCTTGATGCGGAGCAATATTTACGTGGAATTTTAATTGGGACACGGCAATCGTTGTTTGTATCGTAATTGTATAGGTTAATGTACGGCTGTTTTGATCATTTTTCCCCCAGTTGAACATATGCCGCGCTAGCGATAATCGGAGAAGAGAGTGGCTTTCACTTTCGACGGTTATTGGGGATCTTCGTTAGGTGGGATATGTTATTCATCTCGTTTTGCAGACGCGAAGGAAGCGTGGATAAAAATGTTACAGAGTTTTCTATTTATCTTTCGACAATTTATAATACTCCTGATTTTTAAGAGAACACGACAATATCTTAATGTATGTTGATACAAATATATATATAGGAAATCCATTATAAAATTGATGTACAATTTGGAAAAAGATCACGGTAATACCGTGTAACAATTTTAGACATTCACGGTGCAAAAAAAAAGACTGCAATTTTATTAGGAGGAACGATGAACCGACACTCCAGGAATATTTTCGTATCATCGCGAATTCCGCGTGGACGCTTGACCTGAAAGCAAAACATTTCGATGCTCATACTCCGCAATCGTCGCTGAAGAAGTGTGTTTTCCATTCCGCATAAAACATCTCTTTCGTTTTAAAGGCCGTCTTCGCAAGCAGAGCTACTGTGTCTCAGCGATAACCGTACACGATAAGATACCAAATCACGCAGATGTTCTTACAAAAAAAAAAAAAGCAAGATCTCTACGAATAAAATACTCTCTCCCAATTTGTCGGTAATTCGCTAATCGGCCTCCCAAAGCGTCGACAAGATTCCATACGATAGTCAAAAGTCTCTATCTTCGAGGAATATTCGCTTCGCACGTGCGCGCGTCTTTCACCTTCCTCGACAGGAAATCAAATCTCGCGCCAATAAAGCATCGCTCGTGCCACGATAATAATTACAGCTCTATCGATAAAAACCGTATCGAAGGTTTTCGCGGTAATCGGGGAGCGTTGAGGTTTTTCGAAGCTCCTTTGAAGTAGCCTGTAGATTTTTTCACGTGGGCAAAAGCGAGTCAAAGGAACGTGGCTCGTAACTCGTACGATCGTCGTCGGAATTCCGAGATGGTCAAAGATACCGAAGTCATGTTCTATGGTCGTGGAAAAGGGGTAATCCCTTCTCTCCTACCCCGAATAACCAGTCTCCGCATAATCGTCGTATTGCAGTTAACGCACGATATTTGCAATCTTATCGTGCAACATTCTACAGCTGGAGATACCGTTTTGGCGTTATCCTCCAGTCGGTCGGATCGTCGAATGCAAACACGATGCTCCTGGTTATCGTCATCGGCGCGTAAAAAATCTCCAAGGGACGACGAAAAGCGAGGAATGTCCCTGCGATTTATTATTCATGACTCGATGGGTACGGACTTCCGTTTTTTTCTTCTTCCTCTTCTCTCGCGAATCTCCGTGCGCTACAAACAATGAGCTTCTTTCGACGTTGGACGCGTCTACAGCCTTGGACGCCGCCGGGCATGAATATCTTCGCGATGCGCTAGAAGACGATCGATCGAATCCAATTTCTCGAAAGTGACTTTTCATCCGGGGAGGGGGGGGGGGATGCTCAAAGCCATCAGAAACGCCGATTTCGCAATTTTCCTCGATGACGGATGGCCGATCGAATTGCGCAACGAATTCGAAAATTCCAGTAAAGATCGATAAATGCCGCTTCTTACTTCCCTCTATTTGCGATAAACGGCTCGGTTGTCCAAATAAAGAAATTCCGTCTGCGCTTAATGGAAGGCGCGCGGACGTATGTACCGAGAATTCTTGAGCGGAATTATCAACAACCGCGGGTAGATTATCTGCTCAGCTGGAACCACGATACCCAAATTCTCTATAACCAAAATCCACTGTTGCTCCTGAAATTCCGCGTTACGCATACTTTTTATATATATATATATACGCGATAAAAGATTCAGAGCAAAGAAATTTAAGTTTCACATTGCGATTAAATGTGCATTTAATATCCGTTTGTATCGCGATTATTTTGCTTATAAGTGAAATCAAACACTGTCTGTATTGAATATTACTACAGGAATATGAGGATAATTCTCATCACAGTATAAACGCGATGAAGATATTTCTACCGTAAATGTTGTGCGTTAAAATGTTGATTGGGACGATTTTCCAAATAAATTCGTCGATGCCTCTTAGTGCACGCCGAATAGAATGGCATTGCGAACGATCGTAATATGACTAAGGAACGACCACGTTTTGATTGTAAGTGCAGGCTGAATATGACGTACGATAAAGATAATTTTGTAACAGTATGCGTGGAGCGTATATTGTATCGGGCGATCTCTTCCAAGAAATTTTAACTTGGAGTTAAGTGTGTAGATAGCGACCGAGCGAATATATCCGCTTTGAAAGCAGATTGCCAAAGTCTGTGGTCTACGAGTTCGTTCTCCGTTATTTTACCCTCACCCGAGTAATTTAATTTGCCGTTGCAACGACTTAATTACAGCATGTGAATTTAAATACAGCATGAATATTTCTCCGATTCAAAATTGACCAATGGCATTGTAGCTTTCTCGTTTAAATTTCCATTGAGCTTAAATAATCCCATCCGATGTTCTCACTTAATTCCACGTGCTTCACACACCCTCCACATGGAAAGTCTCTTTTTCTCTTCCACAAGACACTCGTCCGACATTTTCCAGTTATATATCAAAATTCTCCGTCCATTAATCAGTTGCACTTAATTCTCAAAAAGATCTATTAATCGTAACATCCTTCTTTTATAAACACGCAAGGAGCAGATTAAAATCACGTCATTCATACTTGCATCGGGGCGATTTTTTTTGTCGATCTTAAAATAAAAAATACTTCACTTCTATACATAACGATTCTGTTCGAACCAGACTCACAACCAGGATCTGGTTTATCAGTCCCTCTCCATTCGCCAAGTCCAGCCAAGCTCGATGCGTAGCCTCCAAAGGGCGAGTGTAATTTTTATTGGCCAGGCTTCCATAAAACGTTCAAGCGTCGTTCCTCATCGGCCTGAACTTGAGGAACAAGAGTCGCCGTTCCTGGTGACTCACGCATGACTGAATCAGCACAGGCGACTCAAGAATGACAGAGATATGGAGCTGGGTAGGGGCCCGAACCACGAGAGGGGGGCATAAAAATGAGGGAGACCGCAAGGAGGGAAGGGTCCCTAGGAAACCGAGGGGGGGGGGTGGAGAAAGAGTGTCGAACGCTTCGATAATCGTGATGCTCATTTTGAGATCGCTATGCACGGCTAAATCGATATTAAGACGGTATCTGATACAGGCGATCTCTCGACCGGGGAATAATCTCCGTCGGTCGCTCGTAACGAATATTCCAACAAACCGTGATTCTTCGTACGAAGGAAGGAAGTCTCTCTTCTCGAACTTGCACGAGTCTAAACATCGAGAAACGCGAGATTCTTCCAGGGAATGTCTCTTGGATCCACGAATGTATTTCATCCTTTATACTGAATATTGCTCGCTTAATTTTATTCGCTCGTGGCGTCTCGCGAAGCAAGGTACGATAACGCGTGCATAGGACAAATAAGAGTATTGGTTGGTACGAGTTATATCAATATCAAGATACTATGCGGTATATGGAATTTCTTAACCGTGAAATAATCCACGCTCGTCGTTCGAGAAGATCGCGATTCTTCGTAGGAAGGAAGGAAATCTCTTCTCAGACTTGTGCCGGTCTGAACACCGAGAAATATATATTTCTTCCAAGAAACATGGCGGACTCGTGATTATATTTTATTTTCGATTCCACGATTGTATTTTTACGATACACATCGTTCTTTATTACGATCTCGCACTGGGAAAGATTATTGCTCGTCAAGACTGCGATTTTATTTTTAATGTTTTATTTCCGTTACACCGAATACGTTGAGATACATTTTAATCCTCCACGACATATCGCGAAGCGGTGAACGACGATGTATCGAATGAGAATATCGATATTGGTATCGAACATTCGACAAGCCGCGAGGCAGGAGGCGGAAAAGGCTCTTGTCTCAAAACTTTTTTTCGTAACGAGCATGACATCACGCTTTAAAAGAACTCGCTTAAATGTTACTTGAATTAATCTCAGCGGTGGAGAATCGGCCGGCTATTGCTCTTATCGCCATCCCCATCGGGCCAACCGAGAGCCGTGTTGAGTCATTCTAATAAAAAGTGCGTACAACGTACGATGTGCGACGCAGGATTTTCAAGTAGCACGAGATAAGGTTTCACCGTGATTGTTCTTTGGCAAAATGGAATTTTTTTTACGATACGCACCTCTCCGTGTAACAATAAGAGACACGATCCCTTTATCCATGATAGTAAGATGACAAAGCAGATCATAGGACACAAACATTCATCGCCTAAAATTTCTCCTAAATTCTCTAAAAATCCAGGAATTAAATTAGACAAAGCAGTATAAGGAGAGAGAATTTTTCTCATCGAATTCCACTTTGGATCTTTTATGTACACCGCGTAGCAACTAGTAAAGATCCTTATTCTTCTTCGATTCGTACTTTAGTCTCTTTAATACATGTAATTAGCGCAGTACTACGTACTGTACGAGCCTTACGACGACTGCTGGAATCAAGTATGGATCTTGGAATCTCGATTGGCTGATGACTCTTGACGTCGAAGAGCGGCGGGCAGAAAAAAAAGGAGGAAAAGCGCAGATCCGATCGGCAGATCTGCCGATAAAGCCTGAGCCGAGCAATACCTGTGCCAGGAAGGAAAGGAACACCGGATCGTTTCAAATCCGAGGGGCGAAAAAGAAGTTTTGCATGCACGATCGCATTCTCCTTCTCGTGTGCGGCTACACGTTGCAGGTTGCGAATACTAATGTGCCTGGACTGCCGCAGTCCTGGCCAGGGATAACGAATTCTCGTCCCACCGGGAAGTCGAGTAAAAGCAAAGACGATTGATTCCTTTCCTCGCTGATGACGATTATGCTGGATCGATAGTCGACGAATCGAGATTATGGTCCTTGACAAGAAGAAATGCCTGCACGAAAGATATATATAGCACTGTTCATGAGTATGCGAAAACCCATCAGATTCGGATAAGCAGAGATTTATTAATACTTCGCGAAAGGATAGTGTCAATATTGTTTAGTTTATTAATATTTCTTACGTCGCGCCATAAAAATATATAAGAATATTATAGATTGATCATATAAGTATGATTATTTTATTGGCAATTTCTGATGTTTGAACAAATCAGTGTTCGCGGAGAAGTACTATTCCCGCGGTGTATATGGATTAAAAATAGGAGAAAAGGATTCACGAAGTTGCCACTTTATAGTAAATTATCATATATGTCAAAGTAGTGATTCAGAGTATTTCTTGAACATCGATAAAGGCGTAAAAGGGAAGGGGATAAATAAGACTATGATTTTCCATTCGATCCTGCCAATTTGGCGAGATTTTGCGTCTTTGAAGTAGGAGAAATATTCGCTGAGATTTGCTGGCCTGCGTCGAAGATACGCGCTCCGCCTTGCGATGAATATATCTAGGAAATACACGCCGTACTCCCGGAATCGGCCCAAGGAAGCCTCGAATATTTATCCTGGAAATGCGAATGGCCATTTACGATGGTAATTTAGTCGCATCCCGTTAGAACAAATTAGAGGGCTAATTAGCCGGGAGTAATTTCAGCTACATTCTTTATCTGAAAATAGAATCTCTGACGCACACGGTGCCCATTGTCGGTTACGGTCGATGTTTCGACAGATGTGATTGTGCTCCTCGATTAAATTCCGCGTATCCGTTATTGAAATCGGATAGAGCCGCGGCGTATTCTATTGGCAGGGCACGTCACAGTCCCTTTGCCGTTTCCACGGGCATATTTAAGCGAGATTCGCATCGCGCCGCGCCAGCGGCTTAATTCGTCCGAGGGGCCTCGATCTTTAAAGAGAAAATCGGGCGAGACGAAAAACGATGCAATTGGGCTAATGCAATTTGCTTCGAGCAACGTCTTTGGATGATGCTATGATCTTATAATAGTTGCCGCGGCGATGTTTGAGAGGCTGTATAATTATATGTTCTCCATAGGGAGCGCCCACGCAACGAGGAAAATTCCACTTGTGCCCCGATATGTTTGCAGTCATAAGCCATTCGTTACTCCGTTCGGGGATCTGCAGGCTAACGATTTTCTCTCACGGAGAAACGCGCGGCACCAATGCGTTATGCAATCCCGATGAATTTCTCTACCAGGTCAAGATTCAAATTTTACGCGGAAGGTGCCGAGATCGATGGATGTGTAATAAATGCATAGCTGTTATGGTTACTGGCAAAGAGCGATGTAACGTAATATACCTCGATCGATTTTCCTCGATTCTACGGTCGAAAATTCGAGCTTAACGTGTTTCGTAACAATGTCTAATAATGCGACGACACGTTCTGCATTTTGTAAAAAATAATCTTTGAATCTCAGACTTATCAAGGTTCACGGATATTTATGCTTTGCATACTAAAGGAAGCTTTGCATCGGAGTATCGACATTGGTGCATAGCGGAAAAGTGGAACGGTGTGAAAATGACGAGTTTACCGCTTGCATATTTTTTAATGTGCTTAGGGGAATGGCTGCGTTGGGATCGAAGGCGATAGATTGCTCGAATAATTGCTAGAGTGTTCGTAATTACGTGCATGAAACCGACAGCAGCCACACATTCTCGTTACCAGAAAGGGTAATGCGAAACCTGCTCGACAAACATCCTTTTTTTTTTTTCAAATATGATTCTACTATCGGTATTAAGGTGAGCAACTTAAATGGCGCCTTTCCCCTTTTCATCGCGACGCGCTGCTTTATTTTATTAATAATACGGCATTTGGTCCAGGAAGTTTTATGCTGGTATAATCGTTTCGGAGCTGCGTCTTATTTTGTGTCATACAGTTAAAATAATCGTTGCTTTTTTACGATGCTGGAAAAGGAGAGAACACTTTCGTGCCGAAAAAGGTTCGTTCTCCTTACGAAATGTGTTTTTCCTCGAGTAGCTTTGCGGTTAAAATTAGTTTCGTCCTTTCGTTCCAGTTAGCCCGCATTGACTTGGTCGCATTTGTTGGTATTTATCGCATGGGTTTGCATTACCATAACATTTCCATAACTATTCAACGTACATTACTCTTGCTATTGCTATGTCAAAAATAATATCGACGGTTGTTTTTACGGCATATGATTAATGTGCGTTGTAAAACGAATTGAACGTATACGATCTGCATCGGCTACAGCTTGACTTGGAATTATTACGACTCGTCGGGAAATTGCTTCACCAGAAAAATGCACTCCGTATACGAATTAGTTTATAATCGATAGTCGATCGAGGCGTGGCACCTTCTAGGGCATTGCCCTGCGTCGAGTCTGGCTCAACGTGAAATTAAGGCTCAATGTCATTCGCCAAGGAGTAGCTTTACATGCAAAACTGTATGCCCATTTACTAGAGACATTTCCTTACGAAATCTACCTTCCACCAACACTCGATCGAATATCGATTTACCGATTACCTCGTAAGCAATAATCATTCAAGTGTTGTTAGAGTCCATTTGAAATGGAAATACTGAAACAGCAAGAAATCACTGTGCAAGTGGTACAAATTTTCCGACAAGTCGTTGATCAAATCTTTTCTATCGTACAAAATTCTTACTTATGTACATATCAACTAAATATAATCTCAAGTAAATCTCTCAATCCTAACAATGGGCTCGCGCAAAATCACGAGCGCAACTCGAAGGATTTAAATGATCGCGCAACTTTACCCAGAATTCCATCGAGGATTTCTGACGTATGTTCCTTCTGGATTTTTCAAACGACGACTCTCGTTCAGCCAGACCTCGCTTGGGTCACTGAAAATACGTTCAGCGGCCCATCTTTCGACACGCGTAATCCGTGGCGCCGAATTCTACTCGACGGCACGGCGGTGACGTCATGCCCCAGGTTCCTCATAAGTACACAGATGCCCGTGTTCTACCAGGAATGGTGGTTCTCTACTCACGCACGACCGGGAATGGGCCTGTGTGCAAGCTGCTGGGCATTCTGGGACACAGCAGTGACGTCATGCCCATCGTACAACCTGCGCAAGCCGGTCTCCTCTTTTTCCCCATTCTCCACGATGGTCAGAGGACCGAGCTCGACCATTTGGTTCCTCGGCCTCTAGGCCTAGTCCGTCATACCATCTACTGCGCAAAATATGCTGAATAACGAACTCCTAGCAAAGGCAGTAGGGATGATAATCTCGATGAAGTAGACGTCTACTTATCGTTCGATATCACGTTAGAGCCGTATATGGAAGTTCGTTTTTTAAAGGGTTTGATAAATGTTTTAACGTGCCTGGATGAATCGTATGAAACTGGTAGCCCCTGGAGCGACGTGTTCTCGACATTTTTCGTGTCTCGGTTGAGTCCAAGTTTGTCCAAGGATGAGTCACATAAAAGCGTCTCCTTTTTTTTTTATCGTCGATCGAGTAGGCCGCCAAACAAATTTTTCGCCACTTACCTCGATCTTGAGTAAACACTCTCTCCGAATCTGGCCGAAAATTACTTACGTCCTTATATTTCAACCTTCGGTTTTCGGGACATGGTGAAATATCCGTAAGCCGCTGTTTTGCACTTTGATCTTTGTACGGCTGCTGCGAATTCTCTGTTATGTCAAAAGTAAGAATCAAGATAACGTTGGATCGTGCACGTTAAGATGTTCGCGTTGCACCTTTGATCCTACGTTGATTGCAAAGTTCGTCGTTTGCACGCTCGAATCTCCATCGATCAATCTCCCAGGATTTCGCTAAACAGGTTATTATCCATCGAATTAAGTCACGGCGGAGTTTACTGCCGGCAGCGGAATTAGGTCGGTCGTTATGAAATGTACGTCATACCTTGCATGGAAATTCTTTTAACTTTCCCCTGTGAAACTTTAGAACGCTCCGTACTCGAAACTCAACCTGTTGCTTCGCTGTGCTCGAATTTTCAAGAGACTTCCGAGTCCGAGCCTTCAACCCTTTAAGTCATGAAAGTCTTCGTTCCTCGAGGGACGGAAATAAGACCCGGTAAAGCTTTCGCCCTGAGAACCTCTGATTCCTCGTCGACAAGTCCACTTAATATTCTTCTCCAACTCCTCGATCATTATCTCCCTTTTAATCATTACGCTTGATTATCTTTACGAATTGTTGCGTTTCAAGATCGTTCGCGAGGGACTTTCTTTCGTCTGCAAAATTAAGAAAGCATTTAGCATCGACGGTTCACACGCGCGATCGACGCGTGTCGCGGTTGGCATTTTCTATGGCACCTGATGCTGCAGCACTAACAAAGTGTGGGACGACAGGAGGCAGACAAATGCAGCCATTAATTATACTCGAGATAATTGTTCCTACGGTAGTAAACAAGATGGAGACGGAGGGCAGCAGACGCGGACTACGTGAGTAGTTGACGTGTTTATACGGGAGGGGATGAAGAAGGCAAATAAAATCCGCGATCGTCAACGACGAAAGTGAAGTGAAACTGCGGGCGAGGGAGGAAAAGGGAGAACGAAAAGGAGGAGGAGAGAGGGAGAGAGAGAGAGAGTAAAAAACCAAAGAGGAGTCCTTATAAGGATCAACGTCCTTAACCCGCTTCCTCGCGGTTTACCTTAAAGGCTTTCGATGTAATAGCGATGCGTAAAAAGCGATCCCGCGTACGCGTCGTGCAACTCTGTGCCTTTTATGGTCGACCCATATTCGTTCCTACATGGGCAGAAATCAAACTCTGACGAAACTTCCTCTCCCCGATATCCTAGGAGATAAAACCTCGAATGGCGGCCCAACCGGATTTCCAATAATAAAGTCTTATAAAGTGTCAGGAAATTTCGTTGCTCCCCTCCAGCTTCGATTACTTCCGCACAAATTGTCGCGAATAAACGTACCTACGATCGCACTCGAAAAGCAGAATATCCCCTTCGTATAAAATATTTTGCACAACGCAAAGTAATGTTGTTATATATATTTTAAACACGTATACTGTTTCTCGTGTTAAGGCGTTAAGACAAAGTCGCTTATTTTGGTTTGTATACATAAGCGTAAGCTGCGAGCATCGAGACCTTAAATGGACATGTAAAACCGTGTCGTTGATATTGTCATTTACATCGAGGATTTACCTTGAAAATTTAAACTATCAATTAGCGTTTCACCGTGTGCCCTCTTGTTAGTCATGGCGATGGTCACTGAGTTATACGCAAGAATGTTGGGTAGGTCGACGACACGATACTTCTGAGACCGGTTTCGGGAACCTTCGGAGTGCTCTGCCTGGAAAAAGGGGACAAAACAGATTTAAATTCTTGGTTTCCATCGAATCTTTCGTGAAAATACTCGAAAGGCCGATTATAATTCGTTCTGGGCGCGAAGTTTTTCACGAACGTCTCCCTTTCTGTCGTTTCCTTTGTCTTTCTTTACGGACGCTTTGTCGAAGCCCCGAGAATATGGTTCGAGCTCACCAATGGCCAAGGCTCACATCGTACAGAGACCTTTGCAGGATACGTTGTATTCTCAATCACACACGATAACCGTGAATTTGACAAAACCTGGATTTAATAAGACGACGAAATTGCTACGTTCATTTTTTAAGCTTACCTCGCAGCGGGCAGTACGCAAATTAGGTTATCGATGAGGTGTATCATTATTATTCCACGAACAGGCCTGTAATTTTATTCATAAAACTCAGCAATCATGTGGATAATACACGCAGCCGTGTGCGAAGTATTTGATTCTAATCGAGTGACCGAAAAGCAGGCGCCGTTTGGGCGCAGGGAGAAAAAAACCGCCGCATAAGCATACATTTTCTCAGCGTGAGTACAGCGTTTCGTGCGGTTTTTTTTGCTGACGTTTAAATATAGGATAAGTAGCTGCGAGTTGAAAAAACCCGACGTTCGGAATTAATAAAGAACTCTCTGTGGCGTACCGCTACTCTAGATTAAATTAAAGTACGCGCCAGTATTATTCTTTGTCTTTTGTGGTTTCTAAAAGTCTTTTCGATGTTCTCATCGACTTTGAGATTCGCCAAATATTCAATAGATCCATTTGCTTCTATTACTTCATACGTCAAGCATAGGCAAATTTGAAATCACGTGGTTATTCTGTTTATGTTGGAAAGGATTAATAATATTCTTAGTCATATGTCCGTGGCGGCTAATTTCATGGCCGAATAGTGTGGGACAAAGCACCGAAACGTACGTTTGGCGGCAGAGAACGCGTTAAAATATGCGTGATTTCGCGGACTTCCCTATGAATCTTTACCTCGGCTCGAAAGTATCCAGCTTGTATGACAAATACCCTGGGTAACACCTGAAAGAAGTGAGCGCGTGAGTCACGCTTTAGGTAGTTAAGAAATCGTGACCAATGATCCAGCGTGACATCGAGCATCGTGTGAAATTCCATGGCGATGCGTGATATTGGAAATGCCGTACTCTTTCGTATCGAAAATGCGACCGGATATTAAGTAATAGCTGTAGAGATTAATTCCGTGTTCCTTGAAGATGTTGAACCTTTATTTATAGAAAAATCAACTGGATCTTTATTTTATTTTCGTCAGATTTTTTTTAAACCCTGTTAACGAAACCTCCATAAATAAATTATTATTATTACATATATATACATATAAATTATTAAATATATAAATGTATATGTATTTATTTACTGGAGGATGTATTTAATTTAAAAATACAATTGTTAAATATGCAGAACGTCGTTTCCTGACGTGAACTCAAGCTTCAATTGCGGTATATTAATCGAGTAGCTAGCAGTGGTGCGGTTGCAGAATAAATTTTAGCCGTTAATCGGTAACTCGAGGCCCCGAGTAAATAAATTCCGCGGAGACTGCGATCTCGTTACTGCACCGCTAGTTTCTACTCGCAGATAAAAGGTTAAATAACTTTGCTCCGTTTCAATATCGCGCCTGATAAGTATTCTGATTCATCCCGCGCCAGCGGAATATGCATACCAGCGATCTCCTGAAAAGCAGCTCTGGTGTATACCGCATACGTGCTTTGATCAAATAATACCCGGACTAGTGTCATGAAACTTTTATGATAAAAGCTTATCTGAAAGCGCTCTTGGAGGAAATTGACTTTTTATACGGGGCAAAACAATCCCGGTATTATTTGCTGCGACCATGTGGACACGATATCGAGGTTTCTCCGTCGTGAGAAGTTAGTCCGCCGCTCACTCGAAGTTGGCTCGCTTTATTTTTTTGCTAAATCCATTTTTTACTTACAACTCGCATATATTATACTCGATGATAAGGCGCAGGTCGTTAAGTTTGAGTACCTGGCATTTTAACGCGCGGACTTGGACAGGTCGATCGGTCATAAGTAAACAAGGCTCTTATTTACATGTGTCGTTTCAGCGTTGGTAAATGATTTACTCGTTTATACATAGGGTATCGATTATTGCATTCGTGTGATTTAAGATTATTTCGGTGTATAACGATTGCAATTGGACATTTGAAGTATTATTTGGTTTTAGCCTCGGTGCCTGTGCTGATACATCATGAAATATTATATTCAGAATTTCTATCGAGATTACGCCTCGCTTGGAAAACTTCGCTCCTGAGGGATTAAAACGTCACTTCAGAATCTCTAGTGGTGCTCGATTCTGCCTTTATCAAGCCAGTCGTCTCTGCATTCGCGAGCTCTTTTCCCTCGTGGCTTCATTCGATTTGTTTCTCCGTTAAAGCAATATTCGCGGCATTGGCGCGCGGATTGTCGTAGACGACAATCCTGAACGTCGAGCCGGCCGCGCTCGTAAGTGATATATTATCCTGCAAAACCATAAAACTCAGTTCAATCCGAACAATGGGATCGTAGCGGAGCGCGCAAATGTCTCACTCCGAAATGACCGTTCTCGGTATGCGCATAAATCAATGCAGAAGTCGCGACCTCGTTAATTAATTGCGCGAGGCCGATAACAAATCTGTCTCCAAATATGTTAGCCTGGGATCTATTCCGTGTGACTAGAGCGACGTCTAGACGATAGGCCGTGGACGAGGATTAATCGATATTCAAGATTAATCGATTCTCCGGTTGGATCGATTACTCGATATTAACGCGAATTATTAGCCGCCATCTTGGCACACCTCGATACTCACGTATTTTGTATGCTTCTCTCTAAAAAGAATTTCGACAAAAGCCGATGCATCTAGCTATATAGATGCTAGGAAAAAATATGAAGCTTCGAGAAATGCAAATGTACTTTTTTATTTATAATGTTACACAGACGTGGTTGATCGATCGACGTTTTATACGACAAGTCGATTATTTTTCCCAAAGCGTGATGCAATTACGATGATATTTTTGATCCATGGGTACAAGATAATTCGATGAGAAACACAATATCGTTATTGCACAAGGGTTTAGTATATTCATCCATTGGAAAGAGCGTAAGAGTCCGAAGAGGAGCTTGGAGTTGTATTCGGAATGTTATCCAGGAATCATAGTCCATTTCAAAGGATTGACTTGTCATGGTCGGAGATGTTTGCAGGACGTATTCCTGAAGGGAGATGTGTGCAGATGTATTCTAAAGTCGTATTCGGTGGGTCGGATTGAGAACCACTCGGGGGAGGCTTTTACGAGATGACCGATCGATTTTGTCTACCGCAGCGAGCTTTTCGTTTCTTTTCGCCTCTCTTAGACCCGAGACAGCCTCGTCGAAAAAGCACAGCTTATGTCGGACCCGGTCCCTACTTCGTTGCTCTCGAGCGAAACTTCCCAAGGTGTCTTCTCCAAAAATGCATTTTTTCCTGCCTCTACATCCTACCTTTTTTACGGAAATAATCCTTCTGTCCGATTACATCCCGAAATGTTGCCAAAAGAAAAGTTTTTATTATTTCACTCGTGCAATCTCGGATGTAATTTATATCGTCTTGTAATAACTTCGAACGTTTCAGTTTTACAGACGCAAGATTCACGGATATAAGATAATTTTCTGAAATATAAGAAACGTAATCGAGGATAATTATCCGTGTTTCAGTAGTCAAAGTCGCTGTCCAATTTCCGCTCGTATTAATTAATAGTGAATAGTCGATAAAAATTGAGTTTGCACTTTTTTCTAAGCTGATACGCCAGGCATGTTTTACGGAGAAGTAAAATCTAGGGATAATCCGAGGAGGAGGCAGGGTTTTACAATTACAGGACCGTGAGTTGGTGTATTTATCAGCCAAGGGCTCGACTTTGTTCTCAATCCGGTGTTATCATAGGTGACGCGAATCGTCTTTGCGCTGGCTTAGCGTTTAAAGGGAAAAAGTCGAAAGCTGCGTGTCATAAAGCTGCCATTCTGAGTCACGCGAGTAAAAACGACGATGTATTAGACGTCTCGATATCTCTACCAGCAAGATAATCGAGGTAATACATTTCAATGAAGCACCTTCTATAGGAGCATACGCGTAGAAATAGGGGGATAACTAGATACAGAAGGAGAGACAACGAACGAACATGACAGTCGACATGCAGCACGCTACATATTTATTATGCAGAGCTACGTGCCATATTTATAGTGGAAGCTGGAGCAGAGAAATTAATTCGAGACTCCCTTAGGTACCGACGACCTTTTCTCCGGCGCGTTTCCAGGCCGACCTTTTGCGATTTCGGTTAACAAACGGCTCTCCCGGGTGTCAATCCGACTAACCTTTGAAACTGAAGTCGCAAAAATGCCCGTTCTTTAAACACTTTGTTAAGCAAAGTCTACCTTGTTCATCGACTCCTTCGCCAAGAAAGTTGTTCTTTAACTCCAAAGCCAACGGCCACTTTTTTAGATATATCTTGATATATCGCATACTTAAAAAAAAAAGGAGGACGCGAGAACTGTCAGTTGTTCGATATAACAATTTATATGCCGCAAGAATATCATGGAAAAATTCAGACAATGCAACGTGATAAAATCGTGATTTTGGAAGAGTTATCTTGATTGGTTTGGTAATTTTAGTGTTAGTCGGATGTTTCGTTGAATATTCAAATATAAAACTCGATGAAGATCGCATCCATCGTTGTACGATATGAAAATTGTGCCCGACTTGGATTTCATATCCACGCGGAATATTATTAATTTATCATTTTCCATTTCGAATTTCATTTAACGGTTCGTTGCACTAAGGTAACACCTCTTTGGTTCTCCGATTAATCGGCGTGCGGGCTTTAAGGATTGATCGCATTCCACTAAAGGGCAACAAGCATAACGATACCAGGTTTTCGTGCAAGACCGGCCATTTTCTTCTTGAACTTTGACAACGACCTCGCGCGATTTTCCAGCTTCGAAAGTGAAAGGCATTGACCCGAATATTCGATCGTCGAGGCGGCACAATTCTTTCTATCCCGTTCGAACTCGATGCGAGTATCACTGCGCTTGTATTCCATTGCAATTCGGCCGACTGCGTAATCCACGTTTCGAATTCGTATCTCGCGCCCTTCCTTGCCTCGATAGTTCGATGAGTATAACCACGAACCATAGAATAAGGATGTTATGCCGCAAACGAGACCTGAGCTGGAAGCACTTTAATTTTACTCACGTGGAAAGAGTTGAACATATTTTGCTCGCTCCATCCCATTTCGAGTTATAATCAGCCGATATGCGGTCTATAATTAGATGCATTTAAACGGTGCACCGAGAATAAACGCAAAGATATTTGAGGCAGAGCTTTTGAGATAAATTGCATTTGCAATCCTCATTACTTCAGGTGCTTCTCGCTGCGAATGTACACTCGTGGAAATGAAAGTAGACTCCTATTAAGGAACTGGGGAAGTTCTTTGAAGTGATGGTGACGGAAAAGGGGGAAGCCTTTGTCTTTGTTAGCATTTTTTTTTTCTTTGCGCTATTCTTTGAAATCACGTTATCTCGCATAGAATTGCTTTACAATGTCGAGTGAGACGGGAAATAAATCTGACCTAAACGATCCTTGTTTCAGACCTATTCCGGCCTCTTCTGCGTGGTGGTAAATCCCTACAAGAGACTCCCTATATACACAGAAAAGATCATGGAGAGGTACAAGGGCATCAAGAGACACGAAGTACCACCTCACGTATTCGCTATTACGGACACAGCGTACCGCTCCATGTTGCAAGGTACTCTCAACAGCTTCTTACGTATTTCTTTGTCGAAAATGTATACGAATATACGAAAATGTATACGTATGTCACCCTTTTTGTAATTCGACTCAAACGTAATAATACTTAATGAGTTCGATGTTGGTCATATATCGAAAGCAAATGGTTCGAGTAAAAACTGCTCAAATCCCTTACGATATAATATATAGAGTAATAAACAATCTTCTCTCGATAAAATTATAAAATTGACTTATACATTAAATTAAATTAATTATATGTATCGTTCAAAGAATAGGTAGCACGTATTTCTCTAAAAGACACGAGATATCGAACTGCAACATGGGATATAAAATTATAAATCAAGGTATTCCTGCTTCGTGCTTAAATTAAAAGGTATCGGATTATCGTTCCTCGGTCGTTTCGACAAACCAGAATATCACGCATACAGAATAAGCTGACCTACGCGGATCTCTGGTACCGTCGAAAGACACTGTGTCAAAGTTGTCCCCGCAATGTCCTTCTCGATTCCCGCTTAGCACGATCGCACCGATGTCGGTATGTAAAATACCCTGGGGTTAAGGCGACCCCAAATCTTTGACTCGGACACAGAGAACCATTTCTCGGGAGATCGATGATGTCTGAAACCCCGGTGATGCGTTGATCGTCTTAGACTGGAAACGTGCATTCGGATATGCATAATCGTCTCGAACTGGTGAATGTCGAGCAGGCATAGCGAGCACGAGACACGGCGAGAGTTCCTTCAAGTTCGTTGAAACTTAACGAGGCTCGCGGTATTGGAAAAGAAAAATTGGCTAATTAAGGGGAGAGCCTCGCTCGGAGGGTGCGGTGTTCTATGACAAACGAGGCCTGCCGCCTGACCTATCCAATTCCACGATCTCGAAGTGAAATAAATTGCAGCGTGCCTATAATCCATCCTTTATTATCACGCACAAATACATACGTCCTTCTTATATAATGCATTATGGAAAACTGCAAGTAAAATAGGTCTTAAAATGAGAAGCGTATTATTTTAGTGATGTCGAGTCGACGATGCGATTGTATAGATTATACAGATAACAGAAATCGACGGTGAATTACCTTTTGGTGCGCGTATCAGTGCCTCGCGAGCTATCCGCGTCGAGGAAAAGATATAACGGAAGCACAGGCGCGCTCGTATTCTTTCACTTAAACGAGACCCGATTAAATGGCTCGCACATTGGAACGGATAGATGCCCCGCGATAATGCAGCGATCCTAATCTGCCGGTTTCCCACTTTGATTCGCCGATGAGCTCATGCCAGACTTCGAGAAACGTTGGCCAATTTGGATTACGCGATGCTAGGCTCGATCGGATAAAATCCTCTCGGGCTCCACGTTCTTGCACTGTCGTGCTCCTGTTTTCCTTCGCCTCGACCAGAGGAGTATCGTCCGAGGGGTGACGATTCGGTGATTTATTTCCCTGCTAAACTCGGTGCCACCAAGAAGCCCGACGCGTCGAAACAAATGATCCCGCCGTGCATCGAAATACGTCGATCGAAGCTCATTCATATTTAGATCCCTCGCGGCTGAGCTTGCAGCCGAACGTCACGCATCATTTTTCATCCCGCGGGGATACATTTATAGACCGTTTGCTTTTAAATCCGCCCGAAAGTCGCCCCCCTCGCCAAATATAACGCGCGATCACTTTTTCTCGCGTACTTCCATTTTATCGTGTATTTTTTGAAGGACCGTACCGATTTCTATCGCGCACAGTTGGAATCTTATTGCGAATGTTAAGGTCGTTTTATTGGTATATATATGTATGTTCAATTCGTATATTGTACGTTGAGAAATCATCATTTTCTCCTCGATTTTGAAGGAATTCGTTGCCGCGCGATGGTCAGGAGTTTGTAGATATTTAAATGGTCGATGGATGTGTTGATTTTGTAACGTGTATTTGACATACGCATTGGATTTCTTTGCAGATCGCGAGGACCAATCTATTTTATGTACTGGCGAGTCCGGAGCGGGGAAAACCGAGAACACAAAGAAGGTTATTCAGTATCTAGCCTACGTGGCCGCATCAAAACCCAAATCGAACGCGGTAAGTGGATTTCGTCTATATGCACATATTGAAATAACATAAATAAAATTCTGCTCCTACTATATATACATATATATCATCCTCCAGGAACTTTTATATAATTTAAACTGTGATACCGACAAGAATAAAAATTGCAACTCGATCTTGTACGCGTGGTCTTTCAAGAGACACTTCGTGGGCGTATTATTTTAATTTTCGTATCAAACCGGAGATTAATCACGCTTTTGGCGTCGTAAAAGCAAGATTTATTGTTACAGCTATGAGAAGGACCTATAGGGCTATCGGGTATCCGCAGGAAATAACGTAGTATGTTAATCTCTTTATTAAAGCGGAGATTAATCGATCTTCGGGGACAATGCAGGCGAGATTTATCATCATTGCGATCAAAAGGACTTTTAGGGCTATCGGGTGTCCGCAAGAAACAACGTGGTATTTTAATCTCTTTATTAAAGCGGAGATTAATTAATCTTTAGGGACAATGCAGGCAAGATTTATCGCCATTGCAATCAAAAGGGCTTTTAGAGATAATATCCTGGGTATCGAGTGTCACCTGCAAAACCGAAGCGAGCGATAGCCGTATAGAAAATCCCATTGAGCTCGCCCACTTTACGTAATCGAGCATCGGACATACGTATTGTACCCCGCGGTACAATGGTACAATACGTCCTGCAATGTACGGCCTTCTCTCTCGACGTGAGACAAGGACCTTTCAAAAACACAAATCGTATCTGCTGTACGATCATCTATATTTTATATTTCACATTACGATTTATATTAGGCGCGCAATACGATTTATCAAATTCGCATTTTGTTTTTTTTAAGAAGAGGAAGATATGTTATAACTTTATTACGTCGATGCGTTTGCTCTGATTCTTTTTATAGCCATGCATATCGACGGATCTCTTTGTGTTTAGAACTTGCAATTTCCTGTTTAGCATCCGTCAAGGATTGGAATTTTTAGTTGGAGGATGGAGTTTAGTTTATACGTAGATTTTTGTACAGACCACTGTGGTACGTTTTATGAAACCAGAGTGTATCTTCTGGGAAGAACTGCTTATCAGGAAGGATGCGGTGAGGTTTCCGCGATCGTTCTACGGACTTTCGACAAAATCGCAGAAGTTGCTGCCCGGTAATTAAAAATACGAGCGTTGTATCGTACTTTAATCCAGGCCCTGCATAATTACGAGATTGGAATAACGATTTACTTGCGATGTTTTTATCGTCAAGCTCTATTTGCGTTTCTCTCTTTGGAATTACGAAGCACGCAACGAAGATAATAAAATAATGAAACAATGTGAATTTGATCTTTGCGTAATTTATCGTATTATTAGTAGATGCGATATTTTTAATCGTTAATCGTTCCTTTTGCTGCGCCTTCAACTCATTTTGGCTGAAGGAAAATCTATTAAAAATTCGGGTCTGCGTTCGAAGAATTAATTATATCCGTTAGGCGTGCACGATGTAATTATGATATCACGAATTCCTCATCGACGGCTTATGGTCGTGTATAGTACCTCCTCTGTCATTTGCACACGGTTCGTCCAACATATCCACAAGCGTAATTTGATTGATGACCACAGAGTCGACCTTTATGGCTTATTTTCCAACGAGCGTACAATGTAACACCATAGCCGAGGTCCTATATCATTATCCGCGGTGTTTCAAAATAAAAGAAGTTCTAATTAGTAGCCTTGCAATGACGAAGCGCAGACATCGAGGAAAAGATCCCCTCTGGCTTTGTATTCGAATGGAAACGTGGCTTCCATGGATTTTCCTCAACGGATTATGCCATCCGCCGAGGCTCGTGTCACTCGTGCGAGAACTATGGCAACCTTAACATAGTTTCGATCATCATAAACCAGATTATGAGGGAACAGATGGCCGCTTATACGCCGATTAACTTCAATCGATCCGTATTGCGCCTCGCTGATCGTGATCGAGCAGAATGCGGCGGACCTGCATCGTGTCCGAAGGACCTCTCCTTTTTCAGCCAAACGATCCAGTTATCAATCTAAGATGGTTTGAGTCATGCGCGTGTGACTCACGCCGCGAAAAGGAACATCGACAATATACCGATATTGCGTGATTTCAAAGAGAAAGATCCTCGAGGAGGATCGTTGCATTCTACTTGTAATCGGGGATTCCTTTGCTCGTTTCAGTATCTACGGACTTTCCTTTAATCCCATCGATAACACATTACTCTTACATTCGCGCTCCAAATATGTCACTTTCATTCTACGCCTACTTCTCGATCGACCATCGACACGGAAGGGGCGTGGAAGTGTTTTGAAAATCGTACAAGATGTCTAAGCGATAAATACAGGTGTCTCGTGAAGTACGCGTAAAAGTGCTATGCAAGAAAATTGGGATTAACGACATAAGCGTGCGTAAGATTCGTGCACGAATATTTATATCGCAAGCGAAATAAGGTTACAGGTGAGACTTGCGTATCCTTTCTGAATAGGTCCAACGTTTCTGGCCGTCCTTTAATCGAGGGGTGGAGGGGGGAGCGCGTTTGTGATTGGAGGAGACGCGGTAGACGAGATGAGCGAAAGATGAAAGAGAGTGAGTGAGAGGGAGAGAAAGTGAGAGTGAGAGAGACAGAGAGAGTGAGAAAGAGAGAGCAAGCGCAAAAAAAAAATACCCCCGAATCTCTAGGTGAATAATTCTCGTCTAATGCTGAAAATTGTTTTATTTTCGGTGCTGACTTTTGGCGGCCGCCCACCTAGACCCCGAGCCCGGCGCTAATCATAGTAAGTCAACAAAGAAAATGAAATCCGGCTGTGAGAGCCGCGGTGACGCGCTTTTGGCGCCACTTTCATCCTTTTATTTGCTTCCTTTCTGTTTACTAACGATCGGTTTTGGAATCGCAAGGGAAATAGCTCGGTAACTCACACGCTCGGCACTCACGGAGAAAACGATCTTTGTGCCATGGCAAAATGTGGGAATGAAATAAGAACTGTCGTACGAAGCGAGAACCGGTGGCGCCCGGCGGACGGACCTTTGTTTCCTCTCCAAGTTCGATGGAAAAATGGAAAAAAAGAAAGATGAAAATTGAATAACGAAAGAAAACAGTTTATCGATTTACATGCAATGGAAGAATTTGCGTATTAATGTGTTCACTTATTTTCTTTCATAAAGGTATACATTTTTGATACTACACGTATGAGACTGATCGAAAAATAATATTCATTGCTTCACAGATTGAAATGAGATGATCTTTGAGTATTAGCAGTTTGCTAAAAGTCGATCAGCCGTTATCCTTGAGTCCCTATTTTCGATAAAGGACGTACACTTCCTTGTGCTTTGGTCAGTGGGATTAAAAACGATCGGGACATATTTCCGGGGGGAATATTCCTCGCACGGGCGTCCCGAAAGTACTTCGAAAGACGCTTTTCTCCGTGGCTACACGCTCACGCACATTTACGCTGTAATCGTACAAACGTATACGTCGCTATAACAAACTAATCGTCACGAGATTGGTTCTCATCGTTGCCCCTCTCGATGGCTAACAAAAATCCTCCTTCGCCTTTTTTTTCCTGCTGCCTGCGGATCCAGGGATCTGGGAGTGTTTCCGACAAGTTTGCGGTAATTAATTAGCGAAACCAGAGAAAAAGAGCGAGATTAAAACTGGTGTCGTGTGATATGGTGTGCTGTTGTGTGCCGTGGCCCGATATCATTATGCGTTTTCCTTACAGCTTTGGCCTCCTCGTTGGTCATGATGAAGCCAAAGGTCCTTTGCTCCTCACCCCAAAAATATTCGCGGTACCTATTCGTCTTTCTCGTCAATCACGAACTCGTTTTTTATATCCTTCCCCGGGCGGTATAAAGTCCAGTTTTACTTTATAACCAAATTGTTTAAACTGAAGAAGCGAGTTTCATTTCCTTTAATCATGGAAGTCGACGTGATGTTTTTTTTTTTTTGGGTGAGAGCAAAGCGTACCTTAAGATTTCACGTTCGCTGCTACCTTTCATTGTTGGCCGTCGTCCATTTAATCGATTTGGTTGCCGTTTATAACACGTTACTGCACCAAAGTAGATGCCCTTGGATGATGATTTTTATTTATACAGAAGCTCGCGTACGATGCCTCGGCTTGCTCGAGCATCGAACCACGGCAATGAGAATTTCTCGAGAATTTCCTCGCTGCGATATCGAGCAGCTGTATTTTTTAATAGCCTAGCTAAAACGACGGGGCAGCTTTAAGATCGTGGATCCACAGTGATCCGCGTGATACTGCGGAATTCAATTCACCGGCGAGCAGACGAATCGTACTCGAGCTTCCATCTTGAATGTCTTTCGTTTAGGAAGCCTACGTTTTAGAACGATTTACTTTTCGATCATGCTTCGACAAACACCACAGGATGGCTTCCGATGTTTTCGCTTCCTAACCGATCCTGGAAATCCCTCCTTCCAATTCGTGCTGATCCTTGGCGCTTCGATATTGAGCGTATGCCACCTCGTCTCAGTCGCGATTAAAGCGAGAATGAGGGAAATGCCGATAGGCCAGCGATCCTGGTTTCACGGGGGCACGATTGTTTTCCACTTTGCGACCGCGGACCCGTGGATCTTGGACGTATAAATTCCACGATAAAGCCTCGCTGATTTATGGAAGTCATTCGCGGAAAGGCGACGTTTCCAATCTGCTGGGGAATAAGTGCGAAATAATAAAGGACGTGCAATACCCGCGAATCGTTCGATCTGTGCTTCGAGAAGGAACGTGGAAATGGAGAGAGGGAGAGAGGAAGAGAGAGAGAGGCGGTTAAAGGAGCGGTATTTCCTGGAAATACTTTCAAAAGCACGGTTGTTTAACTTTTAACACTGAAACTACCAAATCAGTCAAAATGACAGATTAGCAATTTCTTAGAAGAATCAATACACGTCTATACCGTCTTATTTTTTAAGGCTTTTCATCGTTTCGTTGCGCTCTGTAAATATTCATAGTGACATAATAGACGTCGTAGACGTTTCTTCTGTGTTCTCTGTTTTTAAAGGCGTATGTCGTGAACGGAAAAGAGATTGGTAGTTCTGGCGTTGAGTACGATTGAAAATTAATAGCGATGAATTCTAAACGCCTAGATCTAATCGTCACGTTTTACTCTTTTTTGTTAAACTAAATCTTTCGAATTGAATTCATAAAATTTTGCTGTCCAACAGACCACAACTTCACAATGTTAGTGCATGAATATATATTTGTACGTTAGTATTCATCGCATATGTTTGGAGATATGATAATCTCAAGTTGTAATTAAATAAGGTTGCAGCGCAACTGTAATTTAGTTTCCTGGTTTTTATATACTTATACATGGCAGTATTTTCAACTGTTACCGACAAATTGTGCCTCACAAAAACTCGGAGGTTTTTTTTCAACGTTCCACGCTGGTTTCCGTTCACGGTGGCTCGTAATCAAGCCCTCTCCCTCTCTCCGCACTGGTCTCGTCGGAACGAACGATTATTCGCGGTGCAGAAATTCAGCTGAATAGACGATTGCTCGGTGTATTATGTTTTTCGTACGGCGCGGATTTCTGGCAGAATTTAATATTCGATACAGCTGTTCACGCGTGAAGAGGCGCAGGGCAGAGGGCAAACGAGGCTCGACTACAAGACTCAAGTTAACTTCTCGAGTCTCTCGGTTACCGAATTTCTTTTCCATCTCGACGGCTTAAGATCCATCTCGATGTTAATAGCCGCGACAAGAATTAAGAACAGGGCGAATAAAAAAGTTCTCTCTTTTTTTTTTTATCAAAATGACGAACTAAAGGCAATCGTGTTAGTTTCAGTATCGACTAGAGTATTATTAAAGGATATTCGGCCGCCATTTATGGACCCTGTATATGATTATATCGAAGCAGGAGAGGAAACGTCCATTGCTTTCACGTTTGGATTTTCTCGTGTGGCAAATCGACCTTCGGCTTCACGCGTGAAAAGGATGCTGTCGCATTTTCTTGCTTGACGATGAACCCCGACTCCTTGCAAAACATGTATTTGTAACAATGCCATTCCACCGCAGGGCGAACTCGAACAACAGCTCCTCCAGGCGAATCCGATTCTGGAGGCATTTGGCAACGCCAAGACTGTGAAAAACGACAATTCGTCCCGATTTGTAAGCAAAAGATTTTTATGCCTTTTATCTTCTCCATTGAAGCGTAATTCTCTGTCGAACCATAAACATATTTTTCCTCAGACTATTAATATTGGAAAAAATTCTTCAATGTTTGACTTTCGATTCTTCAGAAGAGAGAAATAGTAGTTAATATGAGTACCATGCTTTAGAAATTTATATCGATAGACGTCGAGACTATTTTCATTCAATACTCTCAATGATTGATGTGCTCACTATCTTGGTATCGATAGTATGAGAAGACTGTGAGTATAAATACAATTTCTCACGTCCAATAGGGAAAATTTATCCGAATCAATTTCGACGCCTCCGGCTACATCGCGGGGGCGAATATCGAAACGTACCTCCTAGAAAAGTCACGTGCAATTAGGCAAGCGAAGGATGAGAGGACTTTCCACATATTCTACCAACTGCTCGCTGGTGCATCGCCGGCGGAGAAAAGTACGTCGATTTTAAATATTCGATTACAACATCAACAGGACCCGAGTCGCCTAATTTCTATTACACAATATTCATCTAAACGGATATAAATAACTTTGATACGTTCAATAGCTATGACATAACCGCCGGAGCATGACTTCGTAATATCCAGAGTCCAGAAAATATCATTTCGCATAATGACTTTGCTTATAACGATGTACATCAAGCAGTTTATAATCCGCGCATTTTTCTATCAACCATCGGATTGAACTATCCGACAAATCAATTATCAATCAAAATCGAAACAACAAATCAAGAACACAGAGCCATTTCCTAAGTTGCAAGTGAACGTAGGATTAGCAAAGAGTTGAATTTAAATAACGGCTAGTGCGTTAACGTTCGAAAGAAATATGAATTGTGGGAGATTAACAGTGCGTCCATGTCGATTTTTCAGAGGAATTCATCCTGGAGGATCCGAAACATTATCCCTTCCTGTCGAATGGCGCGCTGCCGGTGCCTGGCGTCGATGATTCCGCGGAATTCTTTTCCACCGTCAAGTCCATGCACATAATGGGTATGACCAGCGAGGATTTCTCCTCCATCTTCCGCATCGTCTCCGCCGTGATGCTCTTCGGTTCCATGCAGTTCAGGCAGGAGCGAAACTCCGATCAGGCGACGCTACCGGACAATACAGTGGCCCAGAAGATCTCCCATCTGCTTGGCCTGAGCGTGACGGAGATGACGAAGGCCTTCCTCAAGCCGAGGATCAAAGTGGGCAGGGACTTCGTGACCAAGGCGCAGACCAAGGAGCAGGTAGAATTCGCGGTTGAGGCCATCTCCAAGGCCTGCTACGAGCGCATGTTCCGCTGGCTCGTGAACAGGATCAACCGGTCGCTCGACAGGACGAAGCGCCAGGGCGCCAGCTTCATCGGCATCCTCGACATGGCCGGCTTCGAGATATTCGAGCTGAACTCCTTCGAGCAGCTGTGCATAAACTACACCAACGAGAAGCTCCAGCAGCTCTTCAACCACACGATGTTCATCCTTGAGCAGGAGGAGTACCAGAGGGAGGGCATCGAGTGGAAGTTCATCGACTTCGGGCTGGATCTCCAGCCGACGATCGACCTGATCGACAAGCCTATGGGAATAATGGCGCTGCTCGACGAGGAGTGCTGGTTCCCCAAGGCCACGGACAAGACCTTCGTGGAGAAGCTCGTCGGTGCCCACAGCGTGCATCCGAAATTCATGAAGACCGACTTCAGGGGCGTGGCGGACTTTGCGATCATCCATTACGCCGGGAAGGTCGACTACTCGGCCGCGAAGTGGCTCATGAAGAACATGGATCCGCTGAACGAGAACGTGGTCAGCCTGTTGCAGGGCTCGCAGGATCCGTTCGTCTGTCACATCTGGAAGGACGCGGAGATCGTCGGCATGGCGCAGCAGGCGCTCACGGACACTCAATTCGGGGCCAGGACCAGGAAGGGCATGTTCAGAACGGTCTCCCAGCTCTACAAGGAGCAACTGGCCAAACTGATGGTCACCTTGCGCAACACCAATCCCAACTTTGTCAGGTGCATCATACCGAATCACGAGAAGAGGGCCGGGAAGATCGACGCGCCACTGGTCCTGGACCAGCTGAGGTGCAACGGCGTGCTCGAGGGTATACGCATCTGCAGACAGGGCTTCCCCAATAGGATTCCATTCCAGGAGTTCAGGCAGCGGTACGAGCTGCTCACGCCTAATGCTATACCCAAGGGATTCATGGACGGCAAGAAAGCTTGCGAAAAAATGGTGAGTCCACTCTCTTATCTACTTGCGCGAGTCTACTTTCCGATGTGCATCATCTTGAACCAGTCTCTTGTATATTATAGAATTGGTACATTATCGATACTAAGTTATTCTACCTGAGAACAACCTAGATTTTATTCGTGTCACAGTAGATATATTTTTGTTAAAAATCGAACGAAGGCTTACATGCAGTTCGAGGAAGTAACCGATCGAAAGTTTCTGAATAGCATTGTTTCACCTCGATATTATTTATCCATGGCATCTTTCATTCCTCTTCCAGATTCAAGCGTTGGAACTGGACCCGAATCTGTACCGGGTTGGCCAGTCGAAGATCTTCTTCCGGGCCGGTGTACTCGCCCATCTCGAGGAAGAGAGGGATTACAAAATTACGGACATAATCGTGAACTTCCAGGCATTCTGCCGCGGCTTCCTAGCTCGTAGAAACTATCAGAAGCGCCTCCAGCAGTTGAACGCCATCCGGATAATCCAGAGAAACTGCGCCGCCTATCTGAAGCTCCGCAATTGGCAGTGGTGGCGCCTTTACACCAAGGTCAAGCCCCTCCTCGAGGTGACGAAGCAGGAGGAGAAGCTGACGCAGAAGGAGGACGAGCTGAAGCAGGTGCGGGACAAGCTCGAGCTGCAGCTGCACTCAGCCCAGGAGTACGAGAGGAAGTATCAGCAGGCGATAGCCGAGAAGACGGTGCTGGCGGAGCAGCTGCAAGCGGAGGTCGAGCTGTGCGCGGAGGCCGAGGAGATGAGGGCCAGGTTGGCGGCGAGGAAGCAGGAGCTCGAGGAGATCCTGCACGATCTCGAGGCGCGGATCGAGGAGGAGGAGGAGAGGAGCGCGGCGCTGACCCAGGAGAAGAAGAAGCTCCAGCTGAACATAAGCGACCTGGAGGAGCAGCTGGAGGAGGAGGAGGCCGCCAGGCAGAAACTGCAGCTGGAGAAGGTGCAGTGCGACGCGAAGATAAAGAAGCTGGAGGAGGACCTCGCATTGTCGGACGACACGAATCAGAAGCTCCTGAAGGAGAAGAAGATGCTCGAGGAGCGGGCGAACGATCTCTCGCAGACCCTGGCGGAGGAGGAGGAGAAGGCGAAGCACCTGTCGAAGCTCAAGGCGAAGCACGAGGCGACGATAGCGGACCTCGAGGAGAGACTGCTGAAGGACCATCAGCAGCGGCAGGAGGTGGACAGGTCGAAGAGGAAGGTCGAGACGGAGGTCTCGGACCTGAAGGAGCAATTGGCGGAGAGGAAAACCCAGGTCGAGGAGCTGCAGCTGCAGTTGGGTAAGCGAGAGGAGGAGCTCAATCAGGTGATGGCCAAGATGGACGAGGAGGGCGCCGCTAAGGCGCAGGCGCAGAAGGCGCTCAGGGAGCTCGAGTCCCAGCTGGCGGAACTGCAGGAAGATCTAGAAGCGGAGAAGGCGGCGCGAGGCAAGGCGGAGAAACTGAAGCGGGACTTGAACGAGGAATTGGAGGCTCTGAAGAACGAGCTGCTGGACTCGCTGGACACGACGGCCGCCCAGCAGGAGCTCAGGAGCAAGAGGGAACAGGAATTGGCGACGCTAAAGAAGAACCTGGAGGACGAGACGTCCTTGCACGAGGCGACCTTGGCCGACATGAGGCACAAGCACACCCAGGAGCTAACCGTCCTGAACGAACAGATGGACGCCCTGAAGAAGACGAAAGCGGTGCTGGAGAAGGCGAAGGGCACCCTGGAGGCGGAGAACGCGGACCTGGCGACCGAGCTGAGATCCGTGGGGGCCAGCAGGCAGGAATCGGATCGCAGGCGAAAGCAGGCGGAGCAACAGTTGGCGGAGGTGAACGCCAAGCTGGCGGAGGTCGACAGGACGAGGCAGGAGCTGGCCGAGAAGGTGACGAAGCTGCAGCAGGAATCGGAGAGCGTGATGCAGCAATTGGAATCGGTTGAGCTCAAAGCCTCGGCCGCCTTGAAGGCCTCGGCCACTTGCGAATCCCAGGTTATCGAGCTCCAGCAGCAGCTGGAGGAGGAGACCAGGGAGAAGCTGGCCCTGAGCTCGAAATTGAGGGCGCTGGAGAGCGAGAAGGAGAGCCTGCACGAGCAGCTGGAGGAGGAGGAGACGACGAAGCGCACCCTGAGCAAGCAGGTGCTCAGCTTGAACGTCCAGCTGGCAGAGGCGAAGAAGCGCGCCGAGGAGGAGGCCGAGGCAGCGGCCGCCCTGGAGGAGGCGCGGAAGCGGTGCACCAAGGACATCGAGGCGCTACAGCGGCAGGTCGAGGAGCTGCAGGCGACGAACGACAAGTTGGACAAGTCGAAGAAGAAGATCCAGGCGGAGCTGGAGGACAGTACGATCGAGCTCGAGGCACAGCGGGCCAAGGTGCTGGAGCTGGAGAAGAAGCAGAAGAACTTCGACAAGGTGCTGGCAGAGGAGAAGGCGGTGTCGGAGCAGTACGCGGAGCAGAGGGACGCGGCTGAGCGCGAGGCTCGGGAGAAGGAGACCAGGGTCCTCTCCTTGACCCGGGAGCTCGACGAGCTCAACGAGAAGGTCGAGGAGCTGGAGAGAGGCAGGAGGGGTCTGCAGTCGGAGCTCGACGAGCTGGTGAACAACCAGGGCACCGCGGATAAGAACGTGCACGAGCTGGAGAAGGCGAAGCGCGCCTTGGAGTCGCAATTGTCCGAGCAGAAGTCCCAGGTGGAGGAGCTCGAGGACGAGCTGCAGTTCACGGAGGACGCGAAGCTGAGGCTCGAGGTGAACATGCAGGCCCTCAGGGCGCAGTTCGAGCGTGACCTTCAGACGAAGGAGGAGCAGGCGGAGGAGAAGAGGCGCGGCCTTGTGAAGCAACTGAGAGATCTCGAGGCGGAGCTCGAGGACGAGAGGAAGCAGCGCGCGGCGGCCATAGCCCAGAGGAAGAAGATGGAGGCCGATTACAAGGACATCGAGCAGCAGCTGGAGATGCACAACAAGCTGAAGGAGGACGCCCTGAAGCAGCTCAAGAGGCTGCAGGCTCAGGTGAAGGATTGCACGAGGGAGACCGAGGAGGCGAGGGCCGCGAGGGACGAGCTCGCCGCCAGTGCCAAGGAGACGGAGAAGAAGGTGAAGACCCTCGAGGCGGATCTCATGCAGATAACCGAGGATCTGGCGAGCAGCGAGCGTGCGAGGCGAGCGGCGGAGAACGAGAGGGACGAACTCCAGGAGGAGGTCAACACGAACGCCAACAAGGGCACCTTGATGCTCGATGAGAAGCGCAGGCTGGAGGCGAGGATCGCCACCTTGGAGGAGGAGCTCGAGGAGGAGCAGTCGAGCGCGGAGGTCCTGATGGACCGCGCGAGAAAGGGCCAGATTACCATCGAGCAGCTGACCACGGACCTCACGACGGAACGTTCGACGACGCAGAAGCTGGAATCGCACAAAATGCTGCTGGAGAGGCAGAACAAGGAGCTGAAGGCGAAGCTGACGGAGCTCGAGACCGCCCAGCGTGCCAAGACAAAGGCGACGATACAGCAGCTCGAATCGAAGATCAACAATCTCGATGAGCAGTTGGAGAACGAGACTAAGGAGAGATTTGCCCAGCAGAAGATCAATAGGAAGCTCGAGAAGAAGCTGAAGGAGCTCAGCCTTCAGCTGGAGGACGAGAGAAGGAATTCGGATCAGTACAAGGAGCAGGCGGAGAAGGTCAACGCCAGGATGAAGACCTTGAAGAGACAGCTGGACGAGGCGGAGGAGGAGATAAGCAGGCATAAGGCCATGAAGCGGAAAGTTCAGAGGGAGATGGACGATATGCTGGAATCTCAGGAAGAACTGACGCGGGAAGTAACGAATCTTAAAAATAAACTAAGGTAACTATCCTCATAAAACGGATACTTCGTTTAATATCAGTATTTTCTTAAACGAGTTTTGAAGATTGCGTCTTGCAGATAATATTTCACATTGTCGATCTACAATGTAAAATACATATGTGAACTGTACATACACTATATGATTAAAGGTGATAATATAACTTCATTGATCGAATCATTTGTCGAACACTAATACGGCGATCGATCGAACCCCTTGCTGGCACCAAAACGTACTAATTATTCGTCAACCCGATTTTCACACCTTCCAAGCGAGCGTATCGATCAAATTCCGATATCTCTCCATCCTTCTCTCGTGTCATCCAATGTATAAACAGTCTTCCTCACGGTAGCGTAAGTTCAACTTTGAAAGAAAAATGAGTTAATCTTGATTAAACATGGATGTCTTTTCGTATATATGATAACACTATTTTTCCTTCAAAATTGTATTTACAGCGCCTTTGAAGAACGCGGCTTATAATAAATATATATATATATATAAAATTAGCATCTAGGATAACGCCATTTTCAAATTCCCATAAAGCGACACAACCGATTTCTCGCTTCGCGTAGAGTAGCCATCATCCGCCAACCGATCAAAACTTCACCACGGTGTATTAAAGATTCAACCTGACACTCGAGAAACTACTGGTCAGCCATAATCATAATCATCGAATCTTCTTTCAGGCGCGGCGGTCCTCCCATAAGCCTGAGCTCCACGAGGCTGAAGCGCGGCTCGGTGCAGACCGGCGGATCCGGGGATGATTCGACAACGCAGGACGAGAGCATCGACGGCGAGGAGACCGTGAATTAGAGAGAAAGGGAGAGTTCGATGCCTCGTGGCACCGAGCAGCAAGGGAAGAAGAAGAAGAAGAAGAAGAAGAAGCAGAGGCGGAAGAAGATAGTACGTCGTGCCGATGAAACTCGACAGTGGCGTACAGCGGAAGCGATCGGTCCAAGCTCAAACCGAAAGGTTCGAACCGAAGGTCCAGGGCCGAGCTCTCTCTCTCTCTCTCTCTCTCTCTCTCTCTCTCTCTCTCTCTCTCTCTCTCTCTCTTTTTCTCTGCCTCCGTCTCCGGAGGCGTTCCTTCGATGGAAGGAGCAGCCGTCATTATTTCCAATCACTTCCTCCCGCCTTATCCGCCCTCTTCGAGTCGAGAGAAAACCTCGCTTCCTACGAGTTGCCATGATTAAAACCGCGTACGCCGCGAGGAGATAGGCCGAAGGAGGACTGCCCCTCCTGCTTCTCTCTTTCTCTCTCTCTATCTTACTTTCTACTTCTCTCGGCCTTATCCTCCCTCCCTCTCTCTTCTCCGTTCGAGAACGTGTAAATACCTTTGCAACTTATCAACCGGCCGCCGAGCGGCACCGACGCGTAGAAAGATTTAAGGGTGGCAGAGATGCGGGGGGTGCGCACCGAGTGATATAGGAGCACCGTGGGCGTGGCCAGGAAGGGAGGAGGGGGGGGGGCGACGAATCGCAGGGGTACACGGAAGGACGGATCGCCGCATAATCGAAATAACGAATTAACAGAACACAGTTAGGTAGTGTTTAAGAATTAATGCCCTTTATAATTATGATTATAATTATGACCGTGTTATTATAATTATAATTATAGTTGTAAATATTATTATTATTATTATTATTATTATATTTTATTTTTACCACTAAGATCAGCATCATACCATATACATTACTAGAGTAATTATTAATTATTTTAAATGATGTAACTAATAACACCTTGGAGGTTTTCGTAGAGCTTAAAGTATGGACGGATCGAATCGCGGTCCGTGCATGCAGCGACCATATTTCGGTATCATTTTAAAAGGTGCGCAGATCTTAAGTAGTTGTTCTATATATATATATACAGGTATATATATGTGTACATTACCCGCTTTCTTCTTCCGTTACCGAACCTCTCCGGCGCTTCGAGATTTTTTTGTAAATTATTCGTAAGCGTATGCCGACGCGCGTCGCGTCGGGCCTGTCGCGGACTTCACAATATTTGTATATACGTACGCGGAGCGGAAGTGGGTGGGATGTTTGGGAATGATCATCGCGGGGATAACGACGGTCGCGTGTCGAGAAAAAACGCGAGCAGCGGCGTTGGAAAAGGGAAGGAAGGGCGGAAAAGGAGATGGAGAAGGAAAAGGAAGGAAGGAAGGAAGGGGCGGTTGAATAACGGGGAGGGAACTCGCGATGCACGATTCTCTCCTCGCTCCTTCGAGCACACCGATCGGCCTTTTAAAATGAGCCGAATCGAATGCCGAACGACTCGTCCGCGTTCGAATTCGAAGCGCCTTAATATACTGTTAGCCGCGAGACAAATTGCTCTGCCCTCGAAATAAGGACGATCGGGACGAAGCGTAATTTTTCTCTTGCCAGCCGACAGTGTACTAAGATCGAGGACTGCGAATGTTTTATACGCGCCAATCATGTAATCGTCGTTCCCGGGCTGCCTCCGCCATGTCTCGTGGTCCCGAGAGAGAGGAAACATTGCGGATGCGAGAGCTGCGATCGCGCGCGAGCCGACAACCGTCGTACACCATTTTGGCAGCTTCGCCTCATTTCAGCCCCACTCCCCAAAATGATCGAGCTCGACCCTACGCGAATGATCTCCTATCCGCGCGTAGCTCACATTCCAAACCTTATCGGCATACAAGCTACTTTCTGTAATCGCTCGTACAGTGCAATCCGCATTTCCACTCGCCGATGCTCGTAGACCTAAATATCGTCGCGCTGTCGGATCGACTTTCCTTTTCCCCAACTTGGTGCATGGATTATAAAGAGATCATGAATGTGGTAGACGAAAATGCAGGTGTAACGAGGAGGACTACGGTAGATCGTTGGCATCGATTCTGGTCGATGGCATCGATGCTTCGCCAGGAGGGCGGCTTATCCTATAATAAAAAGAGAGCATTTTTCATCAAATTGTCCGTGTTAAAGGCGTATGTACGAGGCTCGTTCTCGCGATTTCCATCCAAGAGTCTTCGATTCGCGTGTCGCGAGGAAGGGAGGGGGAGACTCGTTCAAAATCTTTTTGGCGGGAGGAGGTTAGGGCTTGGGAGCTCGAGGAAGCCAAAACGGGCCTCGACGCTGCACCGAGAATTGTTGATGGACAACGACCGAGTGTTCGTCAAATACGGTATTTTATACGCGCATTTTTTTACCTGGGCATTTGGCGGAATTACGAAAAGTTTGAGAGACGCATCTGGCGGGCTGGGCGTAACGAGGTTTACGATATATTTTGATACCTATATGCATGTATATATGCATTTGATATATATATATGCATGTATATCGTCTAATGAATTAGGGCCCATTATCACTTTAGGCGGAAGCGGGATACTTACTTACGGCTTTTCTAGCGATATTTTAGGCAGGAGGGTCGGGTTTATGATCGATCGAGAAACGTTGGAAGGAATCGCCATTGGAAGGCGGACACGTTCGATCCCCATCGTACGATGGTATTTACTGGGGACCAAATGGCTGGCCACCCCTCGATTTAGTCGGACGTGTCGACTCGAAACGCTGTGAATTGTGTATATATAAGTGCATTTAAAAGGGGGTGCTCACTTCTTTATTTATTGCGGCCATCCTTCTTAAGCCTTCCGCGAGGACCGGCCGATGGGTGATCACCCCGAGTAAGTATTCGATGACCGGCGTGCAGGCGCAAAGATCTACGAAAGTCCTGGGGAGGGGGAGGGGACGCGAGGGTGGAGTCGAAAGGCCGAAATAGGAAAAAGTTCAAATTGACGGTCGAGGAACTTTTGATACATTTTATATAGAATGAACATACACACTGATTACATCTTAAATGTATAAGAGAAGAGTATAATAAATGCTGAAAAATCATGCCCCACGGGATTTTTGCCCCGTTCGAATGACATGGAGTTGAAGGGAGTATGAGAAGAATGTTGGTCGTTCACACCGACGATTTGCGAATTATTCTTGATTTTCTTGAGTTCTCAAATTTACTTGGATCTTTTTTTCTTTTTTAATGGTTTACCGATCATGATTTTTTATGCTTGTTTAACGTTTGTATCGGATCATTTTTGTCCATGTAAAATAGACTTAGATTGAAACTACCGTGGCCATCGTCATTTTCATTCGCGGTCTGTCAAAACATTGTACTTGTGCTCACTGTTGTCAATAATAATAGCACGATTATTTGTGATAATTCGTATGGTTGAGTGTAAGAGGTGTTTCGTCATCCATTATAGAGCATGAAAATTGAAATAAATTTTGTGACATGTAATTTGCGATTGAAAAGAAAGAGTCTATTAGTCGATTTCGGATCGTTGAAATGTTAAGTTGCCGAATTTTCCTTCATTTGCTCGAGCTGTCGCTTCAGTCCAGGCCTCGCCAGGTCCAACGGTGTCTTCTTATACATATTTGCGATCTCGAGGCTCGCGCCGTTTGTTACCAAAAGTTTGGCCTCATCGACGCAATTCTCCTCGCAGGCCAGATGCAAGGCTGTATTACCGACCACATCCTTTTGATCTGAAAAGCGAGGAGATCAAATTTTCAACATACGAGAAATCCAATCGAAAACGATCGCATATTTCAATAAACAGAATTTTTACAAACGCATGTCATTATATTACCACTATACGAATTTCATTGTTTTTTTCAACAGATTTTACACTCACAAAGTATATTGCGAAGTAACGTAATTTCTAAGCATCAAGTTTGTTCAAAAATACTAACGAATTAAATCATTATGGTTAATACGAAAATAATGCATATAACGGATAAGATTCTGCAAGGATACAACGCGAATACGCAAACATCTTATGTCAAGGAATGCAAAAGCCTCGAGATGATTTGGAAAGCGTCCTGTATGGTAAGTCTTACTTATTTTCAGCTTCTCCCCGCAGTGCAGGAGAACCTTCACGACGTTTGTGTTCCCTTTGGACGCGGCCCTGTGTAAGGGGGTGGCACCCCACTTGTCAGCTATGTTCACATCCGCGAGATTTTCCAATAACGCGGAACAGATCGATAGCCAATTCTTGGATGCAGCGTATTGCAACGCCGAATGACCGTTCTCCGTCGTTGCGTTTACGTTGGCACCTTCTGCCAGTAAGGTGTTAACGACTTTCTCACGACCCGCGGATGCCGCCAGGATAAGCGGTGTCATACACGTCTAAAACAGATACGACTTCATTCGAATATATCACATATCGAACACAAATGTTCCGTTTGAAGTTTCGCGCGCAATTCAATTTGGAATAAATCTACTTTTGAACTAGGTGTTTGGAACGATATATTTTTTTAAACAAGCCGTTTAAAAAGTAAGTGCGCGACTTTAGATAAAACATCGTGAGTTAAATGGAGTACATTCGAAGTGCGCCTTAATGATATATTCAGGCCACTTGTACGGTAACACAAATGTTTATATATCAAATACATGTGCCGAAGCAGGGGTTCGATACCGCGTTATAAGAATGTCACTTAAAATTTTCCAAGGGTGACAGACGAGATGTAAGCAGGGGATCTTTCGCGAGGAAATTCGAGTCTCTTTATACCCAAGTGTCTCGTAAATTGAAGGCCTAGTTGTGGATAGTATAGATTCCTGTTTCCACGGTGACTGGACAAAGTACATTTTGATCGTACTCACGTCATCTGTCGGGTCCACCGGTGAGCCGAATGAAAGGAGATACCTCACCAAGTCATCGTGGCCACCCAGTGCAGCCCAGTGAATCATCATCCGTCCGTTCTAATGCCGAAAATCCAGTCAAAACATCGTAACATAACCTCAAAGCTCGTCGACTAATCCCTGATGTACGCACTTTATCCGTAGCGGTCTTCAGATGCTCATGTTCTATCAGTAGGCTTTTCACCCCTTCAGTGTTGCCACGGTAGGCCAGGTCGTATGGCATCGTGTCTGCCATCCTGTCCTCCTCTTCCGCGACCTGGTGCTCGAGTTCGATGACGCGTATACGCGGCTTTGCCCATTCACGTGCATGAGTATCGCTTCTCACTTCGTGCGATTTACGGTCACTACGTCACGGAATGACTGTGACTATGTTCAGAAACTCGTGTCTTTTTTTTTCGTTTGATTCTTGGCATTCGATCGCTGTCATTTCGCGCAGAACATTCTGTCATAGCGCTTTGACAACCGTTGTTGAATAGACGTGATTTCGTACGTCTAGTGTCTATCGGCCGGTATCGTGTATATGTGATTTTGTTTGTTTTTAAATACATAATCCAGTTTTATAGGTTTAAACAATTTTTATGAGAAATCAGAAGTGGATAGCCCTTACCTCTTTAGCAGTTATGTAATTGATTTGATCGGTATTAAAGCGTTGAAAGTTAATTGCGGAATATGAATGAGTGATGTATGCAAATAAAGAAAAGACCGACGTATTAGCAATTGTAAATTACTATCCTGTATTACACTCTGTATAATAAAGATGATACTGTTTCATTTCTTCTTTAATGGAGTTAACTTCATTATTTGGCATCGGGGGAGAAAAAGGGAAGGTAATTAAGTTCTTCGAAAGTTGCAGTTTATTTCAACGATCTCCAATGCTTAGCTCGGCATTTTAATGACAGTGGCTTAGTACAGTAATCTCATTTAATATCAATGTTACATTTTTATCTCAGAATTAAGCTATAAAATGACTGACTACGTATTCGATTAGATTCGTTTGTCATTACGCTCTATGATAGATGCTTCCGAAGTAAAAAATTTTCTCCCCATCGATTGAAAGCTTCGTTGACAATAGAATCAAGAACATCCTTGGATCGGTATTTAGATAATTTAGTTTATTTACATTTATTATTTTTTTTTTTTTCATCAAATAGCTTTACAGTAACGCTTTGTTGCATTAAGTACAATATGTAATAGTATCTGTAAGTCACAATGTGGATTTAATATATCGTAATCTATGTACGAACGTAGTACATACCTTAATTCATAGGAAATGAAACTGTGCTGTATAATCAAACGTGATCGGGTTATCTGCATATGCGGAATATTCGTTAGGCGATCGGTAAAAGAAGGGTCGCTGGGTAGAACGATGGTAAGACATAAAATATTCGATATCTATGACCGTCCAACGAACAAATGCTATTTCAATTCGAGACTTTTACTCACGGAGATGAAACACCGAGGAAAAGGAAAAACCTTTGCCGCGGAAAAGAAAATATATATGTATATATAACTAATAATAAACAGCGAAGGAAAGGTTCCGCTATGTATAGAAACGGGATATGACGAGCTTACCGTATAAATTCCAAAAAATGTTAAATTTTCTTTCCTCGTCAATTTTGCTCTCCTCCGCCCTCCGGAGTCATATTCCACGCCAGGTATCAACAATAACGCTTAAATGATCCGCTGGATTCCGCGCGATTGCATGAAAAGAGGGATAACGCAAGCCAAGCTTGGATCGATAACGAACATTACCGAGTAACTCGAGTATCCTTGCATGCTCACATTTACAAATTACACTGAGCCTGGATTAAACGGCTACATATTGTTTGAAATTTTTACGAGACTATTAAAATACGAATACCATACATATATTGACATATAAATCGTATATTCATATATGTACACACACGTACCTACATACGTGCATATATAAATATGTACGATTTTATATTTAAACCCCGCTAATTTTCAGTGCTAGAGTCGATGGTACAACGGACAACTTATTAACCGGTGCAACGGCCGATAACGTAAACGTTTTATACACCCGACGATCCTGTTGGAACGACGTAGAAATATCCTTATACGAAACGTCTAGACTTACTGCCGAAATTAACAGGTTCCCTGTCACGAGAGATGCGCGTGGTCATTCTCTGGTTCACGGCAGCTTCGAACTTAATTTTAATAGTAAAGTTTGCAAAAACGGCCCGAGTGAAGAGACCAGCGTGGGCTCATCGATCGACCCACGTGCCACGGAACGTGTTAATCGTATAAACTGCTGATGGCTTATATATATGTATATATATATATATATATATATATATATATATATATATGCCCATTTGTTAATATCTATACACGCGTGTGAAGTCACGTGACTGAGCGCAGGCACGCATGCATATACGGTAATTCGATAACGATCTAACATCGATAATGCACATTCATAATCGTCAGCGCCCTTTACAATTCGTTCGAGACCTTCACTGGTCCGGTATCGAGAGCTTCGACCTTTATCGACGTTTCGCAAGCCTGTACTTCATCAGGACTTGAAGCAGGCGTATATTTATTCAGTATCCATGCTCGCGTATACTCGTATGGATCAGTGTTCGGTAATTCGTGGATCGTCTATGACTAAGAACGTATAATTGCGTCCTCTTAGATTCGGCGATTGTCGTAAATGAAATTATCGGGCCTTCAACAATCGGAAAGTATGTTTTTTGTTTTATAAAAGTCCATTCTACGGGTTCTCAAGTTGACGAGAATTTTTCTTAGCCATCGATGAGGTAAACTCGCGAAACATCGAGAAATTTCGAATATCGAGGACATGACATAAATCCGAATGGTATATTAACATATCGTCCTTTCTTTGGGATAATATCGCTTGTGACGATAAGAAGATCGTCCGACATTCGTATAGTGAATTCGTTTGAGGGCGATACCTTGAATGATTCGTGATGGATAATCGTACAACCTTCGTGATCTCTATACCTAAAGTCTTGTATATGACACGTTAGGCATCGTTAGTTTCGAAGAATTAAAAATACATATTGTACGGATAAATAACGAAAATAAACTTTTGCCTATTTCACGAGACTCAATAACTCCGAATTCCTTTGAACACTTACAGAGGTGATGCGGAGATATAGAAACGAGCTTTTTTTTTGTAGCGGTTAAAGACGTCAATCGAAATTTTGGAATAAAAGGAAAAGTAAAGTAAAGGATAGAAGCACAGGAATTCGATCTACAATATTATGGATCACGATGTCGCTTAGTAAAATATGACTGATCACCATGGATGCACGTGGAGATTCTCTGGGAGTTTTTACAAAACCTAAACTTAATGAAAACCTATTAAAAATTACCCGATAATCGACAATTCGACGTTTTCACAAATTCGCGCTATGGTACACCGCCGTGTCTGTCGTCTCAGGAAAATATCGAATATGTTGTCTAATAATTCTACGCTAGTCAGATTATCAGATCAATGCATCTTACAATCAATATATACTATTACGCAACACTTTATTCACCGAAAGTAATTCGAAAAAAGCGCAGAAGACACGGAAATACAGGAATCCTTCAAAACTCACATCCCGGGAGTGTTCCTTCCATACCATTCATTAGCAGCATCGAAAAGCATGACCGTTTATACCGTAAAAAGTTATTTCAAAAATCCAGGATATTTTTACACGTTTCTAATCGTCCCTACAAACTCCACCATGGAAAACAGTAACATATTATGATCGACAGACTCACTTTGCTCTGGTACGGTGGCTAAGTAGATTCTCTCGAGAAGGGAACAACTTTTGTCCAGGGTAAGAAGAAAGAGCGTGCCCAGGGGCGACGACATGAAAGAAAAAGTGATCAAGCGTCGTACAGTCGTTGAGCTATCGCCTTCTTATCGCTCGAATTCGTTCACCTTAATCGCTAATCCAGATTCCTCGCACAGCTCCGATCGGTGATCGTCCTCGAGGCCCCTTAATCCAGCACCACGCTTATATCTCCATAAGACACTTTTGTAGAAACGAGTTTATCCCTTTACTCGCACATTTTCACGCGTGCACCGGGGCAAGCTGTCGGATCGAGCATCGCGTTGTCCGATGCAGAGGGAATCGGGATCAGTTGCTGTTGGTTATGCGTCTACAGGTGCTAGTGCGCGTCCGTGTCGCGATGAAAGATCCGGCTTGTACAAAATGATATCGCCAGGAGCACGATTATCACTGTCCATCGATCGCAGAATTGTCGAAGGACATTCTGCGCATGCGCCGCCCATTTCAAACGACTCGCTTATCCTCCTGCTCGTTCTTGCAGGATGAGAAAACGAGACTAATTAGGATATCTCCTAAAGGATTATCCTGTTTTTGATTATCCCCTCACGATGATTCTCTACGTGCCGCAATCGATTCTCCATCTGGAATGTCTCTAACGAATGTTCCTCGACTGCGCGAAGCTCGTGGTTCTTGATTACAAGCGGCAAGCATGGCGTAAGGCAGTGTACGACGCAACGGAACGTTTAACCTTTCGAGATGCCTTTTACTGGATTTCTAAAATGATCTCTCGACGATAGAGCGATGCGCGAAAACTACCGAGGGGGACGCATCGCTCTTCAACATCCCAAGGATCGCGATAACGCCTTCGAGGATCGTACATCGAATTCGCATCTTGGCACGAATCGATATAACCTCAATATGCTATCGGTATCGTACAAAGGTTTCCTCGATGAGAATTACCGATCAACAGAGACACCGCGGTTCTCCCCCACAATCGCATTCGTAACTTCACACGTTAATGGAAAAAGTTCATCTGTACTGTTTAAGTAGTCCCCGATTCTAAAGAATTTCCCCCTATAAAGGGACATTAATGAGGGGACGAGTTTCTATTACCGAGATATATTTACCCTTAACACGATTTACACGATCGATTTGCATCAAGTAGGAAGGACGAGGCGGTTGACGTATTAAACCTTAGGCGCGCGATATAAAAAGTCTTCCTTTCCCAGGGCGTTATCATCTTCTAGTAGCCGGGCCACTTAAACAGTAGAACTACAGTCACGGTGATCGGACTGTGATGTCTCAAAAGGATCGCCCCTTATCTTTCCAACGAGGCTACTTTATGCGGTTCGTCCATCGCTTTGTTCCTGCGCGCTAATGATCGTATTCCTTTATTGGCAACTTCTACCCTTCCTTTTATATATGTATATATATATACATATACATATATATATATATGTATCTATATGTGTGTATATATATATATGTATATATATGGCGGTCTAAATACGTCTAGAAAGTGACCAGTAGTTCTAGCGTTGAAGTTCCTTCGAACGGATCGTTCACCAGCCGCTGGACACTCGGCATATAAAAAATAAGGATTATCGTCGAATTGCGTCCCGCCGATAGAGGATAAATAATAAAGACTAAATGCCGGCTCGATGTCCTCGTCGTGGAATCGGTCCTCTTTTTTACCCCGTTGCTCGCGTCTGGACGTCCCTCGATTACCACTTGGTCGGCCCTGGTGCGATCACGTCGACATTCGATCCTACGAATGGATTCGTCGAAGCTGCTGCATTGAAACGGTGGATTAGTCCGTCGGTATATCCTCAGACCGTGATTCCAGGAAAAGATGCATATCGAAATAAATCCTGGTTATTTATCTTTTGTACGTTACTTTCGATAATTCCTTTTAAATATATCCATTCTTTTTCTTGGGCTTTGCGATGCTATCTGGCGACGCGAGATGAGAAGGACGCCATTTGGCGTGGGATGTGTATTATTTGAAAATGGATATACCATTATGGTTCTGATACGTTTTTCGATTATACTTACTTTCCTTACGGTTAAATATATTATATATTTCAAGTGGATTATACGAGATAATGGGCGATATCGATAAAATAACATGCCAGCTCCGATGCCACTTACTTACTACAACGATATATTTGAAAATATCGAAAGGAACGTGGTGAAAAATGAATCTTCGAAATTTGTTTCGATTTGCGATTCGATGGATTTAACATGGAATAAACGCGTGAACGATACTTTGATCGATGAGTCCGGAAAACTTGGTGGCTTAAAAGCGAGGATAATTCAACTTCTCTTTTCAAAGCCACGAGTCGAATGCACTGAAATTTGCCGGTTGGAAAGAAAAAAATAATCGCGATGATCACGTCGCTCTTTGAAATGCAAATTAATGGAACGTGATTATGAATATTGGACGATCGGTTCTCAAGGAACATCGCAAGTACTCTTGCCAGCATAATAATAACAAAGGGTACGTAAAAAAAAAAGCTAACTAACATTAGATAAGCGATCGACATCATTGTGACGAATACTGGTCCTTTTAATTTCAACACGATGCAAGCAGGATTATGGCAATACACAAAGCGATTTCGTGCATACTACTTTACACTACCGCAGTGTACCTCTGGAATAATCTACGGCGCTCTCTTCCAATATGGCATTCCGAGTATCCGCGTATTTAATCTGTCTTAAATAGCCTGAAAAATACGCCATCTATACATACATTCACGGCTATCGTGTCCGACAAAGTTTCGAATCTTCAGGGGTAAAATAAAGAATCACCTACCAGTAAGGAGAAGACAAAACCATATATTAGATAAACGGATATAACATTTGGCGTATCTGAAATTCTCTTAAGGAAAAGGAGAAAAAAAGAAAAAAGACACAAATGTCCCTTCGCTTAAGTCGCGCCGAAAGGTCGGGAATAATGCGCAAATAATCCCGCGGATGGCTGATTCGGCGTCGATCGCGTCGCTTAGCAGCCGCGGAAAGAAAGAGAAACTTGGTATGTATTTACACGTATCTACCGACCGATTCTGCGAGACTAAGTCTGTTCGATGTACGGGATATCGGACAAATACCCGAGTGTGTGCGTTATAACAAGCCGACGACGATTTATCCGTAGCGTTTTCCAAGTCACTTCTTCCATGGAGCAGCAAAAAGACAAGTCCCCGGAGTTCATCGATTTTCTCACTCACCCTCTGTAATTCTCAGTGATTTCAACATAAGCAGCTTTTGCTTCCCTTCAGACTCCTGGATTATCGTAAGTCAAAGGTCGTTAAATAATCCAACGATAATATACAACTGTTCCTTTCTCCTTGGCACGCGAGCTTGCGTTAAAAGTGAGGTTAGGGATACAAGAAAGGGGGGAATTGCAGAGGGTCAAGGAATCGACTTTAACTCGTTCCATGCCGATTTTTCCTTACTTTCAGAGGTATCTTTAAGTTTCCTTCAAACCATGCGTATTTCGCCATGCTATTACAATTTCCTTCCAACGTATGTCTTACGATTTTTATAACTGGTAAGAGACAGCTCCTTCTTCACTTTTCGAAAGTCCAAATCGTCCGGATAATTTTGCGTGGGGCATATACGCCTCGCGAGGCACGGAACGTGTTAATATAGTTTCCAATCCAGGTTCGAGTCTTCTTCCCTGGTGCACGAATACTCGTGGAAAATGCGACCTGGAAAAGCTATGGGATCGACGAATGGAGGATCGTCGCCAGCCGATTCGATGGGTCACCGTTCATTTCCGTACGTGTCGTAGGAATGTGGCGAGATTCTTAATAACGAGGCGCAGGATAAGCGTGGGCGATACCTGCTGAAATGCTTAAATCTAAAGCGCAGGCGCGGAACTTCGATGATCTCGAAGGGTAAAGACTATAAGCGTCCGATTCTACGCGCAGGCGCAATACGTGTAAACGATAAAGTTAAGCTTACGGATAATAAATCGGCGAAAGCGCGTCTTGTCTCTTCGACGAGGACGCGCTCCACCGAAACGCTGGTTTTCTCCTCGCAATTAAATGGCCTCGTGATTAAATTATGATTTCGTCATTTCGGGATATGAATTTCGAGGAATTACAGGACTGAATGATCCTTGAGATTCTCTCTCTCTCTCTCTCTCTCTCTCTCTCTCTCTGTTGCTTCGTTCGCGGTTTTACGAGGAATCTTTCAAAATTTCGTACCACAGCCCGGATAATCGTACGTTAACGGTTATTATGGAGCAATAATGAAAACGTGGGCATTGAAAGAGGCTTTGGCTGGATTATCCAAGGTGGAACTTCTCGACAGGTAATTATGCCGATCGCCCCGATTTTTAAAACGAAGAAAACCCGCTGATTGCTTAAAGTTATATCGATATGTTCTACTCGTACTTCTCTTGTTAAAGAGCGATTCTCGACCGTGACTGATATTATTTTTCGTACGGTTCGAGACGATGATTAGACGAAAGGAACATTGCGGTATGACGCATCGAAGTGTATACGTTTACTCGCAGAATTGAGCGTACACTTGCGTTCTTAGTCAAAATTGGCAGGAGTGTTGAGAAAAATCTGCATATTTGAGCGTGATAGCGGAATGTATATTTATTTATACAGTTTAGCGGACGATTGATAAAAGAAATGTTAATAACTAGCTATTAATAATAGTTAACAACGGATAATGTTATTTAAAATAGATTCTAAGTCTTCGCTAAACTATACGAATAAATATATATAGCGTTTTCAAACCCAAGCACGCATGTTTTTTATTAATACTTCTGCCAATTTTGATTAGCAACATACGTGTACGCTCAATTTTTTGGAGTAATTGTATTTATTCTATACATTCGAATATCTTGTACTACGTGCAACTCTTGACTGTATGGATCAGCGGTATTGCGTGCAGATTGAATAAAACAAAAGAAGAAAGTATGGAGAAATAAACATTATCCGACATCGGTTGGATATAAATTTCACTCGTATTCCTTTTATTGTTGGCGCAACGCTCGGTCGCAACGCAGTAATTGTATCTCGGTCGATCGAAAATAAAATATTGCGATGATACGACAAAAAAACTGCGACTTTCCTTGATCGCAGGATTGTTAAGATTAACCGTAAAACAAATACCGGAGACGATGTCCGTTAAGATTCTGCTTAAAATAAAATCGATAAAAGGATTTGACGGAGAATAGCTTTGCAAAGCTCCCTTTTCTCCGTGATTGGCTTCTGAGAAAAAAATAGGGATTTTCTCGACGATACAAAGAGGCGAAAACGTTTCTCGGATGGAGAGGATCGACGTAAGTGGTACTTTTAAGAAAATAAATAAATTATCAAATTGTGCTCTAAAATGGGTAAATACATTACAACTATGCACATCGAGCCGTCACGTGCAAACTATTAACTAGTGCTGGCGATCCGATTCTCAAGCTGCGGGAATGCGGCTTATAACGACACGTTGTTTCTCATATTTCGACAGTTTCCTCGTCGCATAACCAAAAGTTACTATTTTGGGATTATCTTTTTTCTCCCTGAAAGATCTTCAAGAAATACCCTTAAGTACAAGTCATGGAGGATTGTTTATTTTATCCCATAGAAAAAGGGGGTTGATTCTAACTTGCACTTAAATTATTCAGATTATCGTTAATATTATGAGTGAAGGATATTTTACTTCGCGGTGTTTCAAACAGTTTTTCGATAATTCTTGATTACATCAACGGTTGATATTAGACGTGACATTAACGAATCAGTTATGAATGTATTCATTGAATACATTTATGAATCTCTCAGAATAATAGTCTAGACGATCCCTCGACCGAAACTTTTGGCTGGACGTCAATAAGAGGAATCCACTCGTAATATTTCAGCCAGCGTAGCTATTCGTTCATCCTTTCACTACAGCTTCATCATGCTTTACGATTACAACAGCCACTGAAGTCTCGCGAGGAAAATGGCCGATTAAAGATCGTTAACGAAATTAAAACAAACGTGAGCGAATAATAATCAATCCTTCGAGTCGATACGCGCGATCAACAGCGATTGGCCAGAATTTCAAAAGAATCGATCGAAACTCGATGGTAAGAGAAGCGGTAGAAGGCTCGAACGAAAATCAAGCCTCCGCGGAGACTCGATCGTTATTCATTCATCGGTGCATCTTGATCCTCGTTCCACTCCCCGCTCTTTTGGCATCGAAACGGAGGCAGAGCTCGGGAGAGGTAAAAACCAGCAAGGGGAATTCGCAAAAGAATTGTACAGCGAGGGGTTCTATTCGGATTCGGGCACTGGAAATATCGAGGGCGCAAAATCATCCTCTCGTTCCACTTCTTGTTCTGAACTTTGAAAAGGGGGCGGGGCTAAGATCGAGAGAGAGAGGAAGAGCAACAAAGGAATTGCGCCGCGAAGGATCCACCATCGCTTAGATTCGAGTGCTGTTCCAGGTCACTCTCTCGTATCTAGCCTCGAGGAGGGGTACGGAGCACGGCTCGGGAGAAATAAAAAAACCAGCAAGGGAATTCGCAAAAGAATTGTACAACGAAAAGGGTCTATTCGGATTCACTGGAAATATGGTGGGCGTCAATCAACCTCTCGTTCCACCTCTTGTCGTGAACTTCGAAAAGGGGGCGGGGCTAAGACGACGAGAGAGAGAGGGAGAGCAGCAAAGGAAGTTGCGCGACGAAGAAGCTAGCGTCGCTTTGATTCGAGTGCTGTTCTAGGTCGCCCTCTCGTATCTAGCTTTGAGGAGGAGGTAGAGCTCGGATCGAGAGGGATGAAAAACAGCGGGGTTACTCGCAAAGGAATTGTACAACGAAAGATGTTGGGCCGTTTAGATTCAAGTGCTGGAAATACCGGTGGTGTAGATCACCCTCTCGCCGCCGCTGTTCAGGTTGGTGCTCTCATTGACGGTCGAGGGTGGCGGCGGCATGGCGAAAACTGGCTGCTGAATCGGGATTCCTCCCTGCGAAGAGCCGCCCTGTGGCTGCGCCGTGACTGCCTCCTCGTCGCTCTCCTCCTCCTGGTGAACAATCCGAATCGACACGTGATACCACCTTCACCCTCAATTTTCTACGTGTACGAAACTCGGCTAATTTCGGGACTATTTGCTAAAGCGAAATCTGGAAGTGTTCCTACATTAATTTCTTCTTCTGTTTATACATTACGATCGTCTATCGTATAAAAGAGCTCAATCCATTATTTCGTGCGGGACTGAAATACAAATGCTGTTTTCCTTGTAAAGGATTAACGCACCGTTCATTCCTTATGTATATTCGATTTTGATGAAGTTTAATATCGCGAAATTAGCCGAGTTTGATGTAATTGTGTCTATCGTTAGTTTCCTACTTTGAGAATCACATCGATCCTGCATCGATATCTAGTTTTCGTTTGTCCAAAAGAGAACATATGTCCAGGGCATTTATTACTGATTAACAGAGATCACTATTTCGTATAACAAAGCGCAATAACGCTTTACTTTTGCTTTAAGCAACATTTCAAGTAGATCGTGATATAGTACGTTTACATTTTCAGTAATCACCGAGCACACGTCTTTTTCTCGTGGTATATCCAAAGTTTCAAGAGGAAAACTCTGGAGAATGTAGTTATAGTGCAAAAAAAAAAAAAGAAGTGTTTAGCTTGGAGGGTGCACCTTTCACATCGTTCGAATTTGAGCTTGGCAAGGAAAATGATCCCTCGACAAACGAATTTGCCATATTCCGTACACGTATGTTTCACGGAGAGAAGCCTTACGAGGGACTGGATACCAACGATTTGCAAGGTGCGTGGCCTGGTTTGTCGGTGATCGAAGGAGGCAATGCACTTTACACCTGTGCTTCTTATCATCCGCGAAGCTCTAAAGAGATTGGCGTCGTGATCCAGGGCAAGGAGATCTCATAAAATAAACGAGAACTCGTGGTACGTGGCAAAGCCTTGCAAGAGTTTTGTGAACAAAGCGGCTTAGCAAAGAGATCCCGACGAAATTACAAACGCAACGCCGATAAGGCGATCGAGGCGACAGAGTTTCGGATTTTGATTTTGGACGAACGAAAAATTATCTTTTTCTTTATACTCTCTCGGTATTTACGTAAGGTATATTATTTTTATTTTGTATATTTACGTTGCTTTATTTCATCCGCATACGTTTACTCTATTATTATACCTACCCATTCGTACCTTCTTTCTACGGGTACGATTAAACTTCTTAAACCCTCTTGATTATCAATTTGATCTGTATTTACGCTTCTTTTATTGCAAAGTTATATCCACGTTTAAAAGTTATTGCTCACGCTGCATTGCCTATAAAATCCCTTTACGTTCTTGAAAGTTGTTTCAGAATTTAATGGAAAACGAGGAGGGCGGACGATCGAAGGTAGCAGGAAGAAGGGGCCATTCTGTGTTAAGTTATTGATATTAAGTAGATGTAAACCAGTGTATGGGATGGGCTCGTGTTAGTAAGCGGTGTTCAAACTCTCGAACGAACGCGGACAATTTTTTTGATTCTCTCATTTTTTCTCTCGTTTATTTGCGCTTTCAGTTACGAAACGCAGAGTCATTACTTCCTTGATCAGTCATTTTCGTATCAATCCTACTGGCACGGATTCGATTTCTCGAAGAAACACTGTCCGCGTGCGTGAGTTTTTGTAATACCAAATTCCGAATTCTCTTTTCATGCAGAAATGAAAGAATCGTGCAAACGGATTGACGAGATCCACGCGTGTGCATGCTTCTCTTTCGAACAGGCGATCAATAATCGCTTCGTTGTATACAAGAAGAATAATGCAAAAGGTCATAAACTATGTTAGGATACATATAAAATATTGGACATCGGTTAATAAATATGATCGATAATGATCGATAATGGATAGAGGATTTATACAAGTCTCCAATCGCAGAAACTTCCACAGGAAAATCGAAATTCTAGGCCGCGAAAAATATCGAACGAGTCGGCCATGATCTTTCTTGTTCCTCTTTTCTCATTTTAGTAGCGTACATTAAATCTGGAAATAACGATGAAGCGGCTCGTGCACTTGTATGGATATTTTCGAAGCTCGAAAAAACTTTAATAGAATAAATTGTCGCCGATAAAAATTCTTTGCCAGCGAATAGAATGGTATTCGTTTGGATATTAGCATTGATGCAGGAAGCTCGTGCTTTGCGTCTTCTCCACAATTTTTATCCTACGATTGTCCTCGATCGCGGATCAGCGCCAAACCGTGGGACACTCACGAATGTTTTTTTGGATTAGCATTATTTTTGCAAATCTTCATCGTCGCACGAGCCGCGAAAATTGCGTATTTTCCTCTTTCAAAATCCTCTTTTAAGGTGGATTTAGTATTGTACAGGATGTTCCATTTGAAATTTTGAACGTTATTATTTTTCAAATTATAGGTTATTTTAAAATGTTAAAAATAACGTATTAAAAAAAGGTTACAAATAACGCTTATTCTGTTTTTCTTTCACGTTTCCAACCAAATACGTCGCTCTTCGAGTAGGGTAAGTTTTGCTCGATTTATTCGATACGAGTTACAGTTAGGGAAATGATCGCGCGCAAAATTTGAAATGCAACACCCTGTAAGCGTATAGGTATTATGCATGCAGCATACCAGATCAGCCGGACGCCTATGGAAAAGAACGTTATCGTCGATATCGAAAACCATTCCCGTTTCGTAAGATAATGTTTTGTTCGCGTGAAATGAAAATTTCTGGTATTCTCGTTCGATCTTCGAACGACAGATTAATCAATTTCATAAGCTCAAGAGGATACTTCCTTTCGCCGAGAGGAATTTTCTTAACGCGCTATCAATCTCGAATGCATCGTTTTGGCGGACGACAATTTATTCGAAACATCCAGCGGTTATCGAAAATTTGTATACACCAAGCATCATGACGGATATATTCGATTAAGTCTCGACATATCGGCCACGTTGACCCAAGTTCTTGCACGAAAATCATTTACACGTTGACAAAGACTTCCTTTAAAACCGGCTTTATTTCCATCGGATCTTCCTCCCTTCGTACAAAGCTCGGCCCTCGCACAATCGTGTTACTTGACGTGCACAATTTTCGTTTTAAATAGGACGCATTGTTATCAACACAAAGCCAATAGAAATTAGTCCCCACGTTCTAGACGATCACAATCTCAGTATTGCTCAGAGCCGAGTAGGAGGTCTAAAATAATCACAAAATAAAAAGGGAGGGTAAAAAAAATACATGTCTCTTGCAAACCAATTTTTTTTTTCTTAGAAGTACAAATAATATTCTTGACACACCGAAGACCAACGTTGCGGGCGTTGGCGCTTCCGAAAGCGATGTTCTAAGAGCGATCGTTCGGCTCGAGAGTTAATCCACGAAGGACAATGGAGGAAGTGCGATCGGGCAAACGACGCACGTCGTTACGTAACTTTCGTTCCATCTGCATCGAGATCTCCAATTCAAGTAGTTTATCCTCGAGCCGAGTCGCAGAGGCGCGTTGGGGAAAAACGTGATTCGAGACGAGGAAATAAGCAACACAGAAAAAGGATTCCCAGTGGGACGATAAAAAATGTATTTGGATACCGCAGCAAAGGGTTTCGCATGCTCCACAAGGATTCGAGGATCGATAATCCTATCGATCGTTCGTTCACCGCTCCTCGATTCTGAGAACTCGCGACCTGGATCGATCCGCGATTCGAAAGAATCGCGCTTATCCTTTGGAAATAACCTCGACACGCGCCAAGCGCGATCGTCGCCATTACCGAAGGACGAATCGGTCGGGTCGCGAATCTGCATTATCGATCGAGTACATCTAGAATCATTCTAACAATCACGCAAAGCGTCCTTCCTCTTTCGTCTCTTTCGCCGGCACTCAGACCTGAAACGATACGCAACGCCAGAGTTCCCCCTCCGTTTAACCGTTTGCGGTCCTTCCGTCGAGTACAGCTCGACGCATCAGATATCTCTGCTCGACACATCGTATACTTTGCCACGGATGCTCCGAAACGGTCCTGCGCGCAAGCCAAAGGAACTCCCTTGGCTCTATTCCTCTCACTCCTGTCTCTCAACGTCTCTCATCGCCCTTAACGCGTTAAGCGCCAATCTAAATTGAAAAATTCCCCTTTTATCACATCGTATCCTTCAACACCATTTTGTGATTTCGTATTAATTTGCCTCCTGCTACGTGTTAAATCGACCGTGTAGCTTTACTGCTGTACGCGTGTCGAATTATGAACAGTGCACAAAATACATTCTCGAAGTGAGAAAGAAAATGTGCATCCACGAGTGAAATACGAGGTGTCCCTATTTATGTACACATTCTTAGTTCACGGTTCTCTGAATCGTTCCTTCCTCCTTCAGCCTCGATCGATTTCAGTTAACGCCTGATCTTCTGAAAGCGTGTATACTTTTCGTACCAGGGACACCCCGTATATGCACCTGGCGCTTAGCGTGTTAAAAAACCCTCCTTATCCGTACTCTAAAGTAACTCGAATATACAAGCCTCGATGCGTTTTCGCTGGTGCAAAACGTAAGAGGAGATCCTTTCGACCGCAAAGGGTTAACTTCAACCTCCCCTTTCCCTCCACCCTCCCCATCCCTCCATGAAAAGGCAGGCGTGAACGAGGCCGTGATCGTGGCGTGAATGCAGAGTAGAGAAAAGCAAAAGATGTTAAAAAAGGAAAGACGGAGGAGCGGGGTGATAGACGCGTGGATGAACGATCGGGTCTCTTCGACTGTTAGCCAAATGGCCGATATGCAAGCCTGAGGCGAGTGAAGGTATGAGACACTTACCTTGGCCAAGCCTCGGGGCTGATTCGTCACAACATCGTTCTCTGGATTCTGGTCCGGCTACAATAGAACAATAACATAAAGAAAAACCGCTAATCTATGTGTATGCCTTACTATAAAACGATTACGGTACTTGGCATGCAACGCTAAATGAGAAAACGCCCTCATGCAAGTAACGAATGTGGTGCCGTTTGTTTTTCTCTTTTTCTGTCCTTTCTGGATTTTCTCTTTCATTCTCTCTTCTGGGTTCTTTTTTTTTTCTCTCTCAGTGATGCGAGCAATAGCCACGATGAGAACGCGTAAGAATCTCCGATGGCTGATTCAAATGTGGGGAAGGGGGGATTTGGAATAAGAGTAAAACAATACGATAGATGAGGGTGGTGTAATGGCGGATTTTTAGCGCAGCAACCCCGACCGCCCGGGGATAAAGATCTCCCCATCTCTCTTCCTCCCCGGCGGCAGATCCGATTTCGTGCCTTGTTAGAGTGATTCGTAAGTGTTCCTCCTAGCTTTCTACGTGCTTTACAACACCGTGCACTCGTAAGTGCCCCCCTCGTCTGTGCCACAAATCGGTGCTACGAGAGAGCCTCGATGGTGCTGGACGATTTGCTTTGCCTTAACGTGGCAACGATCGAATGGTAGCTTTCTCGTGCAAGTTTTTGCCACAGCGACGGTGAAAAGATTTTTGGATCGTTCCTCGAGGACAAATAAGTGATCGAGATACATTGGAAGTGAGCAGAATACCTTCGAGTCCTATCGCAGATCGTGAGGTTAAATAGCGGGCGCGATGACTTACGGAGGATTAAAGTTGCGGTCGAGATACGTCGAGGAAAGTCGAAGGCCGCGATCGCAGAGGGTTAAAAAGGGGCTAATGCAAACGCGCGACATTATCGTGGAATCCCTCGGACGTAATTGCCAGATGGGAAGAGCTAATAGACCTCTTACCTCGGCGCTCTTTCAAAACTTCTGGAGATCATTTTTGAACTTATAAGTAAATAAGGTTATACACACCATTGTCATCGATCGTTCATTGTCGACCCAGAGGGGAAAGTCGTTAAAGAAGTGTAGCTCTTTGACATACCACATCGATATTTATAAATCCGGATTTACGATAAATACTCGTTTATTGTTCTTATTGAATTTGAGAATAATGTATTTTATTGTTTTAATTGTAAATTAATTCGTCGAACCGATCCACCATTATTTACTAAAAACGAGAGATAGGTAATCGAGGATTAACATTAAGCGTATATACTCCACATTAATATTCCACTTCTCGAGGAGAACGTGAAGTCTTCGTTATTATGCGAGTAATATTTATGGGGTTCGAGGACGTCGATATTCAAGCTGGTTCCTCAGCAGAGATTCGAAAGGAGAAAAATCGTCGTGTAGCTTGGAAACGGAATTTCCCGGAATTGAAATCCGTTTAAGCGAATGATCGAGCGGCTGAAAGCCTCGATGTCGCAAATCGGATGCAGCATTTATCTACCTGCAAAGCGCTTCGCGCGAGAACGAACTGCTCGACGAGTTTTCCGGGAAAAGATCTGAAGGAGGCGTCGGTTTATTATTAACCACGAATGCACGGAGCATCTGCCTTACGAGATAACGATACGACCAATTATACCACGCAGGGTCTGTGATCGAGTAACAAATGAAAGCGGGAACCACGTCATTTCTTGCGAGAAATAAAGTAAGAAAAATATGTAAAATCGAATTTTTTAATTTTCGGCTTGATTTACGAAAAATTCGAGTTTCCTAATTTGCGGCGTATTTATGTTGTTAAGTTCGTCGAGCAGTATCGTATTTGTACATAAGATTCCGCGATCATCGAACGAGAATAATTATTACAACGATTTTGTAATCGACGGATAAAACTGTTTTTCGCATTAAAAATGTTTCTCGTGTTTTTCCTTTTATCTAGTCGGTTTTAAATACCGCGCGGAAACTGTTTATATATACAATACGTAATGTATAGATATTCAAATTGGATTTTCTAGAACTCCCAGCTGAAAATTGAATAAGTGTATTATATATTCTTTTTTTTGTTCTCATAAGGAATCACATGCTGCCCGCTTCCACGCGTTATTCGATCTCATTTTATATCACTTTATAGGGTTAAACGAGATAAAGAACGCGTTAGAAAAGCACGTGTGATTTAATCAGTGGTACGACCACCCTCGGTTTTATTTCCTACCGTCTCGTAGTCGATTCGTAGAATTCGACAAGCTTCTACATCACCGACAAATTTAGTACTGAGTCACGTGCAGCACTTCATAAACATAACGAAAGTCGTGTATAATAGCCTCATTTGCAACGATCCGATCAACGTTTGATCAGATATATCTCGATCTACTTATACTCAATATTTTTCAGCGAATAACATTCTTTAGATTGATTGGTATTTTAATTAACATCATTTCACTTGCCGTCGAAAAGTACTTCGGCATCGAATAAATCGAGATGGTTAGGAAAAAAGATTTAATAATCATATTCGTGGAGAGTAAGTTAAGGAAGGATTGCTCCTTCATTTTCATCACTAAATTATTAGATTCGCCGACCTTCCCTGCTCTGTATTTTATCGAATCGTCAAAGTATCCTCCTTGCGTTCATCGTTGAATATTCGTTCGGTTAACGAGGCAAAGCAGAGTTTTCGTTCTTTCTGCGTAAAGATGCCGAATTGATTTTCACATTTGTCCACGTACAGTCCTAATATTAAGAGTCAACATCCGAGACGCAGCCTCAACTTGGAAACGCAATCGCGATCATAAGCCTCTTACGAAGGCATACATTTCTTTTTGCTGTACGATCCAGTAAGTAATCTCGAGGAACGTCGAGATTATCTTGGCAAAATCTCCCACGCCCCCCCCCGCGCCAATTCTCGAACGCCCTCTTAAAATTTTACCCCGCTGAACACTAGAACTACCAAACTAGTCAAAATGACTGCTCAGCCGTTTCTTTAAAAAATCGTAGTGCTTCATAACGATGCATTTTTTGATATTTTCCATGATTTTCATGCAATATTTAGATCATCATTTTGATTTACTGAAATTTCCTTTTACTCTCCACATTTTTTAAAAGATGTATTGTATTATGTGGTGTTTTAAATATGCCGAGAAAATGGCTGCTGGTTCTAGTGTTAAGAGCCCGTTGATAGACCTCTTAAGCACCATAAATCAAAGAGTAGCAAAATATTCCGTGTCGTAAATCCTCCCCCTTTTCCGCGAATCACGCAACACCCCTTGCTACACTTGTGCCATTGCAAACTACACGCGCGCTATTGCAAACGATCCTCCTGTCGATATCGACAACGAGGCACGAGTACTACATTCTAGCAGACTACGGTGGAAACATCGAGTATTAAAGCGAAACATCAAATTCCCTTTTTCGTCGGTCACAGTTGCTCGGAGTAGGAGAAGGGATTAACATCACGACTTTTGAGAACGTTGTCGGCACGATGGCGGTAATTATTCTTTTTCCCTTCTCTCCGGCCACGCCCGGTGCGTGGATGCAAATGAGTCGAGGAATCGATTCGAGGAGACATCGTGCATCTCGTCGATCCGTTGTACGATTCGTGAAACCGTCTCGGACGCGACGATACGCACCGATCTCGTCCGCCTTGGTGCTGATTCATATATATTCGATTTGCAAAGCGATAGCGTCGCATGCACTGACGGTGCCGCAGCGCATCAAGTCGTGGGTCATTACGGACTATCCATCCCAAACGCGTGAAAGTAAAACGAAAGGATCGATTATATTAACGCAGGCGTCGGCCAGGTGTGGCCTTTAGAAGTCTCGAAATTATCCGGCGTCTACGGACCTTAATTATGCTGATATATCGGTCTTACCTGTAGATTGTGGTAAGCGCCGCTGTTCTCCGGTGGCGTTGGTTTGCATTTACCACAACAGAAATTACAGCAGCAGCAACAACAGCAACAACAGTAACAAGCGGTAATCAGTCCGCAGAATACCAGCAATACCTGGAAAAACGAACGCACTTCTTATTGCGCTGTCGTTACTCGCTTTGGTGATAAAGGGAAAGGGAGAGAGAGATAGATACATAGAGATAGAGAGATAGAGAGAGAAAATTGATAGCCTCTTTAATCTTCTATTTCACTAGGCGCCTTTGTAAAAGGGAATTATCGATTGCATCGCGCCGAGGCTATAACGATACGTTTGACATTTTCTTACACTTTACATGGATGATTTTTCCTCATTTCCCTTATCAATGTTGAATTTTGCCCGTAGCCTGGAAATTCTGGATATTCCCTTCGCGTTTACAAAAGTGCGCGGTTAAAAAGGCAGTTTCGCGTTTCTACTCGCTCATGGAGAAGGAAGATGGTGAGTTGCATAGATAATCGAGAAAAAAACTTTTGATCGTGAATCACGCGTACGCGTTCCTTTTATAGACATTTTATCAGAGGAATTCGCTAAGTTTCTCCTTTCCTCGCGTAGTACGATACATTCGCGTGCTGACGAATAACGAAGCGCGATCACTGTGTTGAGAGCAAGAGTAAGCTTCGTTATTAATAAAAAAAAAAAACGAAATTTCGTTTCCTCGAAATAGGAAAAAATCGGAGGAACCTTCTCGTCAATTTAAAAATTTCGATCCTGTCTAAAATATCAGCATTTCCTTCTCTTTCCTTTGCATTGAGTTAAGCTCGTTATTTCGTTTGTTAGATTTTCATGGGTATATAGTATGCGTTGCTCACCTTGCACCATCCGGAACTGAAGACGAAGTAAGCATTGACGTTCTCCTCGCCGAATTGCTCAGCGACGTAAAGCCCAAGTGATCCGTAGTTGTCATATATATTACGTTTCGTTAAATCTGTTAATATAGCATGTGCCCTATTTATTTCTTTAAACTGCAACACATTAGGATTCAGGTGTATCAGACTTACGGCAGAGCGGTTTACGGCTGATCGTAACTTAATGATTACACTTAACGACTCTGGTTACCTCTACGGACCGATAAGATTAACTCGCCGTGGAAAGTGTGTGCGCCTAACGTTGCTTTGTCACCGCTTTAAAACTGGCGCGGTGATCGAGCAACAAAAACTCGGATTCTACGCTTTCATTTCGCGATGATATTCTTTTCAATGCACGTGAATGGTTGCTCTCGCATTTATAACGCGTCCATAATCTACATTTCTCCATGGTGTCTGGATATTCGTGCAGATCGTGAGATTTATTAATCGAGATCTTAAGATTCCCGAGGGATATTGAAATTTTATCGAGGAATATCTTTGGAAATTTATTCTTCGGTGAGATATCGACGTTGTAAAATTTTGCTTCGCGAGTTTCTTTCGCAGTTTAACCCTTTGCACTCTTAACTCTCCTTGCCTATGAAGTACCAGCGCCTTTTTACATTAAATCCATAAATTATTGTTCCATAATATTTTCCATAATTAGTTTTTTACGAATGCTTACTTGAACATTCTCGCGCATACCAATCAGATTAATTTGAATCCTTGTGAAATGAATGTCCACATTGCGTATATGAAGTAATGTAGAGAATTGGTTAAAGTGCAAGGGGTTAAATATCGATCCGCAAAGCCAAATCTGTACGTTCTTCCTTTTCACGAAACTGCTAGCAGTTAGATTATCGTCAATCCACATTGTCAACGGTTACCTTTTCAGCTGCCTCTGGATTATTTGGATTCTTGTCGGGATGGTATTTTAGGGCTAGCTTCCTGTACGTTTTCTTAATCTCCTCTGGAGTGGCAGTTTTTGGGATCTCCAGAATTTGGTAGAGGCAATCGCCCGAAGTGCTGCGACACGAAATTTACATAGGCACATCCGGAAATCGATCGATCATTCGATACACGCCTTTCGCTTATCATCGGGAATATCGAATAAAACGACGGTTAACGAAGATACTCGATACTTTTTTCGCAACCGACGATCGAGCGAGGATGACAAATCTCTTTCTTATGCAGAGTAAAGGATGAAAACCAACATCATGATTTTTATTCGTCTTTGGAATGAAGGAAATTGTGATAAACAATCGAACGACTTACGTGTGAATACAATCTGAATACGTCAGAATAATAATACGATTTTCCAAATATCACCAAGTAGGAGAAGCGCAATATATCTTAAAGGGAATCGAAAGGCCAATTGCGTTTCTTATACAAGAAACAAGTAATACATTTTTTTTGGCATCGAGCAGCCGCAACAGTTTGATTAGTTTCTTCAAAATGTAACGATCAATGTCCTTGCTCGGCAAAGAGGTACGTTGAAGATTAATCGTTGTGCCGAGAGGAAGCAATATCGAGCATCGCCGAGTTCGGATGTTTTCTTTCGTCGTCGATCTTTGCCAGTTTGTCGTTTCATTGGATATCAAATAACATTCCAAAGATCATGATCGAAGTTTTACATCAGAACTACCATACCAGTCAAGATACGTAGCTACATTTCTTAAAAAAAAATTTCAATGCCGTATACGTTCTTATTTTTCATAATTTTCTCGCGGTATGTAAATGATGCTATATATCCATCGATATCTTTTTTTAACCTCTCCCATTTTTAAATATGCCGAGTGCATCTAAATGTTTCTCGAAAGTGTCCAATAGTTCTGAGAATTCGCTGATTTATGGCGGACGCACAGTTGAGGAAAAGTTTCGAGTAATACGGTGACACGATAGGCAACATTATCACGAGCACAAGGCGTATTAATCGGTTTAATCTCCAAGAAGGAGACGGAAATCGATATCCCAGCAGTTTGTCAGCCGGTTCCGTTTTAAACGCTTAGCCGTAATTAGGCGTATTCTAACGCAGCCGGTTATCGAGTGTTCGCGAAAGGCACATTGGATATTCATGGATCGTTTGGCAAATTGGAAGTTGCTCCTGTTCATCGTCTCAAACGCGAAGTAATTATCGGTTTAAAAGCGCGTTAAAAGCCTAAGGAAGGAGAAGAATGGTGGTCGAGGAAAGGCAGAGTGAATGAAAACTTGTGGTGTCAATAAACCGAAGATGCTGCAGTCGTGTATATCGATTTTCTAAGGCGGAGCGCTAGTTGAACAATGGAATACGTTCTCCTAATTATATATGTATATATATGCACATGGCAGTGCACGAAATATACTATAGCGATGCTATGTTTTTTTCAGCGATAATCTCCGGTTGAATTACGCACACGCGATGGAACTTCGTAACGTGCCGTCGCTCTTGATTTGCATTACGCTTTAGGCCAGTGTCACTTATCTCGTTTATAATTCGGTGAAATCCGCCCTCCGTCGAGCGCGTCAATTGTCGAAAAAATACCCGACACGGTACGGTCCCTTTTATTTTTCGTCTATTCAGCTGCGAATCATTCTGCACTTTTTTCCTCGCAATTTAATTGACGCACGAACATGTCGATTAAATTATGAGACCGATCTAATGCAAAGTTTATGCACAACTATCAGAAATAGTTTCTCCGCGTTTGCCATAGCGCACGAGATAAAAGATGATGAGTTCGTAAGATTTTGAGATACCAGATTATTTAAACGATACACACGAAAAATACACATCGACCATTCTCATTACACGAATTTCACGCGATATGAGGATAAAAAAGGACGATTATGCAATACTACTTCAAATCCAAACATCCGGCGCGATGTAATTTTCCTACAGCCTTGTACGAGGATTAAACCGAATAACCTCGACATCGTTGGTGAAAATTCGAGTACTTCGAATTAGTTAATTAATCAATCCTTCGATTCCTAAAGGTGTATACAAACGCCTTTACCGATCTTTCGAACACATAAGAGAGGCGTTCATGCACGTTGTCGCATGCAATTATGCGAATATTGCGTTATATACATATGTATATATACATATACACATACATACATATATATACGCATATATATCAGTAGTGCTGCATTGGAGTGCGCTACAGTCAAAGGGTTAAGAAAAAAAAAAAAGAGTAGAAAATCGAGAGTCCACAGTAATCGAGACGGTCGCACGGTGCGCTTAAGACGCACGTCCTCCCGCATCGTACAACCGTCGAAATCGCTGTAAGCACCTCGACAAGCTAGAATTGCTCGATTCCTTCAGGAATACCGATCGACGCCTAACCTCGAGAGGACGTCCGTGCGGGCCAGCGAGTAACGTCAAAACAAAAGCGACACCGCCGCGTCTAACCTATCAGCGATCGAGCTCGATTCACTCGCGGTGGAAGCTGATCGAACGACCCGGGTCGTTGGACATCGAGGTTACCATCGCGACGTGGATCGAAATTTCGACCTCGACGACGATATTTCCGCGGTAATAGAAAAGAGCCCCACAAGGAACCTCGAGGAGCGGCCGCGAAGCGGTCAGGGGTTCCGTCCTTACGTCGACCGGATGCTAACCTATTTCCAGTAAGGACAGCCTTTTCAAATCGATCGAGGGGAGGCTGAATTTCCTCACGAGTAATACGATCGTGCTGGAGGAATGGAGCGTTCCTCTAACAAGATCGTGTCGCGGAATACGAAGAAAGGAGGAGCGGCACAGCATCTTGCCCGAGCTCCCCCCGACCGTGCTTTTGATACTTACGACATTTTTCGCTTGTTCATCGTGCCCCGTCGTTCGTGTATTCACTCGAAACCGACACGATTACCTTAGACACCACGGCCGGCACTTCCTCGATACGGGTGGAACACTACGCGTATATGTTTTTGCGAGGTATCGGGGATAATACGCGCACCTTTTTACCAGACCGTGGGATATCACCAGCGTAAGCAATTCAATATTTTAGTGCCAAAAGTGGACACGGCTGCTGTGTCAGCGCTGGAAACACGGGCGGATAGTCGAAAGGGCGGTCTAGGGATTTTTTGGGGGCGACGACTTGGCGGCGACCGACGCGCCGCTACGCGGCGGAGAGGACAAGCCTTGCTCGTTGTGTGCGTGTGCTAGGTGTTCGCATGCGAGTGTGCTGCGCTTTGACGCAATGCAGTGATTCTCAGTGTCCTTGCGAATAAAGCAGTGGCGTGCATTCAAGATGAAGGAGCGTGGTGTGGATGGAGTAAGAGATGGAAGTTCGAACTTCGATGACAAGGATTTAAATGTGGACGTCAGCCATCGCCTCTGAATAAATTTTCGTGCGATGTAAATATGATGCAAAAACTGTGAAATGAAATAAAAAGAAGAGAATCGTGATATTTATAATATTAAATAAATTGAAAATGAAATAAAAGAACAGAGGTACGATATATATGATATGTTAAACGAAGGGAAGCGGAGCATAATATTTAGAATACATTAAATACGGAAAACTAAAAAATGCTAAATTAAATTCTATAAAAATACTGTCAATATTTTGATAATATTATCTAGACAAGAAGAAACCGTGGAAGCTACTCAATGATCATTTCATTAATGCAAAGGCGCGCGCATGCTCAAGCGATCGCAAGGCGAAGGATCTGAAGACCCATCCCTTCCTTTCAACACCAAAATCCTAATTGGCCTCCTTCCTTCCCCACTCCTATGAATTTCCAGTTTTCCTGGGTCACGGCCTGCTCATGGAAAATTCTGCGTAACAGTGCGTTGTTCTACCTGGATGTGATAACAGTACCATTTCCTATCGTGACAACATCAGTGCCGACTTTGACCTCATCGCGATTCCTGCAATATTTGCTCTCATTGTAATGATAATTATTTATTTTCAAATTCTCAATGAAGATCGAATTGTCAGCATTATGTTCTCGACAGTTGGATAAAGCAACTCGATTGAAAGATCAGCTCTTTCCCGCCACGCTGTTCATTCAGCCGCACTTCTTATCAAACTGAAATTACGTGCATCGATTATCGACTTTGCGTAGTTATTCATAACTATTTAAGGATTTTTAATATATCGAATTCTTACAACATATACTTATTCAGAATGCTCTTTAGCTACGTTAATACCTCTTTTACCCTTTTCTACAAATTTTCCAATTCTCGCATTATTTCCTAAAACTTACAAGCTGTGTATAAGTAACCAGACTCTGTCACTCGAATCGTGTTATCTCCAAAAATACACAAGGAGAGCTGCTGCTCTTTATTCTATATATCCTATTGTAGACCACATTGTATACCTCCAAAAGTTTGTCACTATTTTTAGTATCGCGCGTGGTAATCGAATATTCAAGCACTGGTGATCGGTGCAAGCAAGAGATTTCTATTATTTACTAGTTCTCGACAAGCAATACTCAAAAGCGCTCTTCTTCCCTTCTCCTCTTTCTACTGCCTCTGTCCTTGTGGAAATTCCTTTTTTCCTTCACTTTAAGATCGTCACTCGCCGCTAAGGTCGTTCAGTCAATGACCTGCTGTTTAACGTGAATTATGAGCAGCCAGAGCTACAGTGCGCATATCGGGTGGGAAAAATCACAGTCGATAGGCGCGATTCGAACCTCGATTTCCCGCGTGGAAGTTCGAGCCTCTGTCCACTGCACCACCTTTGCTCTGTCGCGGAAATTAAGGCGCCCGTTGAACGGCCGGTCTCTCTATTTCCCGTAATCGTAAACCTCGTGTCGGGGAAGGTGGAACGCCACACGACTTTCGACTGCTGTCAGAAGACGCAAAGCTGCGTGACACGCACCCCGTGCACCATCCCTCTCCTTTGGAAGTTGCGTTGAAATCCTGGAAAGGACGACCTCGAAAAATGGTGAGTCTCGTTAGAAAATCCAAAAAGAAACAAGCATAACAACACAACGAGCGTATTGTTGAACATTCGTTAGAGTTATTGGACTGAGGTGTGAATTGAAGGAGCGGTAGAAAAGGGCGAATCATATTTTACATATTTGTTTCGACCGTGGATTTGTTTTCCGTCTTTAATATCCGCGAGATTGTCGCCCTGTTCTATTGTCAGCTTCTTGTCATTATATTTTTCTCAAAGAGCGTGATTAGTCTTTTCTATTTTTATGCATTAAAATAGCAACGAAGGAAACCAGTTTTACGAGAAGAGTTGGTTTTGGATACCCATCCTGCTATTTTTTAAAAAGCGACGAGTAGTGATGTCGTCGATCCGTTATTTTCACAAATTCCGGAAAGTACGCCTTAATTTCTAATTTCAATGGAAACTCACCAGAAGAATGTGCATAGTTGATACCGATTGTCGTATAGAAATGTAAATACGTGCTGATTTACATCTTGAGTCGCACTTTTACGATGGCCATGAAACGCATATTGAAGACACTCTAAATAAAATAACAACCGCGGGTTAAACTGACGACTTATTGGTGCAAAGTCACTCAAAAAGGTACGTCGTGTCGCTGGAATATCTACGATGCTATAATATCTCCTGGTGGATATACAGAAGATATCGGTGTTATCGTCGAGATCCATCTAACGATTCTGCAAAATCACTGCTCCTCAAAGATTATGGGAAGGTCGGGACAAAGCAGTACGTTTTTTGCCCCGCCTGTGGATCTGCATACGTATTTTTGCGTACGCTGTATTGCACAAGCATCCTTTTCCGCCGACTCGCGGTATTTAAGAATTTTCCAAACCACTGACAACCGCTATTTCTCAATTTCGACCAACTACGAATCGGTCTCCATACGTAATCCAATAATTTTATCATGCACTTCCTAAAAATGTCCAGCAGTGATCGTCCATTCTTCCTACCTGATATATTTTCGAGAAAGCGGATAATCGTCCGGAGAAAGCACGTTTAATGGCAAAGCGTTTTTATCCGAAACACAATGAATTGGTGCCTATTGAATTTCACGTACGTCTTTCTTCAGCAAATAAGTATATGGCGTGTAAGAAAATCTGTAGTTTTCTATGGAAAAGAGGCATTAGTCTCTAAAATGCAAATTTGCAGGGTAGCTCGTTGTCGCGTTAACTTGCTTTCTACCTCGCATGCATACATATTTCTATGTATTCGCGTATATATATATATATATATATATATATATGAATGTGTATATATAGACGGTATTAACCGAAAAATGCCGCAACGCAAGTTTGTCCAAGATGTAAGAACCGGTGAAAGGAATCTGCACGCATACGCGTAACACGATTACGCATTAAAGTTCGGTTCATTGCTCCACCGGTGCAGTATAAGTGGTTTATTGAAAGCTATAACTGCAGATCGGGGTTCTTAACAGGGCTATTCTCCAAATCTAAAACTGTTATAGCCTTTAAAGTACGAAATGGACGTTAACCAGTGTATACGACTGAGGAAATTGAAATGAATTGTACGCTTCATTGCTGGATATTTATTCTCCTTTTCCGAATCCTCTCGAGAAAGAAGCACTTTTGTTCAACCGATATTTTCGACATTTGTAAAGCGGTCTTTTTTTGAAGCGACATTTGTAAGGCGGGAAACCGAGGAGGAATTACAAGTACGCGTTTTGAATACAATAGAACGTTTTCATTATACGTCGGGGTGTCAAAGGTGACGAAGGAACTTCATGCAAACGGAGCAGAGGCATTTGACATTACGGAAAAAACAAAAATTTCGCGAAATATAAGATTACATTTCTTTCAAAGGCTCTGTATTAAATTCTTTACGATATATATATCTAACATTGTTAATATTTAATTTTTTATATTCAATTCTTCGTTAATATTTAATTCTTCTTGCAATATTGATGCTTGATTTCATGAAGAATCTTTCCGTCATAACAGCCGCCATTATACGTCTTCCAATGTGATCTGCCAGTATCGCCTTCCGCTAATGAAGCAAGAACAGAGTTTGTTATTGCACTTTATGTAAATGTAAGACTTGTTTTTGCGCCTTTGCGTGGTGCTCCTCAAAGGTTTAGGCGTCAGAACAAGCGGTCGTAGAATTTTACCGACACAGGTTCGCAATTACGCTTTACGGACAAAGATGCCGATGTTCTTGAAAATGTACGACGCTTAACACTAGAACTACCGAACTAGTCAAAATGACTGATCAGTCGTTTCTCTAAAAAATCTTAGTACTTTATAACGATGTATGTTTTGAGATTTTCCGTAATTTTCGTGCAGTATTTAGATCATCGTTTTGATTTACTGAAATTTTCTTTTACTCTTCCCTTTTTTTTTTAAAGATGTATATGGTGTTCTAAATATGGCCAGAAAATGGCTGGTAGTTCTAGTGTTAATGAAGCCTTGTAAAGCTTTGTGAATTGTACAAAAAGTGTCTACGCCAATCGTATCGTGTTTGGATTTAGAGCTATTGCTCTTTTTTCATTATTTATTTTCCCATCAAATCGTACAGCCTGATATTATGAGGCGTGTTTTAAACTACTGGATGCACAATTCTCAGATGTGCAATTGCTCATTTGGGGATAAAAAATAATAGGCCATAAGACTCAGCTTCGTGCTCTTTTATTCACTGACTAATTCTACTGTTTTACATTTCTTTCATTTTGATGTTATCGAGAAGGACGACAAATATATGCGAGCAATGCTGACACGCTGTACGCAGTATGCGGCAGTAATCTTAAAAAAAATGTTGAGTCATTTGAAATTATAATAAATTCTTATACTAAGTTGCAAAACGTGCGCACACTACGCATTTTCTGCTCAAATGTGTCTCAATGCAGGGAGTTTGTTGGTTAATATTATTTCATAGACCTTTGACCATCGTTCGCTGGATTTTTACGTTTCAAGGTCATTTGTTAACCTTTCCACGAGTCACAGTTAGATGAGCTGTTAATTTATTGCAAATCTTACGTTTGCGTTTAAATTAGTGCAAGTACTTGTATACTTCTCTTGTATTAAAAAATTAAAAAAAAAATGATTTAAAAATTATATTTATAATAAATTATATTAAAAATCATATTATTAATTAAAGAATCAAATGAAAGATAATATAAAAAATTTTTCTTATATACTCACTTATACTTATACTTTCGTGTATACTTTTCTCGTATTAAAAACGTGTACTTAAGAATTCATATGAAATCGAGATCGATCGATTAGATCTCCTGAAAGACAATGGGACCTATCAAAAAATCCGTTTATACAGAACAATGTATCCTGCTGGGGCTGTGTACGTTTTGACCAAAAATTCATACGCACGGCAGTAGTGCACGCGGTAGTTGCACGCATCGAAAAACAACATTGCTTGCGCAATAAGACGGAATAAATGTACCTTCGATTCTATCGCGAGGCTGCGGCTACATGGCGACCTAGTCCTCTCACCGTTCTTACAGGCGTTACACGCTTCTCCTTGTATCGCATCAAAGTAACGCCGAATATCTCTTTCGACAGCTGATAGCCCATTGTTGAAGATTAGAAAAATCGGTTAGTCGATGCGAACAAAATTTGGCATATCTCGACTCGTTACACCGACAAGGTTTGAATCATAATTAATTCTTCTACACTCAAGTGCTTAATGTAGATGAATTTAATTTATACATTCCTGGATTAATACACATTCCTGGATTAATTTATCACAAAACAAGTTATTGGTGCTAGAACTGTAGCGCCAATAAAACTTATCCCCCAAAATTCTTATGATAACATCCACAAAGTTAGAAGGTGGAGTTTCAGGGAGACTCCGAGATTTTCACTGCGGCACGCAACCGGTCAAATGCATCTATTTGCTTTCACTCTTAGCTCCCCCTGCCTTTCATATATATCTATACATAGCTCACTCATACGTGTGTTGGTTCGTGGCAGGTAGGGCGAAGCGTGGAAAATTGTGTTCTCTTATTTCGTTTCGATCCCTTTTATTTATATTCGATCCATTTATATTTATATTTATATTTATATTTATGTTTATATATATACGTGTATATATTATACATCGAGTATAAACAACAGTAACGTTTGGCTTGCAGGTGGAAGTCATAGTGGACATGGCGGAAGCAGAGCGAGGGGAGGCCATGTCGAAATTGACAACGGCTCCGGAATCGGAGGTTTGTCGGATCGACCTTCATTCGGCTCTGCTCGACGCTTCGGACTCGTGTAAGTCTCGTCTAAAGAATAATAATATTATTGAAAATACTAATATAATAATATTATTGAAAATAGTAATACAATAATATTATTCAGAATATATGATATTCTCAGCAGAATCTTCTCGTGCGGAAGATAACTCTCCGAGTGAGACACGGTCGAGACGATAAGACGATAAAAATGATGATTTTCATGACTGCATTCCTCATACTGCATTTGTTGCTTCATATTAGGCCTTATCTCCAGAATATTAAGAAACGCTTAATGATGAAAACTGTCGTTAAGAATGCTCAGACATTACGATCGACATTATACTCGCCATTCACGCATCTTTCCAAGTGACAGCGTGTACCACACTTTTCGATGTTTCGTTATTCATAATGAATTATTGCCAACGGAAAAATCGACATAAATTAGAATTACTTGTCTCGCCTGTTTGTTATGTTTCTCATCACGATCGAGCAAAGCTCGAGTTATCGTGAGCCAAGCACGTAAACCTCTTTGCATTGACAAACGAATCGATTTCTTACGACCATTGACATCTATATTTTCATCTTCATTATCCTCTGTTATGCGTATATTTCACTATTTCTTTGGAATGTCGGATTATCGACCAATATATGCACGCGTTCACCCTCGCCCAAGTGGACATATTGTCCGGATAAATATCTAAATCGCATATCTGGAGTAATATGAAAGACGAGTGTACCTATCCAAGGTTCTCTCCTGAATTTATTTATGAAGCTTGAACAGCATAGTTTTTCTTGATCGGTTAACCGTGCGTAAAGAGCGGTGCAACGTCGAAAAATAAGCAACGGAATTAATCACGCGATATATTTCATTGAGGCTCCGTGAGCAGGTTAAGAATGAAGCGCATCCTCGCATTCTGCCAATCGTCGTTCGATTGTAAATGAGAAACACGATTGTGAATGAGACGTAGGCAAAATGTAAACGAAAAAAAGGGAGAATAAATGGTAAACAAAGAAAGTGATTGAAAGTGAAGAAACGGAGAAAACGTATTGGTTCTTTTGAGTCAGGCCAGGTTGTTTAATCTGGCAGGCACGATGTATCGTATAATAAAAAGCATCAAACCGTGACTTTGCACGCGGAGAGGCTATCGTGTGTTTCACGTAGCATCGGGCACAAAACTCACTTCGGTGCCTCGTGGATATTCAGTTTCATCTCGAAACATCGAGCGGTAACCTTTGTGGAAAGTCGTGCGGAGAGCAAGGATTGTGCACTTCTCAGAAATTTTTCACTTACGTTCGATCCGTGCGATAGTTAGGATTACGCGCGGAGCATCGTGTCTCATCCCAAATAAGTAAGCGAATGATTTGGTATGCGTGTTGACTGCTTACTGCTAACTCGCTTGAGTAGATTGTCAAATTGATGAGTCAACCAAAGGTATTTAAATTAATTATAAATGGCTTTAGATATTATCAAAATACCGTGAAAAGGGCTCGAAGATGAGTGGAAAAGTTAAGAAGGGAATACGAGTGAAGAAGATTACAAGTTTGCTTGTAAAATTTGATGAAAAATCGCAACTTGTTTGGAATCATATTCTCAGTATACTCGTTAAATTGATAGTTATTTATTCATTAGTAAATCAGTCTTGAGTGCTCGTCGTTGATCGGTGTTGCAATGATCGACGAAGGAAATCGTCTCGAGAATTATTCCTCGGTGATTTGAGTGAGCAAGGCGATATTTTTCTCCTCGGCGATTCACGTGTTAATTAAAAACTTCAACGGATACTTTGTTGTGCGTTTCATAAAAATCGCATCGGAGTTCTTGCATGACGAAATACTTCGACGTTTATTCAGCCGAATATTTATTCGATTATCTGTAGAGTATGGTGAATTCCATGTTGGTATACTTACCAACGGTCTGATATGTCGTCGGTTATGGAAGGAGTTGGACAATTCGTGGGTACGAGAAAGTACGCGCGTAAGACATTGCATGAATGTAGACTTTTTATAGTCGATTAAAAACCATGCAAAATTAAATGTGTAACAAATCATTTGTACGGAATTTAACTATCATTATTTTCGAATTTATTCAGACTAATCTGGGCAAAAATATTCCACTAAACATAAAATAAGGTTTTGTGGCATTTTATGACCTATTAAAATACATATTTGACAAGTGAACTTCAAGATCATTTTGTTATTTAAGATCATTTTTTGTTATTTAATCCGCAGATACAGAAATTGGCGATCATTTAATGTAATTTCATAAATCCGTGATTATCGCGCATAACTGTACACAAACACCCAGATCCAACCGAATGTCAAAATTTTTATGCTACTGGCGAGATACGAAGGTCATCTAATCATACCAGTGTATTTATTTGGTCGTATAGATCGCGTATTTTTAACCGCCAATCGCCAATCTCCTTGACTGGTCAAAAATCAAGTGTGATATTGATTTAGCTCTGTCATTCTAGAAGTATTATTTTAAACAAAAACACAAAAATATGCCTTTAATATATGTTATTACTCATTGCAAATAAACTTATGCATCATGCAACATCACGCCCATATTGTATCAAATCCAGAAATATAAATTATTTTAGTTTGAAAATTAGGTATCTCTTCCTGAATATTCATTATCTTAAAAGTGATTTGAAAGCTTGACGAAAATATTACATCTTTTTTCCGACAGACTGAATATGTTTCGAATTTAATTGTTGTTCCTTAAGTACTGGTCGCCTTGGTAACTTCATCTCGAACATAGATTCTATGTGTTGCGTCAGTCGAGGGAAAATGAAAGCATCGAGATGTAAAGGTTGCATCACGAGGATGTAAGATCGTGGATAGCGGAAGTATGGTAACACTTCAGGAAACTCTAATATCGGCTATGCCGCACCAACGACGTGGCGACCTCCGTCAAATAGCTGCGCGATTTTCTATTAGCCATTTAAGATTAAGGATTTCTATTAGCCATTTAGGGAAGGATTAAGCAATATAGTGAAATGCAGAAAGGGCAGTTGTATTATGAATAACATTCTCTTGGGCGACGATCACGTCTCGAATGAAGCTCCCACGTTTTACAAATGTAAAATTCATCGTTCACGTGTACATAATCAAACCAAAATATCGATGACAAAGGAATGTCGGGCCATACTCGACATACGACTTCACAAATGGTCGGTTCTCATTTATTCGATATGCGCGGCAGTGCAGTATCATTAAGACGGCTCTTTAAACCTGTACGAACATCGACTGCTAATACCGATATACGCATGTTGACTGACAAATGGAATCTGATATAGCGAGATGCTGATTGGCCAACTCTTTCATTATCAACCAATCGACGATTAGAAAAGCTTCTGGTATTCCAACAACTTTTATTTACTTCTTCATATTTATATTTTTGCCTTTTTCTGATATCCGAACAATGATTCGTTATTTTTCCACTCTGCATTTTTGTCTTCAATTCATTTGGTACACATAATGTGTTTAATGTTTTCTGGAAAAATTTCTTATGAAACGTTTGAAATATAAACTTTACGCTCGTCTGCTGTTTTAGCTGCCATCCTTGTATTTCTTTCGGTCAATATTTTCTCTTTGATTGTAGGTTATTTTTTTTCTTTCTACCGTGCGTTTCACTTGTCATAATGATCGTAAGTTTACATTGTGACTGAATGCTCTTAAGGACCGTAAGGATAAAATTATAAGGTGATACCATATTACAAGCAATTATTGTGGGCGAGTGTCATTCATGAGTCATTCGACAAGGAAGGACGAAAGGTGGTTTAATTGCACATCCAGGAGTAGCGGTGTTTAATGCTTTTAAATAGATCATTAGTTTTTTGTCGACTCACTTGTTTCTTAAAGCATTTACGTCGTTAGAAACGATTTATATGCGCCGGCTTTTTTCAATTCTCAGTCTATGTAACGGATATTAAGATGATAAGAGGGATATTAAGATGAAAGTCAAACGAAAAAATGATTGTTTGGACGCAATTAAAGGTACAGGAAGAAAATCGGTGTTAAATCGCTGAAGAAGTAAGTTCTGGGCTTTAAGGTGCGACGAATAATATTAGATGAATAAGTAAAGCTGCTGCGAGTTCAGGTTGTCATTGACAAATACGGTCAAAATATGTACTCTGCTAAGTGCAGCCTGCGTCGTAACGGCACAGTGTTAAATCCTTACATAATTGTGCTCATTAATTAATCGTTATATAACTAAATCGTTATACAATTCTGAATGTTTCTGTTTCTGGTTATTTGGAAAACAACCATTTTTAGACATATTGATCTTTGGGTATCGACCGTCGGAGTGAAAAAAAATCATTAGCCATTCAAATTAATTCGGCGACTCTGTTCCGAATTAATTATAATTATTCTACAAAATTATACATTCCCTCGCCGCTTTGATGAATCAAAATACGCTTTATTGCATAACAAACGCTATTTGTTTTTGTCGAGACATATTCAAATGCGCTATACACGCATGCATACTTCGACACAAGAGAGGGCGAAAAGTGAATCTTAATAGACAGGTGCAATCATCCACTGCATTTTCAAAAAATGCATTATCACGGAGTCGAGTTATTTTTCTGCGAAACAAGTGCGAAAATGTAACTTTTTTATAAAAAAAAAAAAAAAAAAAGCCGCATTATTCCAAACGTTCCATTAATTCAAGCGTTGCAATTGGCATTGGGCCAATTTCGCGCGGCCGTTACTTAAAGCGACGTAAAAAGAGTTGAGCACCTCTGTCGAGCGAAAACAGCACGGCACAGTGACATCTATGTACTGGTCCACCAGGGATTCAATGGGTCTCACTGACGTACGAAGAGCAACGTGCAAAAAAGATCCAGCCTCCGCGCGACAATCGACTTCGGTTATTTTCCACCGCGCTTCGGAGTTTAGTACAAACGGATCATTCGACAGTCGCGTGTAGGAGGCTAGTCAATCTTATCTACGCCATTCGCCAAGTAACTTGTGCTACGATTTACTGCAAACATGAAAGGTACGGCGTATTTCCCCGCGTTTCTCATCACAAGCTCCTAAGCACTTTCTCCGACGATTTTGGAAATGAGCCAGTCCCTATTTTTTGCGCCTTATACGGTAGAAGTTTGACAGTTACACTTTGCCTTCGATTCTTGCAATTGTCACGGATCGATTTTAACGTTATTGTATATTTTAACCGCCGTTTCTGTAGATCCTAAGTTTATTACGGTCAAAGGTGCGGGACTTTTAATATTAGAGGAAGAATCTCTTGTGCGTTTTATGCTCCTTTCGTTGATTTAAAACTTACCTACATGGTCTGTGTGGTTGGAATGTTCAGGATGGATAAAAGTGGTTAATGGTGATTAATGTTTAAAATGAAAGGAATATCCTCTTGAGTATTTTATGCTTGTTTGTTGGTTTTATTTAATGTACATGGTCCACGTGATTACAAGTTTAACGATGGTTAAAGGTGATTAGTGGTTAACGTTTAAAGTCAAGGTTGAGTATCTTACGCTCATTTTATTGGTTTTAATGAGTGTACGTGTTTTAGATGGTTATAAAGTCCATGATGATAGAAGAGTGATTAGTATTGGTTTGTACGGAGAATCAGATAAATAATTTCGTAAAGCTGTAGGTTGAATGATTTATACATAGGTGGTGGTAGCTATGTAATTTTACTGACTTATTCTTGTGGTATACTGAAAATGAATTAATATTAATAGAGCACTGTTAATAACAGATTCCACGATGGATTAATTCTTCTTGTGATGCTAATGATTGCATAGAATGGACAAGTAGATAATGAGTCATTGTAAAAATTAATTTTCAGTATTTCAAGGATCCGGCCTAAGACTATGTATATGAGAGAATGTCGGTATTGAAAATGGGTTGTGGATTAAGAACATGTTTTATAAAAGTGATCATTGATCGTTGACCTTTCTGTCAATTTGCATTATGTTGTAGACATACCAATATGTATTATGGTAATTGACAATTACTGTTAGCTAATTAATAGCAGATACAACCAAATTATGTTGACATTCTTTTTTCTAAATGAATATAAACTGCATGCATTGGAAAATTTTACATTGCATTTTTTGATAATGCTTTGAGTTAATTAATAAGATGAATTACGCTAAGGTCTATTGTTCAAGGTTGATTTAAAATCATAAACCTTTTTGTAAAACATGGTTTAGCGCTCTTAGTAGCACAGTAAAAAAGATTGAAAACGTAGAGTTTATACTCTTGGCATTTTTATCTTTTGTCACACATTACGTTATATATAGCTGCTGCGTCAAAATTTATTAAAATTTCATGCGGGGCCTCTCTGAAGCATAATATTATCTCGTAGTTATAGCATTCATCCATATCTAAAACGAGTTGTATTTATAACTTGATCTCTTAGCTTACCCTAATTTGGATCTGAAGCCTGAGAATGAGACGTGTTTCAGAATTCAAGTCTAATAATATTTTTGTTACTTGTTTTTGTATATTTCTTTTAATGCCAAAGAACGTATGTATTGTCTTACAATTCGAATCAGATTCAAATTAAATAGACGATTAATCTATTACTTTATCTTTTTTTTCAGCTCAAGCTAATGGTAAAATGACTAACACAAATTATGCAGACGTGAGTGTCACATATTTTACATAGTTTAAAGAAATATGGAATTTGTATTTCAAAATATGACTCGCTGTTATTCATTTCCATTATTATAGCTTGTCCAAAGAACACGAGACGCGTACTTTAGCGGAAAGACAAAACCTTTGCAATGGCGGATCAAGCAACTGAAGCAGTTAGTGCGCATGCTGGAAGAATGCAAGAATCAGTTACTGTCTGCGATGACTGCAGATTTAGGAAGGGTTAGTCTTATTGATTGCTATTCATAAAAATTCCTTTCCAATATTTCCTTTGTAATGCAAACATATTTATTGCACATTTACAGTCTTGTTTCGAATCAGATCTTATGGAAGTATTCTACACGACGGAAGACATCAATAATATGATCGCAAATATTAAAGAGTGGGATGCTATCGAGCAGGTATATTTCATAACTGCGTATTTCAGCCTTCAAGCATTCTTGTAGGAAGATCTTATTTACAGTATGAATGCAATGGTAAAATGTTTCAGCCCCCCAAGGCACTTGCTAATCTTTTTGACAAAGTACAAATAAGGAAAGATCCGTACGGCGTGGTGCTTATAATAGGAGCTTGGAATTATCCTCTGCAGCTCTGTTTAGTCCCTTTGATGGGTGCAATTGCTGCAGGAAATTGTGTCATACTGAAACCATCGGAAATAGCAAAAGCCACATCTGCGGCACTAGGTGAAATGCTTCCAAAATACTTGGACACTGTAAGTTCAATCCTCCAAAATCCAATCAGCTCACTTCTCCAGCATAATAAAAATTAAAATTTCATGAAAATCATCTTACCCTACTGCTAGGTAATAATCCTTCTTCTTGTAGGAATGTTATCATGTAGTACAGGGAGGTGTTGAGGAGACAACAGATTTACTTAAGCAAAGATTCGACTATATATTCTATACAGGCTCAACAACGGTCGGCAAGATTGTCCGTGACGCAGCAAACAAGTTTCTCACACCTGTCACGTTGGAACTCGGGGGCAAAAGGTAGGAAAGCATTCCATCGCCTATGGTTATTCTTTGGGGGACATCTCGAAATAATAAATTTTAAACATTTTGTTTACTTTTTTTGATCTAGCCCGGTATACGTGGATAACACTGCAAATGTCGAAATAGCGATAAAAAGAATACTTTGGGGAAAATGTGTCAACGCTGGTCAGACCTGCATCGCTCCTGATTACATTCTCTGCAGTAGTGAAGTGCAGACTCAGCTTGTAGAACATGCGAAGAAGGTCCTCAAGGAGTGGTACGGCGACAACATCAAAACTAATCCAGATTACTCGCGCGTCATCAGTGACAGACACTATCAGTAAGTGCACTTTTTGTCTTTAGCTGTTCATAAATGAGCATTTTTCGAATGCCATATATGTGTTTGCAGACGACTTACAAATTTCCTGAATGGAAATGGTAAAATAGCGATAGGAGGAGACTGCGATCCCGCGGAGAGGTTCCTTTCACCAACGATTCTCGTTGACGTTAAACCTACGGATCCTATAATGCAGGAGGAAATATTTGGGCCGATATTGCCCATTGTCAACATAAGCAATGCTTATGAGGCGATACGTTACATAAACAGCCAGTAAGTTTTTCATACTCATAATACATTCATCATTTTCTTTGCAGTATAACCAATGCAGCACATATAGAAATGTAGAATTCGTTTTTGAGTTTGTAACTGTAATGCATCTATTGTGATTGCATAATTTATGTTATACTTACTTTGAGTATATATTGACTTCTTCTAACGCGTTTGTTACATTTTTTCTTAAAAAATAGAGCAACATTGCTTAAGCTACACATTAGTGTGTAACGATGATTACAAATTTAACACGGCCTATAAGTCATTTTACAATTTATAGGTGCGATGTATTTAAGCCATGTTCCAAAGTATACTACTAAATAATTAGGCTTGCGATAGTTTTTATTAAGAAATCGTTCTTTTCATTCCTTGCATTTATGCATATTCTGAGCTCGCAGAAAAACCAATTCATTGGTCTTGGAGCTTAGAAAAAACAACAATGCGTCATGCAACAAATTTTTGTATATTCGAGACCAGCAATCATTTCCCTTTTTCCACAAAAGTCACGTACAATGACCAGTTTTTCATACCTAGTGAGATCCCTCTTGTACTGTACGTATTTTCCAAGGACAAGGGAGTGCAAGATTTGATAATAAATCAGACCCATAGCGGAGGAGTGTGCGTCAACGATACCATTATGCACTATGCCGGTAAGTCGTCCAGGTACTATACGGCAGATGCTTGCTCTGGCCGTATTACATAGAACACATTACCGAGTATGGCACTTTTCGCTTATATTCAAATTCAATACCTGTATACGCTTGGTACGTACTTATTACACCAGTCACTGCATTGGCTACTGTTCGCTGTTATTATCAATATTGCCGATTATAGCATATCATGGTACTCTGGGTCCTCTTGTACTCCTCACAATACCTGCTCGTCAGTAGAAATCTCCTTCTCTGTTTAGTCAGGTGTATGATGGTTGCATTGCACTCCCCGGACATATTTGTACGGTCGATTTAACCTGGAATTCACTCACATCAAAGCACTTTGTAAGATTATGGCGATGTAGAGCGATGTTACATTCGAAACGCGGACACTTCTCGTAGAATCAAATCACAAGCATGCTGCTCAATATTTTGGTATGCACAGGCGCTTAGGTGACGTTCAATATGGAACAATCGTTTATTTCGGTTGGACTGATGCCTACATTAAGACGGTGTCAGTTGATATCATGGGTCACTCACATTATGCTGATATTCGCGGCAGTATGTGAGTATTTTTATCGCCGATTTAGCTTTTCAATGTCATTGAACGCGATTAAAGAATGCTGAGTCGGTGAGAGTCTTCCTTGATGTCAGCTTGAACGATTCTATTTCGCTCTCGACTTTGAATTTTAACGCTACAGTGTTCTGAAGTTGGCACTGGTACAAATGAGAGCCTCCCTTAAACATTGAACGATATGTTAAAGATGTTTTAGTAACTTGAAAATGTAATAGAAACTTACATCTGAATTATTTTTCCAACAAAACTCTGGTTAGGAAAATTCTAGGTCGACGTAACGGGTCGTAGTTTGAGAGGAAGGCATAACGATTAGTATAAATTAACATTGATGATTAATAAGAGCCGAGATTAAAAAGTACGCGCGGCTTAATTATATGATACTCTATTGTACATTAATTACGTTCAGTTTTTGTCAATTATTTTGAATTATCCGCGGCAGGGAATTATAACAATATGGCGTCTTTAACTTACCAATCAAGTGAGGCGTATTAACTTATCATTTTAAAATACTTCCATATTGGAAAATTGAATTAATCAGAAGCGCGGGACATTTACCCGCGCTCGGGGATTGAAAAGTAATATATTGCTTGTCTGTTATCATAATTATGAGAATTTCATCTACCGTATCATTTTTTTCGATCCTTCATCGGTTGTTTTTTTTTTGATCAAGGTTCTCGTCAGAAAGTAACACGTTTAACAAATTAAATGCCGATCTTTCTGCCATGAAATGGGAATATCAAAGAGGATAATAACTCCCACCGTGAAATTTTTAAATACATGCTGCGAGAATACGAAAGAAAAACAATAATTATAGCGATGACGAACATCAATCGCTGGCAATGAATGTTGGCATAAACTTGTCTGTCCCGTTTACATCAAATATGCAATAGCGGTGCGAACAAAAAGATCTTTCGTTATTTACACAGCTTTGTATTATTCATGTTCTACGGATTTTTTACGATCGTAGATGCGTCACTGCTGGTAAATATCATGTATAACATTTCTTAAAGCTTCAACCTTGAACTTTACAACTTAAAGATTCCAACAATTGTCACGTTACTAGATAATTGTACCTATTTCTCGAATACAGATAAACATCTATTAATTAGTCCTGTCTGCCGATAAAGACTTTCGAGCTTTAGGATCATGACAAATATAGTTTTGAAAGAGCGTACAAATGTATAGAAGTAGTTAAACATACGCTTCATGGACGTATCCTCCTTCGAACTAATTAGCATGCGTCTTAATTGACAATTCCTGTCGAGTCGAACAATTCACGTGATGCGTGTACTCTTCCGCATATATCAATAATTCAACATATGTTTTTCACGATGTAAGCACGACAAACAGCAACTTTAACACCATTATCGCAGAATGTGATGTAGCGAAATAGCGGCCTTGCCTCGCTGACACAAGTTCGTTACGAACCATTTATTCGTGCGCAATTGAACTCCGCTTCTCGATATCACTCAAGTGCATTTTTGTTTTTTTTTTCAGTTCACTTTTTATCGCGAGGACATTCAAATTAACATTTGGTTGACGCTTTTTGTCCCAAGTTGGTTTTTTATCCCACTCCAGATTCGTAGATCGCTGTAAATAAAAACCTGCCGGTCTCGTCTATTTGAACAAATGAAAATAAAATTCTGGCGCAACCAGAGTCTTTCTTCCACGCGAATAACGTGTCTCACCGAGCCAAGGGCATGGTGTTCCATAAATGGAGATTGAATCACGGTTAGAGCGTCGAAATCTAGAAGAATCATTTATGTGGGTGGATTAAAGGCAAAAATTAGAGCTGTATTTTTTATTGGTAAATAAATATTTTGCTGACTGGCGATATCGTCGTGGCGCACTTAGGATCCCTAACAAATGTTCTGTCAAGCGTGTAGTTCCCGACTCCCTTATCGGAGTTAGTTAGAAATTTCCTATTCACGCGCATCCTATTCAAGCGATGCGTTGTTACCAAAGATATCCTATCTCCACCAACGCACATTGTCCAATACAAAGTTTATGTTAACCGTGTGGCCGTAAAGGCGCTTGCCAACGTATTACTCAATACCATGACGAACACTCGATTTTCCTAAACGCTCTTTATCGTCCATGATTATTCATCGGCCGTTCGAAGTACACTCACGCGAATCTGCATAGTTATCCTCGCGGTTTATGCTCGCACATTTACGTGTGTTTATATATCTGCTAACTAAAAGTTGTCTTATTCTTACGCTTAGCGCGAAATTCTGATTAAATAGTCACAATTCGTGACATATTCTCAGTTAATTTTTTTTTTTGCCCTCTTTAGTTCCCAGTTTTATTAAGTGTTCGACAATAAAAACTACAACAGCTATCATTTCGACTAAGTGACATATAATTAAATTTATCGTCGCAAATGTAACTACGCAGCTTTAAATAGACCAAGTAATTTCACCTCCAAGTTACGAATTATCGTTAAAACATCCTCTAACATTGTCCTATGCAATTCGATGCCTTTCGAATTCCTCATTGTTTTTAGCAGTTACAAACCGTTGAATTTATGAACCCTTGAATTTTGACCTGGTCTTTTGTAACGAAGGTTGTTCTTAATCCCTAATATCACTTCTTTTTCCATGATTCTAGGGAAAATAGGTGCTGCCTATACGCTGATTTATCCTAGGAATAAAAAAGAACGTTGTTTATAACCAAGGTCATTAACAAAAAAAAAAAAAAAAGGAAGCCGACTTTTTGCATTCAGAATCGGTCTTAAAAATGTCGATTTCTTTGATCTGTCCTATCCAGCTCGGCTGTACATATCGCGCGAACTTATTTGAAAAATTCGAAAGCTGCGCACAAAGAACGAGCGCAAATAGAATTGATCGTCTGTGAATAATGCGTATGTGCTTTCATGCAATGTGTCTGATACAGGGAGAAGCCCTTGGCATTCTACGTGTTTAGTACGGATAAAAAAAGTGTATCTTTGATTCTTGACAACACATCATGCGGAGGTGTACTGGTTAATGATGTGATAATGCATGCAACAGGTATATTAGTTACTATATCTCAAGCTTGTTGTATGCGTTTGTGCTTGCGATTGCAGTGAAAGAGGCTCATTTGGAATCCGTTGCTTGGCTCGGAGCTTTGCGTCGCTTGCACCCAAGCTCTGAATTTCGGAGCACCATTGGTATCTCGGCTAAGGTGATATCCATTAAACGTATATCATTCGAAATTATATCGTTCTTCGACTTTCGGATCCACCCAATTTTCTTTGAATACTTCAAATATAGAAATAATAGAGTGTCGATAAATCAATCATTGAAAGCTTGAATAACAGAATAATATGCCAGAGAGCAGTTTTTGATTCCTGAGAAGATAAAATCCAAGTTTCTCAAAAGCAATTAGTAAAACACAGGGGGCTCCGAATTTTTGCGCTGATATATTTTGATGTTTGTCTTTTCCTTCGCATCGTTTGTTAAAGCTGCGGCTTTCGTGATATATCGTGACAATTATCGATACGCTTGCAATTGCTTTGTCAATGTCATCGTTGTCGTTGTCGTCGTCGTCGTTGTCGTTGCCATTGCGCCCATTCTCAACGTCCTCGTCGTTATCGTTGCCATTTTAGCCCAACACTATTGTGCTCATTGTCGCTGAGCTTTTTCATCATCTCCAACTCCATTCCTACTCTCGTCGTTCATTCGTATCCATTATCGTACCTTCGTTACACAACGCCCATTATTGCTGTTTGCATTTTTGCCCATTGTTGCTGTTTTTTGTCCTTTCTTGCACTTGCATCAATCGTGGGTTTACAGCTCGATTCATCATAGGTACTAATATTGAATTAATTCGACAGATAGAAAGCATCGTGAGCCTTTAAGGATTCAAGTGTGGATTTAATATTGATCAGTAAAAAAATAATTTCTAAGCATGTAAGGAGTGAGTCAGGCAGACTTTCGGTAAAAAGTGCGTTATCATTAATTTCCAGTCGAAAATGTTTAGAGCGCCTTTTATCAATGAAATTAAGTGGACTTTATGTTAATGATCTATAATCTGGTGATATTAATAAGCGGCTAAGTTTGTTTAAACTAGCGCCCCTCGGCCATTTGGTTTTCTCGGCTCAGCAATTTTTGATACAAATGCGTTACTTTGTTGTGCAAGGATTAATGGAAAGATAAAGAATTAGTTGGCGAATCAATGCGAGAGGAGCACTGGTTTAATTTGATATATTGCTTTTAATATTTTCTCCTCTTTACTGAACTACTGGCTTTCTGGAATAGAATTTACTGGCACTTTTTCTTACACGTTACACAGCATGTTTAGATACAGTTTTATGGTGAAGCTTTGTTCTGTCCTTTTTCCACTGCACGATGAGATTTTTTACATAATAATCGCGAATCAGGACGTATATATATATATATATGGTTCTTTTTTACTTTATTAATCACTGATTTCTCCAAGAAGAATAATTTATCTTCCATCCAAGAATACTAAAAAGTTCTCAATTACGCATGTCTAATCGTATTCTTTCTTGTTTCACGATTCCCTCGATGAATTAAGGTTTACATCATTTTGGATAATCGGTAATATCGACTTCATCTACTACCGAATGCACATTACATTCATAGAAAAACTCAATTACCCCATTCGGAAGGTATTTAACAATCAAGAAGGGCATAGAAGGGACGATGTTGAAAATACATAACTAAATTTCTGCATTTGTATCTTGCATGATTTTCTGTGCGTGCGTGTGCATGAGTATCCGTCCAGGGTGTAAAAAATGCGGGGCCTTTAGCGAAATCACGTTTCTTCCTCTCAGTTGACAGCCTGCCATTCGGAGGTGTTGGCTATTCCGGCATGGGCTGCTATCACGGAAAAAACACGTACGATACGTTTGTGCACAAGAAGGGGTGCCTGGTTAAGGATTATAACAAACTGGCGGAAGCCCTGGCGAGGTAAGACAATGCGAACAGTGTATATAAGCTATATCGTGGCGATTATATAAAAGAGGGGACACCTCGTCGATTTCACTTTCTTGATCCTCAAGCACGCATAAAGCACTTTGCTGTGAGTCATTTTTTCTTCGCACACCTCATCACCATAAAGGTACTTGAAAAATTGTACAAAACGTCGTGTTTTATAAGATATTTGTAGATCACTGACAATCGTGCACGCACTGTTCCCATTTCTATATAATTATCGATAATTTTTTTTTGATCTTCCGCCATCGATCGTGAATATAGATGTATATGTATATAAGTATCGCGACCTCTGTTTTTTTTGTCTCTCCATGTTTTTCATTTCCAGAAATTCGTGTACAGCGATCTATGGCTTCTTTAGATTAATCATTTTTTTCCTCTACTCGCCGCTGCTCAGCTATAACCGTGTATACCTTTGAATTTACCGTTATAAAACAATTTATGTAACCGGCGCAATTTGTAACCCCATTACACCAACGTTACGCCGCGATAAACATTCAAATTTGCACGGAGGCATTAGTGACTCACGTAATGTTAATGCGGTTAACGTTATATTTAAATTTGATACGTATGCAACTTAGTAGACTATATATATATCCAATGGGAATTCTGAATCGTCGATATCGAGGTGTGTTATACAGAGTCCGCGGTCCTACGCGGGCTCAGCCCAGGCTGTACTATTTAAGTTCACCTCCAAAGTATCGAGATTACGCTCCCCGGATCGTGTAAAATAGCTCGAAGTTTCCCGCAACTTTCCTTATCTACCGACGCGATAGTTTAGCCTAGAAAATACTGTTTAAGGTAGATTGCCAAGCTGATGTTGCACACAGAGATAAGCGTATAATTCCCGGGGCAAATATCACTAATTCCCCGCGTTAAACATTGTACTTGTTTATCTTGGACTCCGGCGTGTATCGACACGGTGCTGTGCGCGTCGATGGAAACGTTCTATCGATATTTCGGGATTATCGACTCCCCTGTATATGGATCAGCGACTGTATGCGCTCATCTTTGATATTAATCAGCGATATTAAGTGGTGCTATCCAGTGGTATTTGCTGGTACGTTTAATCGTCGAATATAAGCGTTGAGATAATTCCTGTTCGAATGGAAGGTTCAACTTGGGTCCAGGCGTCGCGTGGAAAAATCCGGTAAGTCGAGGTTTTATCGCGAAATCGCTCCAGGCGCTTTCGAGACGCATATGGAATTCGATATTTTTGCCAGGCGCGTATGCACGCGTGCACCATCCACCCCGTGGCAAGTGTTTGCCCGCGGTTTCGTAAATATTTGGTACCGATTTGGTGTCGGAGCGCAGCTGGTATTAAGTGCTCCCGTCGAAAGGCCAATAAAACGCGCACCATCCGCCGGACGGCCTGAATTTACACGACTGACGATATTACGCGCATTGTGCGTAAGCGGAAAGTGGATAGGGCGCACTTAGGAACTCCGGTGGATAAAATTAGAAATTTTGAGAGCGCGGTGATGCTGCGCGGAGTGCGAAAGGTTCTTTCTTCTAAGAAAGCGATCATAGAGGGTTCATCCCTATGGCGCAGGTGGCGCGTGCTATGACTATGCGAATGTGTGTCGTGTGCTTAGAAAACACTTAGAGTGTATGGAGATCAGAAAAGTACATTGGAGTGGAGAAAGTCGAGCGTGGAGAATAATCTAACTAAATCTCCTAGTATCGATGCTTCATTTAATGATCATCGAAGCGTTGTTTGTTTCAGTTAAACCGTCGTTTCTAATTATTTTAGTATTATAAGAGCAGAACATATAACATAAGGTACTAACCTAGAGAAACAATGCGAGAATCTAGATTCTTCGTGACAAATATATTTGAATGGAAATTATTAAAATTAATAAATAAAAAAATTATTAAATACATCATTGCATAAATGTATTTCTTCCACGAGGGCTCAAACTCCAAGGCCAATGATCTTAATAGTCAATGCCAAAAAGGAAAACTCGACTATCCTCGCAGTGCACCAGACAGTGCGCCAGTTACGCATTTTTCTACGCAAATACACTCACACGTTCATACATTCGAGCGCACATGACACTCGAAATTCCCACGCGCTTTCTATACACCAAGACTCACTCTTAAGTTTCCATACACCAAGGCCCTTACTCCTAAAGCAATAAATAAATCCCACAGTGGCGCGAGCACTTTGGCGAATCGGCGCTCACGCGGGCGACTCTTTATCATTCCCACTGCGGTCGATGAATTAGCCGCGGAATACGTGCGAAAAATTCGCAGACGAAGTACGTGCGCTATCAGCCACGCGCGATACTACGCTCGACTGTAATTGCACACTTTTGGGGCCTCGAGACACTCCTCGGTACTCCGCGACGGTCACGTACAGTTAATATTTGCGGCACGATAAACGTTGGGCGGATAATTAAAAAGCGGCCCAGGGAACAATAAGAGGGAGGTCTGCTGGTTAGATCGATTTACTCGAGTAAACTCGAGCGTCCCGGTGGATGTCGAAAATATTTCAAGCCGCACGATAAGAATGCGATTGCCGAGGTCAAGGCACCTTCTGCAACGAGACTTTCTCGGGATGCTGATTATCGACGAGCTCATTTCTGCCCGAGGAGTACTCGATCGTTCCAAGCTGAGATATGCCGTGAAGAGGGCGTGGAAGCACATTCAAAATTTTCCTTGGAGATACTGATGTTAAGTGTGGAAATTAGCACTATCGAGAAAAAGAAAGAGATAGAGAGATAAGGAAGCAAAAAGACAGTCGTGCTTGTACGTGGAAATTTTTAGTGGAGGCAAAGCCAAAAAAGGTCAAGCTACATCCATTCCACGGATACATATATAAACAGGGTCCAAATAAATAAACTTAAATCACTGTATTCTCAAAAAAAATCTAAGAAAAAAATGCATCGTTGTACGGAAACGAATAATTCTTATGAGAGTATCGCAGGATTGGAGGAAGAGATTCCAGAGGCGGCGGCGATTAAGGGGATTAAGAATCGCCGATTCGGGGCAGAAAACCGTCGGTTTAAACTCCAGGAAGTGCTTTCCCCGTGCTGCGTTTCGAGATGGCTCCCGCAATTGATGAAATCCATTACGAAAATTGAAATTCGCAGGAGGCGGCCGCTCAACAAGTACCTCGATAGTCGAGAACAATGCGGAGAATAGGAGATTGCATCGACGTGGTTTTTCCCACGTATTGCGGGAGAACAGGGCTGATCCTGGAGAGATCGAAATTCACGTACGGAGACGCGCGGAGCTGATATTAAACCAAATGTCCCGGAATGTTAAGTATGCCGCTACGCTGATATTGAATCGAGTACGGAGGAATGCCAAGTCCGATCGTAACGGGGGTGGCAAGACGGGTCGGAATTCGACGCGCGATGCTTTCGAAATAAAGCGCAGAGCAGGGGAAAAAAGGCATCGAGACGAAAATCTGCTTACGGTACAGAGCTTGCAAAAGAACGACAGATAAAGGAAAAACAATTCAAACGGATTCTTCCTTTTAAAATCGACAAATGTAGCGCTGTTTGAAAATGGCGTAAATTCATTATTATTTCAAGGTGTTTAAGATTTTACAGTTAAGACCTTCGTGTTTACCTGAATCTAAATTCAAGTCATTTTTTAATATTTCGATTAAGATAACTTGTGTACGTGATTTTAATCCTTTAATTTTTCTTCTTGAAAACGATCTTACGCCACTTTCGAGTATCACGTTTCAAATAGACTTTTGGAAGAACCAATAGTCTTTTTAATGAACGTGCTAAATGGAAGAGAAATAAACACGCGATTAAAACGAGACAGAGTGTATCGTGAGAAATCTGTGATATTTCTAAGCGTGACTGGTTATATTGTTGTAATATACGTACTTCAAGTTAATTTTTGAGAAGTCAAGCAGTCGACTCAAACCCGACTGAGTCATCCTCGGTTCGCCAAGAGCGTCCCTCGCGTGCAAGTTACGTTCTGGCCGCTTAGAGACGTATCGGGCCAGGTGAAAGTGCTACTCGAGATACGTATTTTCGATAGGCCTTGTAAAATCCAATTCACATTTGGCCGCGATCGTGGCGGCGGTTTTACTAAGCGATATTATCGCCCGTCGAGAAGGAGATTGCTGCGAGCCAGAAATCGATCAGGGCCTCGTTAAATCGCAGCTCGGGTGGAAGTGTCGGGAAATTCCTGGTCAAAATTTGCAACGAAAAATTCCAGGAAATTGGCAAAAGAGAGAACAGACTGCAGAAACCATATATGATGCAATATTATGCATATCGCATCGAGCAAGAAGATGGTTTGGAGCCACAGTGTTTCATTGAAAAAAAAAAAAAAAAAAATACGTTGGTATAAGAAGCAAGGTGTCCGCACATTTATCTTCGCTCTTAGCAATGCGCCACGTAACACCTGAATGGTGTACGATTCATCCGAAGTCGCGTATGCAAATTAGCTCGCTTGACCTACCGTCGATGCGCTATTGAACTCGCTGATTATAACGTGTGTATTTATCAAAGTGGTCTGTTATTCGGCGCGTTAGTATCTTCTCTGAGAAAGTGAGTACATTTACAGGTAAGCTAGAATGCATATATTTCATTTGCAAGCACAATTTTATTTTTCTTCAAAGAAATCAGTTGTTCCTCCTCGCCAGAAAGTATCTAAATGTACAATATATACTCTTAAACTTCCAAATTTCTATTTTAGACTCGCAATGTAAAGTTTCAATATAAAAATATCCCACGCGAGTAATTAAGTAATTTAATTATCCTTGCTCCTGATACAAGCATAATACGAAGTACACTTTTCCTTTATCATCCTATCAGTTTCTAGTCTAAAGTGATATCATAATACCTTGATTCTGAGCTGTTAATCGCGAAAAATAATTTTGACCAGGTAATCATAATAATATCCCTCTGCACGTCGCTTTAGTTTCCTGGCGAATCTCAGAGCCGCCTTTCCGAAGAAAATTCCAGGGCGAGAACGAAGGAGTGCGTTGCGTCAGTAGAGACGTTAGAGAGGTCGAAATCGAGATTGTCCGAGCGCAGAGCCGCGAATTAATCAACATCGATTAATCATCGACGGGCCGTGCGCGTGCTCGCTCCCGATTATTAAGCAATGCGCGTTAATACGTAACGCGGTTACGCAGGAAGGCTCGAGTTAAGAATTCGCGCCACGCCTTGGCGCGCTTTGTTAAGGAAATCGTCGATTTCATATTCGACTTTTCTGCTGCACCGCTCGGCACGCTCGAATTACGTATTCGCATAAACTTCGTAGCGCTTCTGATGGGGAGGGGGAGGTGGTAATTCTCTTTTTACCACGATCATTGTCCGTTAAACGCAGTAAACGAGTGGATAACGACGCTGAAGTTATACGGACGCTGAAGGCGGATACTCGAAAAAGTGATATTTGAAGGGGACAAAAAGTGGGTTCTCCTGGAAGAGCAACACGTGAATCGCCGATTCAGATGTTTTCTCTCGAGTCCAAGCCAGGCTCGCCTGGACACCTTGACCTTCCATGATTGACGGTATATCGTTCGCAAATCCAAGAGTAGACGATAGCACTGACTTTGCTCAAAGTCGAGGCGATGTAATCGCGAATTCATTGGACGTTTCACAGAGGATCGACTATGTAGTTTTTCCTCCTCGACTCCCAAGCTCCTCAGAGTTACAGCGCGAGCAGAGATTCATTCGCGCCGCTCGCTCTTCGTTCGCCCCAATAAGAGGCTCGATAAACAACATTGAATTTTCAATGAACTTAACGGCCGTTTGATGAGACGGAGCGTTCCTTCCATATGCCGAAGTACCGAGTGAGGTCGCTTAAAAAGCGATGAAAAAACTTGCCTCAACAACTGCTTGCCATAACTATCGAGAGTTTCTTAAAAAAAAAACAGTAAAATCTCTTTGAATTTATACATGGATATAGCTTTGCACTGGAATATATAGAACGAAAGTATTTCTAAATTCTCAACCTACTCTATTATGTTGATCTTGAAGGATGATCGACTTAATCGCCATTTATAATAAACTGCAATGATAATACAATAATAAAATTAAATAAATCGAAGTTTCTTCCTTTCTTAGGAACATTCTTTCCACTAAAATCGCTCTTTATCCATTCTAAAATTTGCCAACTTATATAGGAATACGCTTTTCCATGGAAAACAGTCAAATCCAAAAATCACAGGCTGAACCACGCGTTTCGTAATTCGCAGCGAAGGTATTAAAAGCAGAAATACCCCCTCGATACCCTCTTCCCCCCGTGCTTAGCTGCGTAATTCGTTAATCCATCGACACCTTGAAAGCGCACGCACCCGATCCGAACGCGGACAATAAAGTCACTCCCGGCGCTCAATGGAATAAGCGACTTGATAACAACACTGAATTTTCAATGAACGTAACGAGCGTTTGATAAAACGAGGTGCTCGTTCCAACGTACGAAACCGACGCGCCGACCTTCCGCTGGAATTATCGTGGACGCAATAAACGTTCGATAACACCGTGCTCGATCGAGCCCAGGAAGGAAGAGTTTTTCCTCGAGGGGCGCCTCGGTGGAAAACTGAAAAATGACCCGACCTAACGACCCAGGAAACCCAGGAACGAACCCTTAGAGCCTCGAAGGAAATCTTGAGCTCCTACGGTTTATTAACCCCCCCCCCCCCCCTCCCCTCCAACGCGTCCCTCGATTTCTACTCCCTCAGTGAGGGACTTTATCGAAACTTTGGGAAATCACGAGAGGTTCTTTCTCCTGGCAGCTTTGAATTTCCAATGCCAAGGGATAAAATCGAAATTCGTTTTGGTCGGTACAGGAAGCTCCTAGGATTGACTTCGAGGGCGCAAAAGGTTCTTATCGTCCTTCCGACAGACGCGAGCTTCGAGGCTATTCCCGGCTGGTTTTGCATGTTAATTGCAGGATGCATCGGTCGAGGCGGCTCGCGGGTAAAGAAGTGTCTATAGACGTGCAAAATCAATTGGCGGCGTTCGGCGGGCATTAAGTGTCCCCCTAATAGCGCCGGCTCCCTATTGGTCTCGGCGGGGCGAGTTAATCGGTAATGAGCACGGCGACGCGATGAAATTCCCCGCGAGAAGAAGCCATAGGCTGTCGCGCGGAACGAAAGGAAGGCAGGTGGAAAAAGGAATACAAGGGGGAAGCGGTGCTCCGCGTATACCCTACAGTTCTCTGAATAATTCATGGGGCTAAAACACGGACGCAGTTACAGGAAGTAGAACGAACTAAACTTTGTGACGGAAATTACTATTCATAGTGCCTGCGAGTCTAATGACGATATTTTCCGAGCGCTGCTCGGACGACCGCTTCGATCCCGGGTGCCTCGAAACCGAAGCTTTTGGCACGTCTCTGGCCCTTTGGATCCTCCAGCAGGATCGAAGCCTTCCGAGATTCTGGAAGATCGACGGACGTTTCGACGTGAAACATTGCGAGGTTAATTGCTTTGGACAAGACGCATCTCGAGCCGATGGATAATGCCACTTAGTCGATTTCCCGATGTTTCGCAACCGCAGGAGTGAAAAGTCGATCGTTATATACGATTGGAAGGGGTTCATCTCGCGATACTCTTAGCCCAAGCAGTCAGCGATTTTCTGAAATGCGGAGGGTGGAAGGGAGCTCAGCCTCTCTTACGATGATTAGCCAGGCGATTGCACGGCCAGCGCTGGCACGAGGCGGATAGAGATCGCTTTCAGCTTGGAGCAAGGCGCCGCTACGGCATCCTCGCACGATCGAATGTCGATCCGGTTATCACCCACGCGCGCTTCGAACGATCCTCGTCACGAACACCTGTCGTTCCTCCACAAATTCCAAGGAGCGCTCTTCATCGCGATCGAGAAGAACGACCAAAGTCGTCTATTAACGCGAATCACAGGATCCTGCGCTCCTCCAAGAATACGAACAACTCTCGAATTCGTACTCCGTACGAAATCCGCTTCAATCCACGGCACATTTCACTGCATCGATGGAAGCACACTTTTCCAAAATCACGCGAGAGATCGAGCCTCGCATCTTCCTCGATGAAACTTCGAATTCGATTTCTTCGAAAGTCGAGTTCGATCTCTTCGAAAATCGATTTCTTCGAAAGTCGAGTTCGATCTCTTCGAAAATAGAGTTCGATTTCTTCGAAAATCGAGTGAAAGCCAAAGCGCCTTTCCCCAGGCGGGGCTTTGTAACGAGCGAGTTTCCAGGTAAAACCAAGGACTTTTCCGCGATGCGCGAGGGGGAAACTCCGGCACTGAGCGACCGTGAAAATCGGAGCGGAAGAGTAACGGCGCTCGCTGCCGCACGTCCACGTGAATCGAGGCGAACTAAAGCGTGGCGCCGCGGCTGGCCGTCACGCGACGAGGTGCCGGCGCTGCGCGTCGCGACGCGAACTCGAGCGCAACGCGCTGCACGTGCGCCTCGGGCAGCTGTAGTTTTGTTTATCCGATCCCGGACGCGATCCACTCGATGCTCTCGCTCGTTCCTCGAAGCTCGAGGAACATTCGAACGGACACCAAATTTAGGATCGAGAGCAGCGCTGGTTGGCAAATGCTGAGTGGAAATGTGGTCGTGGACTTTTGAGAAGATGGGACGTGATTCGGGCGTGACTTAAGGTACATATTGGTTTGGAAGTGATATTGGGTTGGGATGGCTTTTGGTAAATGCCGAGTGGAAATAGGGACATGAACTTTTTATAAGTATGGTTTGTGTTGGGTTAAGGTATTTGTTTGGAAGCGATATTGGGTTAGGATAGTTTTTGGTGAGTGGAAATGGGGGTACGAATTTTTGAGAAGATGAAACGAGGTTTTGTTGTGACTTAATGTAAATGTTGGTTTGGAAACGATGTTGGGTCAGGATGATTTTTGGTAAATGGTGAGTAGAAATGTCGACCTAAACCTTTAGGAAGGTGTAATATGATTTATATTTAATATTATTTATATGATTTATATTTAATCTAATATAAAAATGATTAGATTTCGTGGCAGTGTATTTTTTAATAAATACAGTAGTTGGTTCAGTGGCGGATACTGAGTTTTAGAGATCAGAGGTTTTTCGTGTCGGCGATTACGAGCATTTCTGGATCAATAGTCTAATATTAGATTCATTTAGAATCGATTGCAAATGTCGACTCTACTATTCGCGTAAACCCAGAAATGGTTACCCGTCGTTGCATAATATAATATTCCGCGGAGCCCTCGCTTCTCCGAATCTCGAAGTTTTGAAATACATTTACACATTTAAATGTTCCGCGAAAAAAGCAAAGGATAATTGAAGTATTCTTGAAATATTCCAAGAGCGCCGAGAGCGGGTCGGACATTCCTTCGCAAAATGCAAATTTGATATGCTTTGCAACGGCTGTTCTTTGAAATGCAGTCCTTTGGCACATCTCTGGTAATCAGAATGTCTTCTTCCACGAAATTCGTGGACGGCCCTGGCTGAATAATAAAATGATGAAAGGCTAGGCGAAGCGACGGTCCTTCTTGGAAATATTTTCAATGCGAACAGGATCATTCTTCCTGCCTCCTCCGATTTTTATCCTGCGGGCGAATAACTCGCCATTGCATCCATCATCCGTCATTATGCCATCCATTATGATTTTTACACGTGAGAGAATTTTGGGGTCTTCGAACCCAGTCCCACGATCGATCATACGCGAAAGGGCTTTGTTATTGCCGCGGTAGAAAAAGGAAGGAAAAACAACGCAAAACTGAAGCTTGTATAATTAACACTGCACCATCTTCTGCGAAACTTCGATCATTTTTTAATAGTATTTTCATCCCTATCGCCACAATTTTTGTACAGAGTCTCTTCAATAGTGTAGACGCCTAACTCGTAATTCTGCATATAAAAATATTCTAGAAAGCGGTAAGCTCGAAACTTATATAAATTCGATCTCCACTAATTTTACTGCAAAGCAAAATAGATCTCCCGACTCCCGCTTCTCCAAATAAGTATTATTTGCGCTATAATATTTACGATCCCAGCTCGTAAATTCTCGTCGACGGAAAGTTGGAACGTAAGGTTGGCAAAACACCCGCAGCATCGATAAAATAAATCCTATCATCGCATGTGCAGGCCACTCGCGAGGGTAAATTCTCGAAAGCGCATTTTCGAATCGCGCACTCGAGAAAACAAGGCAAAGGGTTTTTTGGCTGGTGACAAACCTGCAACTTCTCCCGAGAAAAAAACCTTGAATTTCCAACAAAAACATCAATATCTCATCATCGATCCTACTCATTAACGATCTTCTCGTCATCGATTCTTAAACGTACTATTCACTTCTACTAATACCATTTATGATGTTACTTGAGGCGCTACTTTCCACACGACACTCGCACTTTCATCCCCAAACTAATAATAATCAAACTAATTATTCTCCATCCCCCATCGATAAGCTTCCCACCCAGTCGAAACAAAAGATATATAAAAAAAAAAACTAACGACAAAGCACCCACGTCTTTCTTAACCCTCGAATACCTCATCGTCGCACAAAACAGGACCACATATTCATCAGCCACATCCTCATCATCGAGCCTTGCGCGAAAGCTGACTTTTACTCGAGGAGGAACAAAGCCCAGCGATAGAAAGCTAACTCGATTAGCGCAGCGCTCGAGGGTGGAGCGACAAACAAAGAGGATCTCCGCGCATTAGCGCGCAAACACGTATCCGTACCGTGCTCGATCCCTTTCCGTAGCCGGTCACACGATATCTCGGGTTATCCTCCTCGTGTGCAAGCCGCTACGCGTGTGTACAAATCAGATTTGATCGCGCTCGACGATAGTTTGGCAAACATAGGCGCACTCACGCCGCCTGCCGGACTTTTATTACGTTCCGAGTGGCGGCATAAGAGGGCATCGGACGATATTCGAATCGTCCGAATTTTCCACACTGGAGATTGGCGCGAGCAAACCGCGTGGAGCCTGCTTTATTCACCACCACGAAGGGTGCAACCCTTTGACAGAGGATTGTCCCACGTTGAAGCGCCTCGCGGAAGCTGGGGACTGAACACGTTTTCTCTAAACTGGAATTTGTATTTGAAACTCATTTATAAATGTTCTCCAAATATTCTTTGGTGTTTATTTTTCCTGCCACGTTTGACTATACCGTTATTTACGATGTTTTCTGGCTTGCGAATCGAATGACAGTGGAATATATTTGTTTCTTCTACTTTAGCATGGTGCTCCGAGTTACTGTCTTCTCGAGTGATCAATTCTTTAGAACTGCCGCAGTGTTTTTAGATGTTGGCAGGTGTGAGTGATGATATAATGGTTACGTGCACCACGAGTGTAATATCATAGTATACTAATATAAGAATTAGGATTGTATGTTGAAGATGTACGATGGAAACAATTGCAGAATATACGCGTGAGGCGATGATAAACGACCAAAGGATTCGCCAGGCGTGAATTTGTGTTTATAGAGTATATCGATAGCTTTCGCTGGGCGCACATATGCGCCCATAGCAGTCGAAGGCTTAAGGCTCTTCCCACTCGAGAAGTTCGAGGTAATATCCCTTGGGATCGAATTTCTTCCGTGAATTTGCCCTGAAGCTTCGAAGGCCTGGAAATCGGAAGCCACGATGAGCTTCGATTCGCGAGAAAATCGGGAAATTAATTGAAAGGAGCGAGGGAAGCATGGCGCTCCTTAAGATCGCGGCTATTTCTAATCAGAGGCGTCCATGGAAAATTACAACTCCCTTGTGTATGTAAAAATATTAATTTATATAAGGCATGTAACTTAGCAAATATATTATTTACATGAAGCGTGTAAAAAATTCAGTGTCGTGGTATTGCATATGCATTTCTTTTCTGGAAGTCGATCGTCGCGTATGAATGTCCATCGCGCGATTCCAGAGGTTTAACACTAAACCTACCAAAGTAGCTAAAATCACCGATTAGTCGTTTCTTAGAAAAATCGCTGTACTTCGTCAAACAGCATTTTTATTAGATTTCCTATGATTCTGCCTCAGAATTATTATATCGATCTATCAACATTTCCCCTCAGTATTATTTTTCTTTAAGAATATACACGGTATATATAAATATGTCCAGAGAGTGGCTGGTAGGTTTAGCGTTAAGAAAAGAATCCTCGCGCTCTTCTTGGTTTTAGTACTCTCCGCGGCGTTGACCGACTTTTTCTCGAAGCTCTTCCTCCATCGTGCATCGCGATACAGATATTTATTGTATCTGGACGCGAATCTTCGTGGCAGCTCCAGTTGTCTTTCGTTCGATGAATAGAACGAAAGCCTTTCGTCGTTCATCCTCCGATTGCCAGGCATTGTTCGTAGCTGGGTTCGATTATAATTTTAGAAGAATAGAAAGATCGAGAATATTTGTCGAGTACTGGGTCCGATCGCGGAATATATTAAAAGATAAAAGATTTTGCTGTAGACGTTAATCAGATCCTCGTGGGTTATTGGAAAGACCGAGAAAAGGGGTTTTTACTCGCGCTTCGAGAGCCGCTCTGGGATAAATTAAAGTGGCGTAAATATATGCGAAGTGATACGTCATCCTCGAATTTATTTCCACACGCCTAATTTTATCGTTCCCACATATCCATTAAGGACGTCCCGTACATCGAGGGAAAAGGATGTCCCGGTTATAAGCACTTACCAGGCACTTTAACTGAAATGCGGCAACTACGTCACGCTTGATGTGCCACTGAACCTTAATAAGAAAATTCTCTATACAAGGCCAGAAATACTTGGGTCTTTTCCTCTCGGATTTTCAAAGCCTCGAAAGTGTTTCGGTCCTCGGCATTGGGCCGAAGTATCTCGGTTGAAATAAGCCAAGGAAAAATCAGGAGCGACAAAAAACCTTTGGTTCGAAATAAAAATATTTCCATTTCAAGGAAATTATATTTTATATTCTTATATAGTTTATTTCGAAATTTATTTTTATATCTCATATTATAGAATTGTATTTTTATCTCAAGGAAATAAACCCTTCTTTTTCTTCAGAAAATACTTTTCCTCAGGATTTCTTGATTTGAATGGAGTTAAGGTTAAGTATAAACCGTGATAATAATCATATTCGATAATCATTATCGCGATAATCCGCCAGTCATTGTAGGAACAATAATATAATAATTGTGTTACTTGCAAGGGAAGTTGATGCAACGACATCATCCACGTAAGCACAATATTACAACAAATTATTTACATCAAACGAAGAAAGCTATCAAACCGTTAACCGCGACTACCTTAACGACCGCTATCCAGTTATACAAAGATATGCTAATCGTCGAGCACGGACTCGAGATAACCTCAAAGTCCGCGCGGCCGAAAATTCCTAGATTTCGGGAGGACAACACAAAAAACTTACGGGAACCCAATTCGTTTCGATTTGGAGCGAATCCAAAGGTCGGACTATAGTACCAGGAGGAACTTACCTGTAACAGAAAAACACCAGATTTTTTTTAGTACAAATGCATTTAAATACCTTCACAAAGACAACACATTTCAACACGTTTCACAGCAATGCGACATACAGTTTTTTTTTTAAATTCATTTTTCAACACCGACTGCTAAGATCGGTTGACTTAAAACCTACTGCTTAAGGTAGGTTCCGAACCATCAGATATACAGTCTTAAAATCCCATTAGGAACAACCTTCGCTTCGCGCCGTTGTTTTTAATCGTCTCATTTATGATTGAGTCGAATCGATACGACGTTGGAATATTCATAAGCCGAAAGCAGAATTATATCTTAGCCGCCCTGCATCAGGTTTTTGGTCGATTCCGCTACATCTGCTACAGGCGTCACGGCGTTTTATCTTATCCAGCCGAGGGGCTGACCGTTTTTACGTATATTAGGCCGCCACGTAGCGGAATAACAGCGTCGTTCGATGTTACGATCATTAGATAAGCTTTACGTCACGAATTATCGCCGGATTATCATACTGTTGGCAGCTGATAGCACTCCCAGGTAACTTGCCACGGGGTGTATGGATCCACGCTTACGTACAGGATAAATATTTGCTCGCTCGAGGAAGAAGATAATAGCCAAAAACGAATACCACGGATTCCACGGTCAATCCTGGCATCCTTCAGGATCTCCCTCATCGCGGTGCATTCGATCATCCAATTCCCTTTTCCTCCCTTAAATCCCTACACGTCAATCGCATATCCTAAATATTCGAGGTTAAACCATCCTGGTAGAGGAAGGAGCTACTTTTCGAAGAAAACGATGGGATTACAAATGGGGAAAGATCGTAGAATCTTTGTAAAGGAATTTAATACGGAGATACGAAGTTTCGAGAAGCTCCAGGATTGCGCAGGAGACTCGAGGAGCGGCCAGGCTTTTGCACGAAATATTTTGATTGCCAATCGGTCCGCTCTTCTCGGCAAAATCCGCGGCATGTTTTATTCAGACGCTACGGTGAAGCCTTTCAGGATGTAACGTCAAGATCCAACAACAAAGCGGAGGCTTCGCAGCGCGGGACGATCTGCCTGGGTTATCCGGGTATATCGGGAAAGCTCCCGTGCACAATAGTTCCCCATGCTCCGTGGAAAATCAATTCACGGCACTGCGTGACCCACATTCTTTGCACGCGAAACGATAAATCATGCGTTTCGACTTTGTGAGCGCGGCCTGGACTATTTTTTTGCCGCGCGGTGCACGAAATTCCACTTGCGTGGAGAGGAAAGCCGCCTCCACCTTTTTTCTTTTTTTTTTTTTTTTTCGGGCGCACGCATTCCCCCTTATCAAGCTCGGTTAATTATTATTCCCACGCGGCGTTTTAACGAGGGACCGCGTGCTCTCGTCGGCCAACCGCGTTTCGCTCTATGATCAAAGAAGCTCGAAGATGCTTTCATGGTATTCAAGATTCATGCACAGAGGACATATTCAATGCCTGTTTTTAATCTGGCGCATATTTCCCTATACGTCGACAAATACTCTTTTCCGCACGTCATAAATTTGTTTTTTAATCGTACACGTGCTTTTCTTTTGGTATGTGATATCAAAGTATTTTTATGAAAAACTAGTAGGTCTTTTGGAGGTCTTCTACCTTCGTACACTGGTGTTTTAGAAAAATAGGGACTTTTTGATACGTGGAGAAGCGTGATGTAGCGGACACGAAAAATTTCCTAGGGACATCGCGTGGAAACCGCGTAAAGCACAGTCTCGATCTATCACTCCCACGGTAACAAAAGCGCTTTTCATAGGGCCGCGATGATAAAGCAGGGGGAGGTAGAGCGGGATAAGGAAGATTCCTAGAGCAATAGCCTACCGACTGGGCGTGACGTTTTCCTTGCAGGTGTTCCTCTTTATCACGGATGATAAAGCGCAAGGCGGTTTTCGGATGTTCTTCGAGGGGAACCGCTGAAGCACCTCGGTCGAAGAGGAGGCTGAGTCAGCAGTATCATTGTGATTCGAAAGCAAAGGTCAAAGACCAACGAGCTTTCGATGACTCGGTGATCGATGGAGACCAATAAACCGTAAACAGAGGAATGTTCGAACCATCGTTGAATCAATTTCGATTTCACGTTTTATCCTCTTTATTTGTTCACAGCTGTTAATACAGCAGCGTTAAGAACTTCGTACAAAATTGATAAATCCTCTCGCATAATCCCTGAAGTAAATCTGTTTTCGCGATATCAATAGGCTTAACTTCTGGAAATATTAATCCTATTTCTAGAGGTTTAAAGTACCTCAAAATCGCATAGATCGGACGACGTGTTTACCGAAAAGGTTCATCGGATGCAGTGGATCAAGATAGCGATTATCGCACGGTCAAAGGCTAAGAGGGGCGAATAATTTAATGGGAAAGGAAAAAGTCGCACACTCGCGAGTGGCTGCTCGAGTTTCGGCAATCGGCGTGGTTGACGTCACACCGTGCCCCATTTTTCTAATCGGATGTGGACCGCCGCCTGAGAAGAAGGCCGGAGGCAGCGGCTAACGAGAAGATCACACGACCCTTTGCTCCATCCGAGGTACTCAAAATTGATAACAATCATCCGAGCGGTACGAGAAAGAGAATCGTTACAAAAATCTACCCCGCAACGAGCACCCTTAGCTTTAACACTAAAACGACCAGCCACTTTCTTGGCATATTTAGAACACCACATACATCTTTAAAAAACAAAAAAGGGGGAGAGTGAAAGGAAATTTGAGGAAATCAAAATAATGATCTAAATATTACATGAGAATCATGGAAAATCTCAAAAAATACATCCTTTATATAGCACTACGATTTTTTAAAGAATCGACTGGGCAGTCATTTTGACTGGTGTAGTAGTTCTAGTGTTGAGCGCCTATCAGATAGGACGATCCAGATATTTCCAGGTATCCTAACGGATCATTTATTCTACGACCCAACCCGATTGTTAACAAATCCTCAGCATGCACAAGCCATTACACCGGCAAAACTCGGGACAAATGTGCGAACAGGAATAGTGGAACGTGAGGTCGAACTTTAAAGAAAGTAGGGACCGCCCGCAAATACTGTAATTTGCCTTTTAAACCGACAGGCGTACAGCTCCATACACACGCAAGTACGTACGTCATTAGATGGCCCAGATACCTAACTAACCAACTCTTTTACAAGTTCCAGTATCCGCATACATCCCCGATCGGCGACTGCCCACGAAAGACTCTCCTCCGTCACTTCCCATTCCCGCGGTCAATTAACTTCGTCACTCGAGTCACGTGGCCGCGCCTCGGCCAATCAGAATCCCCGTCTCAGAGTGCATCCACGTACACGATCCCACTCCCTCCCCAAATCGCACAGCGAAACCTTCCAAAAAAGATCCACCATTCCCCCCAGTAAGATAAAACACAAACCCTATATAAAAAAAAAAGAAAAAAAAACAACAACACATTCTTTTCCCCCATCGCGTTACCCCAAAATCGCGCGAGAAGGGAGAAGTACACATGTGCGTTAAAAATCCTCTGATTGAGATCAAGCCTGTCCTTCCCCAATAATCCGCAGGTCCGTCTTGTCGGTTACATTATTGGTCGCATAGATCTTCTCGCGCCGCGGAGTGGGGGGGGATGTCGAGCAGGGGAGGGGGAAAAAATCGGGGGTGCGCATGTCGTGCACTATCCTCGAAGGTGGGCAGAGGAGAGGGGGGAGGGGGGAGGGGTTAGCCGAGGGGGCGGTGCTGCGGAGATTCACCGATACGCACCTGGCCACGCGCATTTGAGGGCATCAGTGACGTCAAACCTCGGGGGTGGAGGTTGTTGATTACGTCACTGGCCCAGGGAGCCGCCACAACATCGATCAGCCCCGACCTGGGCGCGGGTGGGGGCAGCCGGACGGTGGCAGGGGCTGCGCTTCGGAGGAAATATCGCTAATAGCCACCTCGCGGTCTATTAATTAAATTTCTGATTACTCCACGATATTTCATTCGGGCCTTCCAGTGGCCCCAGGTTGCGTTCCTAAGCCCGATCCCGGAACCGAGCTCGAATAATTATCGGCCAACCCCGATGGAATTCCCCAATTTACGCTGGGATTAGGCCGTGCAAGGGTTGAAAGGGGGGGAGTTGCTGGGGATTGGCAGCTTCATCTTTGCCGCCTGGAAGAACCTCGAAGCCTTTTCTTCCGCAATACTGCGTGCATTATATTATATCGATTAAGGATAACCGAGGATTTTGGGCGGCGATGAATAGTTTTTCCTAGTATTTTAAACACTTTTAGGTATATCGATTAGTAAGGATAGAAGTAGCAATTCTTGAAAGAAAATATTTCGAGTGCGTAAATGTACCTAAAATAGAAGCAATGCAAAATACAAAAAAGGAAATGAATCAGTGAAATTTATAAGTACTTGTGTGCCAGTTTAATATATTTATTCTAATAGAACTGATATTATATTCCGTCTTTTGCAACGTTTGCTATATTTTTTTTATTCTACTGTATTTTAAGGGTTTAATACGATTTCGTGTGCGAGATCGATGTTCCAAGGTACGAGGTGAAATTACATTTCATTTCGCGTATTAAGTCTCATTATTTCTACTTGGCTTCAAAGCAGCCAACCAGCCGTGCGCCGAAGCACGATGCGAGGTAGTAGGACTGCACCTATAAAGATCTCGAGTAGAAAATATAGGAGATAACGTCCGATAAAGGTGCTTTTCCTAGATGAAAACTCAATAGCACCCCGGTGGGAGACACGTTATTCACACATGTACCGATACTTCATACACTTGATCGGAGAGAAACCGAAATACGAGTTATGTACCTACGTCTTCAAACATCTTACGCTCTGTGACGAAATTTTTGAAGTATCTTTATAAAAAATAATCCCTCCTCGATGCACGAACGTTATCTATAATTCATATAGCACTACTCTAATTGTACGTGTACAAGTATATTCACTTCTACATTTTAAAATACATCGTTAATACGTTTCATCCTAGCGAACCGTAAAGCGATTCGCGTGTAACTGCATAACTCGTGAAAACATATATTCAATGGCACGAGAGGTACACGATCGGACCATTAAATACAAATCTCAATACATCCTCCGACCGATATACCTGTTATTACAACACCGATCGTAAATCAGTTTATATTTGTATACCACTTTAACATTAAAATCATTCGACATCAATGCACACAGCAATCCGCACCGAAAACCAATTTACCCACTTCTATTTATACCACAAATCGGTGCGCGAGCGCGCATTAATTTCTGCCGCAAATCCTGCGTCCTTGGGCGATAATGAGGCGATAAGAAAATGGTTAAGGCCGATACCGAAGTGGGGAGGTTGGAAAGCAGGGGAGGGCCTCCGATCCCCAGAGTTCGCGAGATCGAAGCCTCGCAGTTTCTCGGGGCGGACCAGGGCCTTTCTCCTTCTTTCTTTCTTCTCAAGCATCCTCCTTCCCACTGACGTCACTCTTTACTTCCCTGGGAGTTCTGGTTAACGAAAGTTCTAGGCCAGCAACGACAAGTTGCCATAGAGACTCGAGTAGATAGCGCGGCCGAGGAGAAGTCAGGAGTCGGAAGCGGGACGCGGTGACAATTCGCGATCGATAGTCGAGACAGAAATATCGGGATCTGTACGTGAGGTTTGATTGTACGCGGCCTCTGAATGAAGAGGCATACCGTAATGAAACGTTGACCTAGGCGCCAATTGGGTCGCTTCGCGGCCTAAGGAGCGCGATTCGAGTCTTTGGAAATTCAGGGACCTTTGCCGACTACGTCTCCTTTCCTCCTTCTTCAAAATTGACGGACTCAATTGGGGCAGTCGTTCTGAGAATGAATCGTTCCGCGCGAAAGTGGGTCGTTGAAGGGAATTTAGTAATGAATTGATGATGAATTTTGTTGGAGGAATTTTTAGCAGGATATTTAACTTGAGTGAAATGTGAAAAGAGTCGGAGTCAAGACCTGAAAATCATTGAAATCCTCTCTGCAAATATTTGAGGTTAATATACTCGTTTTGGTCGACGCAGAAACCTCGATAAATTGGATTATTTTCTTTTATCATCGAAAAATTCGGAAATGAATCGAGCCCTTTCGTCTTCCTGGGGCAGAAGGTGATCCAGCCTGAGTGGTTTGGGATGGCAAAATACTGGCGCGGATATGGAAGAACACGGCAACAATGGCCATCGACAGCGCGAATCTCCTGGAATCGTCTTCCATCGGAAGGGGCGCCAGAATTTTCACAGGAATAACGTCTTTCTCCAAGATGCCACCCCCCCGCCCCCCTCGGGGAGGTTTACAGTTGAGAAATCGCACAAAAGAATTTCCAACAAAGCACCTGCAATTCCAGGGGCTTCAATACCTTTGCTTTGTATCGAGGAATAAAATACCGATGATACTTCTTATACCGGTTAGAGATTGCACTTACGGATTCCTAGATTGAACGAACAAATGTGCACCAAACGCGCTTCTTCTTTCTTCTTCAGCACGTATCCTACTTTGATCTACTGTAAGCACATTTACAAAGGGGAAGAGAGGAGAGATTAATTCAGATTTTACGAATAGAGTTCTTGTTGCTTTAATCGAACCGTTGTATTCTATCGCAAAATGTTATGTAACTTAAAATGTATCATAGAAATTTACAAAGAAATTTATAAACATATAGATCCTAAAATATATCACAGAAAATTAGGTACGAGGCCAAATTTTTTTTGATAAAACAGTATCTTTCATTTAATACACTTAAAGAATAAACCTGACTATTCACATCGTTTGCTAAGATAACACGCAAGAGTGTCAGTAAAATCAGAATGTACGTATAGAACAAGAATAACAGAGAAACTTGGCAGAATATATTAGCAGTTTGTAGTAAACATTTCTTCACGAACCGTGGATAACGCATGGAATACTTTCTTCGTGCAGTCGCGGGCACTGCGAAAAGTTCCAGGGGGACAAGTTCAACGTGCCAAGCTTCGGACAACCTTGCAACTCCAGTCGTTCGACGGCAATCGACAAGAGTCCACGAATTTCCTGGCACGCGCCACTTCCGTCGATTTGCCTAAACGCTTAACCCTTTACTTCAATAGTGGCTGGCCATCGTGCCATTAGAGCCCATCGTACAGGTTAACCCCTTGAGTACGGATTTATTTTGAAAAATTCTTACGTTTGGACACTCATTTACTCACATACATTTACTTGTGTAAGTAAATATATATATTTAATTAGAATTGTAAATCAGATATAAATTCGTAAAAGAATAAAAATGGAAATAAGTATATTCGAGGCATTAAAAAAAAGCGAATTATTAATATTTTTAGAGATTGTGATATTATTCAAAGCAAGTAAATAAATCTAATTGCACTTGGCACTGCCGCGTAATCTCTATCCTAACTTGATGATAATAAAAATAGCAATCCGCAGTCATCATCATTATATTTCTCAAAGTCTCCAGTTTCACCAAAACTGTCCTTATCACTATCATTAAATATATTACTTATTCCTGACACTTTGGAGCACTCTATTATTAACAAGATTCACTAAAGCACTAAAAAAAACGTCCTCTTACAACCAATACCAATCGCCATGAACCTAAAAGCTTACCATAAACAGGAATGTACCTATCTAATTTTATCTCAGTTTAAATGTCGAATCAGACTCGTCATCCCTAACTTAAGCAGAACAAATGCACGACGACTCTCCGTAGTCAAATGTCCCTCGAGTGTTAAGAACTAAGGTAACGCCTTTAGAGAGGTGCCGGATATAACCGGCGCCAAGCAATGAAGCGCGTTTAGTCGATGCCGGATATAGCCGGCGTTAGTAGCGAAAGGATTAATTGGCGGCTCGAAATCGGGACGACCCAGTTCGCCAATAAGTCTGGCCAGGACCGAAGGCCAGTGAGGCTTCCCAAACTGGCAGACGGCAACGCGTTTAAGGCCGACGTGCCGCAAACACTCGCGTGTTGGCAAAATTCTCGGCTCGTGCTTCTACGTCACGCGCCTGGAGTTTAATAACGACCCCAACGTTTGGAGCCCGCCGAGCCTTCGATTTTGAGCCCGTCTTCCAGCTGGCGCTGGAGACACGTGATTCTGCCGAAGGTTGAAGAGGATATAGACGTTGAGAATTGTCGAAAGTCACTATCGAAACAAACGGAAGCTTAGTTGCAAAATGGCGAAACGAATGAATCCTCGCTCGTGGATAGTTATTATTCTAAGACAAGGTTGGCTTGGAGAAGAAATTTCAAGTACGATCGCTTCGTGGAGCGACTTCTTTTTCGTTAACAGTGACCCTTTGTGTACTTTGGTATGGAGTAACCATTTTTATGGTTATGGAATAAAAATAGGAATTCGCGAAAAGCGGGGAATTACGAAGGACTTTGCCTCTGAATGGCGTCTCGTGGAAACTCTGTAAGAAAGGAGAGAGAAATGAGCGACTCTTTCAACGTGACTTTAAATTTCAATCAAAAGTAAATTTCAATCCCCCTTTACGAGATTTTCGCCAGGTCAGCGCAGCGCTGAAAATCAAATTATTAATTTTCTGCACTAGTTATAGCGCATAGAAAGTCCATAACGTAATTTATTTACCTAGCCGCGTAGGAGGGTAATAGCTTCTTTCTTCTGGTGACGGGCGGAAATTGCAAATGCCTGGAGGCAGTTTAAATGTGGTAGCAGTCGCGACGTGTAAACGATTACGTAGCTCATGTGTGTGTGTGTGGAAAAAGTCGTTTGCGTTTTGGTTAGAACAAATAAGGCGCCAAGAAAGGAAAAACGAATGACGGCTATGAGGAATAAATCGAGAGCGGATAGAACTGTTTAATTTGTATTCAAAGAGGTGGATAAAAGCTTCGGATACAAATAAGTAACGATTATATTAAATCAAAATAAAAATAAACCTAATTAATCTGCGGTTACCTACTTCGATCTTTACTTACGCTAATTAATCTTGGAAAAATGTCCTCTTTTGAAAAAAAAAATGCGTTTTTCCCATTGAGGCTTCAAGTAGCATATAAATCATAAGTAAATACCACGATTCTAATTTTCTCCATTAATATCAGTTTAACAACAAACCTACCAAAGAAGTCAAAATAACCGATCAGTTTCTTAGAAAAATTGCTGCTCTTCGTAAGAATCTTTCAATTTTTCCACGATTTTACCACAGAGTATAAATCATTCTATCGATCTTCCAACGTTTCTTCTTATCACCCATTTTCTGAGATATACGTATTATACATAAATATATCCAGAAATTGACTCGTAGGTTTAGCGTCAAATAAAAATTCAATTTTCCTTCAAAAGCCTTCAAAATTAAACTATACCAGGGAACCCCTTTGGTTATTCCAATCTCCAATGTACGCGCGCGTCATTTTTTGATATGCAAACGATAAAGCTTTCCGCGATGCAGGCTGGCCATTTGCGTGTAAACCTCTGACATTTCTCGATGCAGTGCCGATGCGTAGCGGCGCCTTGGCCTCAGCGGGACGCGCGATGAAGGCGGCGCGGAAATAAAAGGAGGAATTTAATATTCCATACGCGAGGCCCCGCCTGTGGTTAGGCCCAGCAGAGGTGGAATTCCAATTTATTGCTTCCCCCCGGCCTCCCTTAAAAACCCCTAGACAAATCGGCGGAAAAGTAATACAACCTTCAATTTCGCGATATCAATTTCATATGCGCGCAACGGAGAACAAATTTCCATCGCGAGGAACGAACCGAGTTGGAAATTTGTCATCCCTGAGGGAAGGAAAGGACTAACGGCATTCTTATGATAACGAAAGCCCTGATAAATAGTCCCTCCTCGTCGTTACAATCCTTTTTCGCTGTCCGACTCTCCCTGGTCACAGTTTACACGTGGACTCGTAAATGTGGATTGTCGTGAACAATCGGACGTTCCCGATATTTCGATTGGAAAGTCGGATGAAATAAAAAAAATATATATA